>CM060326.1:9888938-9898938 GCA_030674155.1 Stramonita haemastoma | reverse complement strand
CAAACTGTTCTAAAAGTCATCTTTTCCCACTTCTTTACCTTTTCGTGCTTCTTTCCTTTTTTCTCATTCTTTTTCCCCTCTCCTCACTCCCACACATCCCCCAACAAAGTGACTTAAAATTACGTCATACTTTTTCCACTGACGTCTTTCGTCTGTCAGTGACGTACCGGTACTTTGACAACGCTTCCTGATGGCCGGAAGTTGGTTCTTGAATCTCTCTGTGCCATTTTTTGCAAAATGCCGAAGCGACAGCCGTACACTGTATCTTTCAAATTGGAAGCCCTCCAGTATCTGGATAATGAAGCAGGTGGGAATGTTTCGGAGTGTGCCCGTGAATTTTCTGTGGATAGGAAGAGGATCAGGGAATGGAGTGAAAACAGAGATAGACTTGAACAGCAGTACGAAAAAGACAAACAAAAATGGAAACTGTCAAAAGGACCAGCAGTTAGATCTGAACATGTCGACCAAGGTGTGCTGCATTATCTGGAACATGAAAGATCTGAAGGCAGGGTATTGCGAAACGAGGACCTACAACGGAAAGCGATGGAACTCGTTGGCCTTCTTTACCTGAAAATCCCCTTTTTTTTCTTTTTTTAAAAATTTTCCTTCACTTCTACTCACACGACCTAACTTACATGCTTTCGGGGTTTGTATTCACTCAATTACACGGTTGAGCACAAAAATTACTTTGTGCAAAGGGGTCTATCCCTTGCAAACGCCCACCCCCCAATTTTACCCTAAATCAGTGCACAGGGGGGGGGCGTATGCTAGGGATTATACGGTAGTAGTAGTAGTAGTAGTAGTAGTAGTAGTAGTAGTAGTAGTAGTAGTAGTAGTAGTAGTAGTATCATCATCATCATCATCATCATCATCATCATCATCATCCCCATCAGTATTATTGCTGTCGTTTTCGTTACAATATACAAAAATAGATACATTGACGAACGAACATACATACATACACACATACATACATACATACATACATACATACATACATACATACATACATACATACATACATACATACATACATACATACATACATACATACATTAACTCTCAGTGTCCTATAGTGATCAGACACAATCAACTTCCTGGTCATGGAAGGATTTGGCCAAAATGAGCTGAAACGGGTGGGTATGTTGAAAATGCAATACCTCTCATACTATAAATCAGAACTGCATGAAATTTGAGAACAGTGTTGGCAAAATGATTGTTACAAATATTGCATTATTTTTCTTTCGTGTTTGTATCATGTGTCAAAAGTTGTTTGCTTGTTTTTGTCCACAATTATCATGTAATGTCTTGTAAAAAACATAATTAAACACAATTGTGTGAGTGGTGTTTCCATGTATTCTGTACCAAAACACTGCAATACTAAAACAGAAACATTCTCCTAAGGTGTCTAGTGTGCATGGACAGAGAAGAAAAGGTTTCCTTTGGCCATACTCAGCTTAAAAAGTATGGCACAATGATACATCACTTTCGAGTGGTTCAGGACTCTTAAGAGTTTTAATACATTGACAAACGAATAGTGAACTATGCCTCTCTTTACGCAGCCTACTAGAACAGAAAGGTCTCAGCAGCAGACGCTAAGTATTCTGCACCACAGCCCTCCTCACTCCCCTCATCCCCTGTGCTCAGCATTCTTCATCCTTGGTCCATTTCCTACCGGATACAGATTCACAAGGGTGACAGCAGCAACCCACGTCACAGCCGGCCATGTTTGCTGTGCATTATAATAATAATAATATACCATTTCCTGAACTGACTCATGTAGTAGCGTGACGTATAATTATGTGGAGAACAAGAATCCCTGTTATTGCTATAGAGAAGCCCTGAAGACTTGTAGACATAAGTAGACACGTTTATATAAAGAAAAAAAGGTCACCGAAGATGTATGCTGTCAACAACGTTACTTTGCTCATTTTTGTCCTTGAAACTCATCCAGTTTGTAGTAGATTGCTTGGAATTAGGTTGTTAATATACACTGTCTGGATGTTGTGTGTGTGTGTGTGTGTGTGTGTGTGTGTTGTGTGTGTGTGTGTGTGTGTGTGTGTGTGTGTGTGTGTGTGTGTGTGTGTGTGTGTGTGTGTGTGATTGTGTGTGTGTGTGTGTGTGTGTGTGTGTGTGTGTGTGTGTGTGTGTGTGTGTGTGTGTGGTGGGGGGAGGGCCTGATGTGGGGGTGGGTAGGGTCTTGGTGTGTGTGTGTGTGTGTGTTTATTTATTTATTTATTGATTTATTTATTTATTTATTCTTTTATATCGAGGATAATGGAATAAGCACTCTTGTGCTTTTTTTACATCCAGTCCCCGTGTGTATGCAGTTTTGTAAATCTTGTCATCTGTGTGTGTATGTGTGTGTGTATGTGTGTATGTGTGTGTGTATGTATGTATGTATGTATGTGTGTGTATGTATGTGTGTGTATGTGTGTCAATCAATAAATCAATCAATCAATTTTTTATTTCCAGATGGTACATTGAGTAAGCATCGATTTGCTTTTTTCCATCAAGCCATCTATCTAAAGAAAAGAAAAGAAAAAAATCAAAACAACAACAAAAATCAAATCAAAACAAAAGAAAACAAACAACCAACAAAAAACAAAGCAGAAAATCCCTAGCAAACAATAAAGCCAACAAAAGAAAGAAAAGGGGAAAAAGCAAACAAACAAATAAAACAACAACAACAACAAACATGTGTGTATGTGTATGCATGTGTGTGTGTATGTATGTGTGTGTATGTGTGAATGTGTGTGTATGTGTGTATGTATGTGTGTATGTGTGTGTAGTGTGTATGTGTGTGTATGCGTGTATGTATGTGTGTGTATGAGTGTGTATGTGTGTATGTATGTATGTGTGTGTATGTATGTGTGTATGTGTGTATGTGTGTGTATGTGTGTATATATGTGTGTGTATGTGTGTATGTGTGTGTGTATGTGTGTATGTGTGTGTATGTGTATATGTGTGTATGCGTGTATGTATGTGTGTTTTTATGTGTGTATGTGTGTGCAAACTAAACTAGATAGATTAAATGGTTACTGTTCCAAATGGGGACTAAAAGTAAACAAAGCAAAAACAAAAGTAGTAGTTTTCACCAAATCACCCCCTAAAATTCCAATTCATTTCCAATGTGGAGAACATCTAATTGAAACAACTAAAACTTATAAATACCTGGGTGTAGTATTTCACCAGAACGGGAAGTTTCAAGCAACTCAGGAACATTTGGCAAAGCAAAGCAATAAAGCAGCTCATGCTTTGAAAAAAGCAATTTATGGGCAAGGGGTTAAGGCTAATATCACAATACAGTTATTTGATTCATTGATAACCCCCATCTTAACTTATGGAGCAGAAGTATGGTTTCCTTTTTGTTTCAATGGCCAATCAGACTTTCATATTCAAGATTTATTTAAATTAAGCACAACAAGAAAATATCTTTATGAAAATATTCATGTAAACTTTTGTAAGCAAACTTTGGGAATACATAAAAAAGCGATGGCATTACCCACTTTAGGAGAACTTGGACGATTTCCATTGACTATCAAAATACTTAGTCAGTTAATGTCTTTTTGGATACATGTAACAGAGAAAGACAAAAACTCATATGTTAAAATATTGTATGATTATATGTATCAAAATAATGAATATGATCGGTGGATTAGCACAGTTAAAAATGTTCTGTGTAAAATAGGCTTTAAACATGTATGGGAAAACCAAAGTACACTTGATGTACACCGATTGTGCCATGCAATACAAACAAAACTGGAGAGTTGATATAAAACATTTTGGATTAACCAGAAACAAGAGTCCACAAAACTGAACTTTTATAATTTTGTGACTAAAGAATATAGACTAGAACCATATCTAATTAACTGTGAAAACAAAATCCATAGGAAAACATTTTGTAAATTTCGTACAAGTTGCCATGATTTAATGATAGAAAAAGGAAGATATAAGAATATACCAAGAGAGAACAGAACTTGTCAATACTGCAACAAAATAGAAGACGAGTTTCATTTACTTGATAAATGTATCTTATATACTGAACAAAGAAAACAAATATTGGTAAATCTAAAATCTGATGTCAAAGAATATAAGAATGGTATAGACAAATTAAGCAATGTTTTAGTAACTGATAATCATCAAGCTGAAATAATTCAATATGTTTGTTCCTGTTTTGAAAAAAGAGAACAATTGAAATAAGATAGAATGCAACATGGTTTTGCTTTGTGGTGGTTTGGGGTGTTTTTTGCCTGCACATCATTTCAGTCATGCTGACCAGTGAATAGTATGTTGTATTGATGAATATGTTGAGTTTATTTTGTTGTGTCAATAAGTCCATGTGACTTTAATGGCAATAAATAATTTCTGATTCTGATTCTGATTCTATGTGTGTATGTGTGTATGTATGTGTGTGTATGTGTGTATGTATGTGTGTATGTGTGTATGTATGTGTGTGTATCTTTCGTATGGTCTCGTTGTTTGGCGTTTTATCTAAAATACTAGCACCCCAACCCTTCCTTCTTTAAAATCTTATGAGTTTGACACAAAGAGTTATAGGTTAGCAGCACAGATTATTTTATTTGGTGGTGGTCATTTATTTTTCTTGTTTTGTTTTGTTTTTGTTTGTGTGTGTGCAATGGATGAGGTAGGATGCTTTGTTTTGCTTTTATGTTTTGTAGTTGGGTTTTTGTGTGGGATATATTGTGTGTTTCTCTTGTTTGTTGTTGTTGTTTTGTTGTTTCTGATTTTGTTACTTTTATATTACGGAAGGTTTGCTTGCGCTTTTCAATAGCAAACAGAAAACTTTTGTAATTTCTTTTTTTTTAACAAAGAAAACAGTTAAAACGATAAAACAAAAATAAACGTGAAGCAAAAATCCCAAACAAATATAAAACATAGAAGAAGCTCAACTCTATGTTAAGAAACAAAAATTATCAACACATCATTAATCAGTAAATCATTCCAATAGCTACACAACACAATGATAACGTTCCACCACTGCAAGCAAAAAAAAAGAACAAAATAAAATAAAATAAAATAAAAAAAATCCCGACAAGTATTTCCTATATATATACACACAATTCTAGGAGTGTTCAAACAATGCAGACTCTCAGAATCACACCCTTCCACTTCAACAATGTGACTTATTTCCCATGAGACACACACACACACACACACACACACAAACACACACACACACACACACACACACACACACACACACACACACACAGAAGATGAAAATAGAGCAGCTTGAAAATAGACAGACAGGCCACTCAAGTACCTATGGCTATCTATCTTTGCGGCAGTTCGCTCTTAGAGTGTTTCCGCGCACATTATTCAAATGAACGAAAAATGATGTCATTGGGTTTTGGGGAAGGACTAGGACACTGTCTAAGAGGGCTTGGATAGGATGGAGAGGGTTGTCGGGCTATTGTGGACGGTTGGTCATTCGAATGAGACTATAAACCGAGACCCCCCGTGTGTGTGAACGCACGTAGAACGTCTTGCGCACACGTTAAAAACGTGTTCCCCCTTTCATAAGAGCAGGCCATTGTGTGCTTGTAGAAGCCGATGACAACAATTTATTTTTTAAGCCAGCATGCACACGTCTGTGTGTCTGTGTGGATGTTTATCTGTCTGTGGGTTTTTCTGTCTGTCTGTCTGTCTGTCTGTCTGTCTGTCTGACTTACCGTTTATTTGTCTGTGTGTCTTTGTGGATGTTTATCTGTCTGACTGACTGTTTGTTTGTCTGTTTTCTGTCTTGTCTGTTCCAGCCCAAATAATTATATAATGGGTGACAACCCTCCGTTTTATATACCTGTCTGTCTGTCTTTTTGTCTGTTTTTCTTTCTGTCTTTCTATTTAATGTGCACTGCAGCCGTGGCTTCCACTTTAAGCAAAATTGATTAGAACAACTACCACTCTGTCTGTCTCTGTCTGTCTATCTGTATGTATGTTTGTCTATCTGTCTGTCTGTCTGCCTGTCTGTCTTTCTTTCTTTCTCTAAATGTAGAGTGCAGCTGTGGCTTCCATCTAAAGCCAAATTGACTGGAACTTATATCTGTCTGTCTGTCTGTCTGTCTGTCTGTCTGTCTGTCTGTCTGTCTGTCTGTCTGTCTGTCTGTCTGTCTCTCTCTCTCTCTCTCTCTCCTCTCTCTCTCTCTCTCTCTCTCTCTCTCTATATATATATATATATATATATATATATATATATATATATATATATATATATATATGTCTGCTGTCTGCCTGAAGGTCTGTCTGTCTGTCTGCCTGTCTGCCTGTCTGCCTGTCTGTCTGTCTGCCTATCTGCCTGTCTGTCTGTCTGCCTATCTGCCTGCCTGCCTGCCTGCCTGCCTGCCTGCCTGCCTGCCTGCCTGTCTGCCTGTCTGTCTGTCTTTCTGTCACTCTATTTTCTACCTTGCTATGTATTCCACATCAAATTAACCGCGTATCTGCGGGTTTTACTTTTAACCAAAAAAATCATATTCATCAGTTTCACATTTGGAGATTCTGAGGCGCGTACCCCTGTGGCACTTCTCCCATGACAGTGGAACACTTCCTCCAGACCTGTCTGTCCAACACACCCAAAACCTGAGTGAAGGCCTATATCTGGCCTACTGACCTGCCGATGAGGGACAAGCTTTCTGGACCCCTGGAGGGAGGGCCTTCAGCGCATGGCAGCATTTGTCAGGGCCTCAGGAGTTGCTGTCTGAGCGTTCGACGAAGAAGAATATTCATCAGTGTGTTTGTCTGTTTGTCTCCGTGTCTGTCTTTCTGTCTGTCTAGTTTGTCTGTCTGTCTGTCTGTCTTTCAGTCTTTCTGTCTGTCTATCTGTCAGTCTGCCTGCTGTAGATAGAGAGGGGACAGAGAAAGAGATACAAACAGAGACGGGCAGACACTCAGACAGACAGACAGACAGACAGACAGACAGACAGACAGACAGGCAAGACAGAGAACATTTCATTCTCTGTAAGCTAGTAGCCCCATCTCACTAGAGGCCTTTTCGAGACAGACAGACAGACAGACAGACAGGTAGACAGACACAATACACAAACAACCAGAAATCCACGCACGCAGGCAGACAAACAGACAGACAAATAGACAGACAAAGTTCAAAACATCAAAACCGATATAAACAAGTTTTAAAGGAACAAGTGCAAAACAAAACAGTCCAAAACAAAACACAAAACCAAACCAAACAAAACAAAAACCGCAAACAACAAGAAAAAGAAAAGAAAAGAAAAGAAAAAGAAAAGAGAGCCAGAACAGAGAGGGGAATAGGTGCTTTGCGCTTCGCAAAAACAAAATGTATGGTTTCCGGGAAAATGGTTTCCGCCATTTATAGATCAGTGACGTCACGGCGTCGTAAACAAGGCGAGACCAGTCCAGACAAAGTCATTGATCTTGTCATAGCAGTGTCTCTGTCTCTCTCTGTCTCTGTCTCTGTCTGTCTCTGTCTGTCTGTCTGTCTCTCTGTGTCTGTTTCTTTCTCTGTGTCTCTCTGTCTATGTCTGTATCTCTGTGTGTGTGTCTCTGTCTTTCTGTCTGTGTCTGTCTCTCTATCTCTAGCTGGCTTTGTCTCTGTCTCTCTCTCTCTGTCTCTGTGTCTCTCTCTTATACACACACACCATCACCATTGTCCTCTCTCTCTCTCTCTCCTCTCTCTCTCTCCTCTCTCTCTCTCTCTCTCTCTCTCTCCTCTCTCTCTCTCTCTCTCTCTTTCTCTCTCTTTCTCACTTTCTGTATCTTATTTTCTTAGGTTTTTCGTTCAAGTTCATTTCACTGAGGATGAAGTCTGTGGTTTACTGAATTACCTGATCTCATGATCTGTCTGTCTGTCTGTCTGTCTGTCTGTCTGTCTGTCTGTCTGTCTGTCTGTCTGTCTGTATGTCTGTCTACTTTGCTCTATCCCTGGTTCGAGTCCCAATATTGATTTTTTTTTAAAACTTCATCCGGGTAGAGAAAGAGGGAGAGGAGAAAGAGAGAGAGAGAGAGAGAGAGAGAAGAGAGAGAGAGAGAGAGAGAGAGAGAGGAGAGAGAGAGAGAGAGACAGACAGACAGACAGACAGACAGACAGACAGACAGACAGACAGACAGAGAGAGAGAGAGAGAAAGAGACAGACAGACAGACAGACAGACAGACAGAATAGAGAGAGAGAGAAAGAGAGAGGGGGATAGAGAGAAATAGACAGACAGACAGACAGATAGACAGTCAGGCAGACAGACAGACAAACAGTCAGGCAGACAGACAGACAAACAAAGACAGAGAGACGCACGCAATCACGCGAGTAAATCATGCAGACTGGCCACTTTTCTTGGATATTTCCTTTTATTGCGTGTTGATGGCAGATTTTCAAGAGGAAGGCAACGGGTAATTAAAGAAGGAGGAAAGAAATGGATGAAAATTAGAGGAAATGGAGACCAAGAACTGGATTTTATTTCTGGAGAATGGGTCACAGACTTAGAAACATAACACACAAAAAACCGCCAACTTTTTTTTTCATCAAGGCCCAGATATCTTTGAAAAAATATATTTTGTCTTTCCGTTGGCACATATTTCAGGATTGTTTTCAGAAGTACCTGAGAATGTCCAGATATGTCTAGACTTTGGATCGTGGTCTGGGTGTCAGCCTTGCAGTTGAGATGCTATAAACTCAAGCCTCGTGTGCAACATACATTTCGCGTACATGAAAGAACCCAAGGCAACAAGAGAGTTTGTTCCTAGTAAAATTCTGTATAAAAAAAATTATTATATTTGTTCCATAGTCAATGAATGAATAAACCTTATTTAAACCTAAATCCTGTTGAGGAGGGGGGGGGTTGTTGGGGGGGGGAGGAGGGGGTTGTCCCTGGGCTAGAGCTTCGAGTTTCACGAATGGTGAGGTTTTGTGTATGCGAATGGTTCCTCACCCCACCCCACCCACCCCACCCCCACCCTCACACACCACCCCCACCATCATCATTTAGATAGCCGCATTCCGACTTCTAGTCCACATGTCCAAATTATCTATAAAAGGTAACAGTAAAGGTGTCCCATAACCTATGCGGTCGTTGGGGAGCGAGGCATCAGAGACCTCAGCTTCTCTAGGGACCAGCATATTGAGGGCAGTGGCGCCCATCTCCTCTCCCTCGCTGCTTTACCTTCGCTGACCCTAAAGAGGGCAGGTACCCATTTACAGCTGGGTGAATTGGGGGACTGTACTGAAGCCAAGGTGCGCAAACGGTCACCCATTCAACTGGTATCCATGCTCGATGCTGCTTAAGATTGGCTTGGGAGGAAAGCGAGTGCTCTGACCACTGAGCTATCTCGTCCCCTAAATTATCAATAGGGAAGATGAAAGTGAGAATTACTTTATCTGGCAGTCTGTTGCATCCAATGATACGGAAGCAACACTGATACTTAAAGATTTGTTTACATGTCGGGTAAGATTTCCCTGCATGAAATTCGGGCTGCTCTCCGCAGGGAAGACCATGTCGCCACAAGAGCAGCCCTAGTTTCTTCCTCTTTCTTTCTTTCTTTGTTTGTTTGTTTCTTTTTCTTTCTTTCTTTCTTCTTCTTCTTCTTCTCTTCTTCTTTCTTCTTCTTCTTCTTCTTCTTCTTCTTCTCTTCTTACTTCTTCTTCTTTCTTCTTCTTTTGCAATTCTTCTTCTTCTTACTTTCTTCTTCCTCTTTCATATTTCTTCCTTTTTTGTATTCTTCTTCTTTTTCCTCTTCTTCTTCTTCTTCTTCTTCTTCTTCTTCTTCTTCTTCTTCTTCTTCTTCTTTGTATTCTTCTTCTTTGTATTCCTCTTCTTCTTCTTCTTCTTCTCTTCTTCTTCTTCTTTCTTCTTCTTCTTCTTCTTCTTCTTCTACTTTGTATTCTTCTTCTTCTTCTTCTTCTTCTTCTTCTTCTTCTTCTTCTTCTTCTTCTTCTTTCTTCTTACTTTGTATTCTTCTTCTCTTCTTCTTCTTCTTCTTCTCTTCTTCTTCTTCTTTCTTCTTCTTCTTCTT
>CM060326.1:9873938-9876438 GCA_030674155.1 Stramonita haemastoma | reverse complement strand
GCTAATCTTTTTCTCTCCTAGGTCTGGGCATAAAGGGTCTTTGAAACTGTCTTTTAGGGTATATATATATATATATATATATATATGTATATATATATATATATATATATATATATATATTATATATATATATATATATATTCCCAGTAATGATGATGGTGCTTATACAAACTAGTTTTCACATGTAACGTGAACCTTACCTTGGGACTGAGACGTGGAGAACTGTTGGAAATACTTATATTAATGTGATCTTAAAACTGAGAGAGACAGTGTGTTTCAGGGAAGAGGTTGTTGGGAGGGGGGCATTGGGGTACAATGCCTCCAAGGTTGGCTTGGCTGCTGTAAGCACTATGAATGATTAATTGAATGTAATCTTTAGGAACATCATTCATCACCTCAACATCACCTGGCAGGAAAGGTCCCACACAACACTGTCCTGGAAAGAGCTGGATGCACCAGCAGTACACGCTGCTGAAACAGAGACGAATGTGCTAGCTCGGCCGTGTCGTGCGCATGGACGACGAACGGATCCCGAAAGGCCTCCTCTGTGGAGAACTTGTGCAGAGAAACACCCACAGGCAGACCACAGCTACATCAAGACGTGTGCAAGAGGACTTAAAAGCCCTGAACATCGACCAGAACAACTGGGACAAACAGCCTTCGAACGTCACCTGGAGACAGACTGTGCAGAAAGGTCTATTCTCCAAGTTCGAAGAGACACTTGCTCAGCAGCACCAGGCAAAGAGAATGAGAAGAAAGGCTGCAGACCAGGCAGACAGACCAGCGTCAGACTTCATCTATGCCCTCTGCCATAGGGACTGTCATTTCTGTGTGGGACTGGCCAGCCACAACCGACGCCCTACCAAAATAACACCTAGAAGCAGGCAACTGCATAGCCTTACGAGACTGAAGGCTGCCAATGTATTTAAGGTAATCCACGTTCCCCCATCAAGAGCAAAGATATGAAGAAAAGAGGACAGATATACGGGAGGATTTGAAATATTCTCCCTAGTCCTTCTTTCCTTCTGCAGTCTAAAGAAAATGCTGCACAAAGCTTGGACAGACAATCAGAAAAGTATGTTTTATAAAAATAAAAAAAACCCACAATGCATCCATTCATGGGCTACAGTTAGTAAAATGTTGCAGTTCAAATTGACCAGTTTGTGTTCCACGAAACGTTACATCTGTTACACGTTCACATTGTCACAGCTTAAAGAGATGCATCTTTTTAGTGTGTCACAAGTTTGGTTTGGGGGTGGTTTTTTTTGGGGGGATAGGGGTTTTTTTTGTCGTGAAGAAACATTCTTCTTCTTTGTAACACTCAGATAACGACTAGTGTTGTCTGTTATATGAGAAAAACATTTAATGCTTGCCTGCCATTAAGCGTCTATTAAAACCCACTTAGTCCTGCCTGACCTGATTTCGTGATGGAATGCGAAATCTAGGGGCAATTTGTGTTCAGAGATTCTGAATGCAAGAGGGTTAAGTTAGGCCCAGCACAACCGACTTTGGTGTGCAGAGGAGTGAGGAAGAACGATTATCTTTAAGTCTTTCTGAGAGAGCAAAAAACAGGGGAAAATGGCCAAGAAGGCAAAAAATAACAAGAGGGGTGACGGGAACAAAAGGAACAAAGCGGATTAAAGAGAGGGATAGAAAAAAGGAAATTCCTGCAACACTATTTCTGGAAGGTGGGGATGCTATTTATACAGACAGGCTCCCAGCATCCCAACAAGAGTGTAAAGAAACAGGAGAGTGTAACTAAATGAAAAGGCAAAGGGCAAGGTGTCCCATAACCTGTGTGGTCGTAGAGGAGCAGGCGTCAGAGACCTCAGCTTCTCTAGGGGCCAGCATGTTGAGGGCGTGGCGCCCATCTCCTCTCCCTCGCTGCTTTACCTTCCCTGACCCTAAAGAGGGCAGGTACCCATTTACAGCTGGGGGAACTAGGGGGAACTGTACTGAAGCCAAGGCGCGCAAACGGCCACCTATCCAACTGGTAACCACGCTCGACACTGCTTAACTTTGGCTGGGGGGAAAGCGAGCGCTCTGACCACTGTAGCTATCCCGTCCCTACTAAATAAAACAAAAGTTAAAACAAAGAAAATGGAATAATAAAAAAAACACCAATGCTATGACTTGGATTCATGTATATACTAATGTGTCTTGGCAGCATTGGAGAACACATACCTGTAACTATGAAAGTCATCGTAATTCTTGTCTGTTGAAGACACTTCACTGTCAACCTTCGGTAATAACTTGTTTCCCTTTGGCCGTGGATACAAACGGGTCTTTGAAAGTATTTTTAGAGTGTACACCCATTTGTCATTGTTCTCTCTCTCTCTCTCTCTCTCTCTCTCTCTCTCTCTCTCTCTCTCTCTCTCTCTCTCTCTCTCTCTCTCTCTCTCTCTCTCTCTCTCTTTCTCTCCTCTCCTCTCTTCTCTCCTTCTGAGTTTTGCTGCTTAATACAAATGGCTTTTTGTTTTATGACAACAATCTGAAAGAT
>CM060326.1:9863938-9871438 GCA_030674155.1 Stramonita haemastoma | reverse complement strand
TCTTCTCATCTGCAAGTCCAATAAAATGTTACATAAAATTGGCCAGACACGCAGACAGACAAAAGTGTCCATGCGGCAAGAAGGAACAAGACCTATCCCTACGCGCAACAATGCTTGTCAGTCAGATGTTGAAGGCCTCTTCACCTTGGCCATTAAATTTTAATAGTCCACAAAATAGTTCTCTTACATTACACTTTCACTACATCACAAGTGAATACTGTACCTTTTTAACTGTGTCACAGCAGAGACAGGTGGAAAGGGAAAAGATCAGGGTTTTCCAGAATTTCTATTTTTTAAAAAATAACCAAAACAAAGCAAAATATGAAAATACAACGAAATGAAACGGATGGAAAAACAAGGGAGATAAAAAGAACATGGGAGATAACTGATGGTGTGTACACCAATCTGTGTCGAGGACAGTGGGGAACGCAGCTGTGTGTTATGAAAGCCGTTGTAATGTTGCCACTTTCAGACACTTTTATGACCGTGGATGTCAGCGTTTTCTAATAAGTTTTCTTCCTGTGGCCGTGCATAGAAATGGGGGTTTATGTTAGCGCTGTAGGAACCAGGCCTTCTTTCTGATACTTTTTTTTCTCCTGTTCTGAGAGGGTAGGGGCGAGAGAAGGTGGGTTTTGTTGGGGTTTTTTGTTGTTGTTTTTTGCAGTAGTAACAATAGTTATGATGTGTAACTTGCAAGACTTTCTCATATGCAGACTTGTAATATATATATATATATATATATATATATATATATATATATATATATATAAAAATGGCCAGATACATACATATATATATACATATACATATACATATTATATATATATATATATATATAATATATATATATATATATATATATATTATATATATATATATAAAAAATGTGTGTGTCATTTCATATGGGGATGATATATGAGTGGATTCATATAATATATATGTATATCGAGGGTTACCTGCCTTCGAGAAAATGGCGTTTGTAAGTTTCACATCGCTGTGGGCTTTGTGCCTTTTATGCTGTATCCTTTAGCCTGTGAGAATTATTTTGTCACATATATTCACTTTTCATATCTGAAGTTTCGATGGCAACAAGTATTTTTTTTATTGAATAACACCTTCTTGTTCAACCACAGTAGGAGCTAGCCAAGTTGGAAAGATGATAAGTGAAACGAAAGTAGCCCACCCTGATTGCCGAACCTGCTAAGGGCGGCACAGGCATCGCGCTGTGTCGGGAAAGTAAAATGAACTAAGGATGCCTGAAGGGGCCGTCTACTTGAAGTGTGTTTGACAAGCCTCCAGCCGCCAGCTGCTGTTCCGCTGGAAGCGGCGACTTGGCGTCGGGCAATTACCGTAGGGAGGGCTGGACAGCTCTGGGACTATGAAATGTGGTTTAAATCTTTGTTACCATCGTTTTACATCACTGACTGTATAAATTAGGGACCGCGAGAAGCGGCTATTTCAGAAAATATTTAAACAAAATTTGCTCTCAGATAACACAGGAGATCAAGAAGCAGTATCTATGAACCCCAAAACGCATACATAAGTCTATCACTTTATATTTCCGATTTTTTAAACTCTGAGAAAGAAGGTTGACTCCTCTCTCTCTCTCTCTCTCTCTCTCTCTCTCTCTCTCTCTCTCTCTCTCTCTCTCTCTCTCTCTCTCTCTCTCTCTCTCTCTCTCTCTCTCTCTCTCTCTTTCTCCCATCTCTCCCAATTTTATGTTTGTTTATCAAATCTGTCATGCAAATATTTGTTAGTTCATAATTTTCTTGATGTCATGTTTTCTGTCTTATATATTTGCTGTTATATCAGTTTTTCTATTGCTTTGATTTCGTTTATACCGATTTAAATCGAAGATGTAATTATTCTATTGTTTCCATCGGTGATATCTCTTACTCCATACTCACAAACACAAACACATACACACACACTCGCTCACACACAGACACACTCACACACACACACGCACACACACACACACACACACATACAAACACAAACCATACACAAACATACACACATGCACACACACACACACACACACACACACACACACACACACACACACACACACACACACACACACACACACACGCACACTCACAAACACACACGACACACACACACACAACACAAACACACCACACACACACACTCATACATACATACACATTCACACACATACACACACAAACACACACATATGCATATATATATATATATATATATATATATATATATATATATATATATATATATATATATATATATATATATATATATGATTATTCTCTTTTTTTTCTTCTCTTTTTTTTCTTAGATGGATAAAGCAATTGCACTGCTTACTCAATGTACCATCTGGAAATAAAAGTTTGACTTGACACACACGCACACGCACGCACGCACACATGCACGTGCACACACGCATGCACGCAGGTAGGTACGCACACAGTATAACTAAGACCATTTATTAGCTAATTACACAACAACCCCCCCCCCCCCCTCTTATTTACCTGATAGGAGAGGCAGGTTGAGATGTACAGAGGGGTGGGGGGATTATCTCCTAGGATACTATGGACACTTATGCCATCTTTAGCTACTTGACGTGTTTAGGCTAGGCTTGCCACACCCCAGCACAGGTAACAGCTGGGCTTAACTCTGGGCTTGCCACTTCCTTTGACATCACCTCCACTGGCCTCTCAACATTGACAGGAGGAAATGCCAGCTGCCTCATCTCTAAGTGATGGGTTAGAATAGGACCTAGGTATACCTAGGTGATGTGTTAAAAGGCTGTGTCAAATTAGCAGTTGAATCAACTCTCTGATGGAGAGAAACTAACAAGAAAACAGTAATCCCTCTTTAAAACCTCTGACCTAAGCAACTGACACTGTCCAGCCAAGTGGAACACTTCCTTTCTATAATCATGCACACGCACACACACACACGCGAGCACGCACGCAAGAACACACACAAAAACACACACACATTATTTCATAGATTCTTTTTTTATGTCTTAAATAATGGTATTGGTGACATTGTAACAGATATAAGCTGTTTATTTCACACTATATGATTTTTTTTTTTAATTTTAAATGTGTGCATGCGCGTACGTGCATACGTGCTGTGTGGACGAGAGAGCGAACGCGCGCACGTGTGTGTGTGTGTGTGTGCTTGTGTGCGTGTCTTTTGAGTGGTTTTTTTTATATGGTTGTTTTTGTTGTTATTGTTGTTGCTTGTATCATCTTTAGGCATATTTTATTTCTAAGGCTGTTGAAATCATGTTAGTTAATGTTGGTGAATTGTTTTGGGGTTTCTCTTTTTTTCTTTTTTCTTTCGTTTGTTAAGGGGGGGGGGGGGTTGTTTGTGTTGTTTTTTTCTTTCTTTAGATAGATGGCTTGATGAAAAAAAGCAAATCAAAGCTTATTCAATGTACCATCTGGAAATAAAAATTCGATTTGATTTGATTTGACACACACACACAGTCGAAATGTATAGAAACAGAAAAAAGCGATCACAAAACAGATTCCTTTTTCAAATGCAGTGCTTTTGTTTACTCAAACGGGCTTTGTCCTTTTAACAAATAAAGAAACAACCGCCATCATTACTCACACACAGTAACAGTCTGGCTAACCAGCATCCCAGAGAGAGCTAAATGCTTATCTCTCACACACACACACACACACACACACACACACACACACACAAATATATATATATATATAATATATATATTAATATATTTATATGTATATTAATATATCTATATGTAAATTAATATTTTTAAAGGCCGCAGTTGCATGCAGATCATGAAGCACTATCTTTTTGTTAATTATGTTTTATGTCTTTTTTTTTTCTCTTTTTGTGTGGGTGCTCTGCACGTCTTTCTTCATTGGCCAAAAAAAACCAACAACCCAACAAACAAAAACTAATAACTAAATAATTTTCAGTCTTTTACACACACACACACACACACACACACACACACACACACACACACACACACACACACACACACACACACACACACACACACACACACACAGCCTAAATGTTAGAACATTGCGCTCGCAATCTTTCAACCCGGGTTCGAATCCCGTTCGAGGGGATTTTTCCCCTGGAGTTAACATCAGTGCTGACTCCACTCTCTCCAAAAATCCTTCGGATGAGACTAGAAACCAAGACCCCGTGTGCGAGAGCGCGCGCCGCGCACAACACACACACACACACACACACACACACACACACACACACACACACACACACACACACACATATATAATTATATATATATTTTTTTTTTTTTTTAAAGGCCTCAGTTGCATGCAGATCATGGAGCACCATCTTTTTCATATCTTTTTGGTGGGCGCTTCACACGTCTCTCTTCATTGGCAAAAAAAAAAAACCTTAAAAAAGCAACAACAAACAAGGAAAATAGTGCCCCTTTCCCTTCCCTTCTTTTCCCTGTCATCCATGAACCTGAGTCAGCACTTCTCTTACCTACCTACGTCCAGAGCACTAACTGCCCCAGTGTGAATTGCTGCCTGTGTCTATTCATGTTCAGCGGCAGTGAACAGTCGGCTGGGTTTATTGTTGCTCTAGTGTGTGCTGCTGCTGCATGCGTTTCTACACGTGTAGACGAGTGATATACATTTGTCTGGGTTTATGTTTGCTATAGTGTGTTTGTGGTAGTGTTAAGTTTTTTATCCTTTAATTCTTTTTTTCTGGCTTTTGCTGCATGCTCTCCTGACAATTTTGTGCCTTTGTTTTTTCCTGGGCCTAGTTGTTTTTTTTTAGGGGGGGGGGGGGGGGGGGGGGCAATCACACTTGTATTCATTTCACAACCTTCTGCTCTCGAAATTCATTCAGCGGGTATTGCAACGTGGTCACTACAAATAAAGATGACTATTTCCTGACCTAACATCAGTTGTGACAGGACTATACCAGACTTCATTTTTAAACAGATCATCTGAATGCATTCAGGGAAAACAGAGCTAGAGATGACCTGATAGCAGGGACTGTATATAACGAGGTTCGCAATGGGACTATGAATTAAATGCATCTGGACAAATACTTCATTTGAATTCACAAAAACAGCGCCAAAAAAACCCTCTGGAGTTTTGCAAACACTAAAAAAATCATTTCAAAGCCATTATCCAATCAGAAAATTGGGGAAACAAGCCCTCAAATAATCTCTAGCCCAGCTTATATCAAACCATCTAAGGATTTTTAAAAGATATACAGCTTTATAATCATACCACCAGAATAAAACGAGAGGAAACTCGTAATTTATAACTAATAAACCTAACAAAACTATCAGGGCACCCAAGCGCTTTTCAACGGATTGATGAAATAGAAAAAAACGAAAACTTTTTTTTTTTTTTTTTTTAGCAATGATCATTTATAGGATTATGAAAACTTTTGGAATTGAAAAAAATCTGTTTATATATCAATAATTATTATAAGAGTATCTTTAATATTTTTTTCAACACCTTTATAAGAAAAAAAATCTTGAAAGAAACCTATGTATAAACAAAGTCAATAGAAAATTTTGGAACATTACATGGTGATCAACTCTTCAGTATAAAGGGAGGAACCATATTTCATGACACCAACTCAATAGGAATGAAAGTTAATACTCCATACCAACTAGTTCAATAGGAAGGGAAAAGCTTCATGCAACACAAACTTACTACACAGGGAAGAACTGTAAACCTTGAAAAGAACTAGATTAATCTGAATCAAAATCTACACGTGGAAAGTGACACAGATGAAACAGGGCATGGACTCCATACACTACAGCAGGCCCTTTTCCCCAGTACTACAACTGTCAAGAGTTAGCTTTGGCTTTAAACTAACATTTGTCTAAAAAAAAATAATAACAAAAATAATAATATAAAAAAATTAAAAAACAACAACAAAAAACATTCGTCTGCATGTCTTTTCTCTTGCACAAATAGAAACACTAATAATGATGATGATATATGGAATTTATATAGCGCTTATACCGTTTTCTGAGGAATAAAGTATTTTCCGCTAGCCAGTAAGTCAAACCCCTCTTTCCCTTTAGTGTTGTTCTCTCATGCAACTGTTGTTCCAAGCAATGCAATCAATGTGAAGGTAACTAGGTTGGCAACAACTCAATATAAAGGGAAGAGTTTTATACCTAATAACACCTGGCTCAATAACTACCTAATAACAACTAGAATAAAGGAAATAACTTCTTTGATATCAACCAACTCATTCCAAGGAACAATTTTACTTTTTTTTGACGCCAACCCATATTAAGAAAATAACCTTTTACTCGTTTACCAGCGAACTCAACCTGAAGGAAAGAACTTTTTGCTTTGATAGAACTAACTCAATATAAAGGGAAGAGCCTGCTAACACCAACTAAATGAATATGGAGGGGAAAACTTTATACTCTGATACAAAAAACAAAGAAATATGAAAGGGGGAGCTCTATACTTTTGTAATAACTGAATCTGAAGAAAAAAGTTTACAGTTTGATAACTATCTTAATACCAAGCTTGGAACTTTATTCTTTGAGCCAACTTGTTCAATAGCAAGGGGATAATTCTATTCTATGACACCAACTTATTTTATGGAATGAAAAAAACAACAAACCCAAACTTAGTGACAACTCAAGAGGAAGGAAAGAGATCTACACTAACCAACCAAGTGACAATGTAAAAGAAAAAAATAACACCTTATACTTGATAACCAGTAGAATTTGAAGTCAAAACTTCGTGTCAAGCTATTGAGGTAAAACCGTGCAACTCTCATACATTAAGCACTTTTTCAGTATTGCCGTTATTTTCAAAGGTTATCAGAACACTGTTTTTTTCTGTAGTTATATAGCTCCAGCGAAGATATCCGATTTATGGACTGTGGTCTCAAGCCATCCTACTTTGGTCCTGCAGAAAACTAAAAATAGAACAAATCCTTGAAGCATCAGTGCTATGCAAGCATAAGGATGCTATAATCATTATTTTTTTCTGCATATCATCTCTTTTGCAAATCATGTCTCTATCACGGTGTTCTCCGGAATAAAATATTTCCAAGCGGTCAGTACCCCCAAACCCCTCTTTCCCTGTGCTGCTGTTCCCTTATACAGCTGTTTCCCCATACCGCAGAACTGAGTCAGAGTTAAGGAATCCGTGTCAAAGAGTTTAATAGTTATGATCAAACTGGTGAAGTGTTAGGGTGTGCGGCATGGGGCAAGAACTAGGGTTAGAGTGGAGTGTTGGCAGCTCCAGGGAACAGCACTACAGGAAAAAGGAGTATCGGTAAAGTACTGCTCTTTTGAAACACCCTGCACTCAGCTTGTGCATAGTTTTCCCCTCTTAACTGATCTCGCAAAGTCGAGGTAAAATTATTTTGTTTCTGTGAAATAGGCGATGCTATACCAGTAATGACTATGGCAAAGATTTGCATCACAACAAACGTCTGAAGCCGAGTGTACATTTCCAGGAGTTTTCATTTCGTCTCTGTTTTGTACAA
>CM060326.1:9850330-9855330 GCA_030674155.1 Stramonita haemastoma | reverse complement strand
TATTTTATCCATCAAAAAGGACAAGAAAAAAGTGGTCCGGTGTTATCTCTCTATCAGACTGTTTATCCGTCTCGTTTTTTTTTCGTTTTTTTTTTTTTTTTTTTACCTTTCTTTTCTTCTTTTTGTACTACATGCTCAACCAGTAAATCAGTCTGGTTTTTTTTTTTTTTATCTTTCTTTCTTTTTCTTTTCTTCTCCTTCCATCTTTCTTTCCTTCTTTCTGGTTTTTTTTTGTGTAGCTAGTCTGGATCATGTTTTCCGTCTTTATATATAAAAAAGTTTTTATTTTATTCCCCCCCCTGCCCTTTCCTTTTTTCTCTCTCTCTCTCTTTCTTTTTTTTTGGATTATTTATTTTTGTTATTTACTGTATCTTTCATTCCATTTCAAAAGAGAAGTTTTCGAGTGGGATGATGCGTCTGTTCTGCTGTATAACCCTGAAGTATGCAGACAGGAAAATGTAATTTAAAGAAAAAGGAAGAAGAAGAATTGCGAAGAAGAAGAATTGAGAAGAAGAAGAAGAAGAAGAAGATGTAGAAGAAGAAGAATGCAAAGAAGAAGAAGAAGAAGAAGAATGCAAAGAAGAATGCAAAGAAGAAGAAGAAGAAGAAGAAGAAGAAGAAGAAGAAGAAGAAGAAGAAGAAGAAGAGAAGAAGAAGAAGAAGAAGAAGAAGAAGAACAAGAAGAACAAGAAAACAAGAACAAGAAGAACAAGAAGAATGAAGAAGAAGAAGAAGAAAGAAAGAAAGAAAGAAAGAAAGAAAGAAGAAAGAAGGGAAAGTAGTGGTGCTCTTGTGGCGATATTATTATGGTCTTCCCTGTGGAGAGCAGCCCGAATTTCATGTAGGGATATCCTACCCGACATGTAAACAAATCTTTAAGTATCAGTGTTGCTTCCGTATCATTGGATGCAACAGACTGCCAAATAAAGTAATTCTCACTTTCATCTTCCCTATTGATAATTTAGGGGACGGGATAGCTCAGTGGTCAGATCGCTCGCTTTCCCCCCAAGCCAGTGTAAAGCAGCATTGAGGGTGATTACCAAGTGGATGGGTGACCATTGCGCGCCTTGGCTTCAAGACAGTCCCCCAGTTTACCCAGCTGTAAATGGGTACCTGCCCTCTTTAGGGTCAGGGAAGGTAAAGCAGCAGGGGAAAGGAGGTGGGCGCCACTGCCCTCAATATGCTTGTCCCTAGAGAAGCTGAGGTCTCTGATGTCTCGCTCCCCAACGACCGCCTAGGTTATGGGACACCTTTACTGGTACCTTTTATAGATAATTTGGACATGTGGACTAGAAGTCGGAATGCGGCTATCTAAATGATGATGGTGGTGGTGGTGGTGTGTGTGTGTGGAGGGGGGGAGGGGGGAGGAGGGAACCATGGCATACACAAAATCTCACCATTCGTAAACCTCGAAGCTCTAGCCGAGGAACACCCCCCTCCTCCCCCCCCCAAACAACCCCCCACCCCCTCAACAGAATTTAGGTTTAAATAAGGTTTATTCATTTATTAACTGTGGAACAAATATAATTATTTTAACTACAGAATTTTGCTAGGAGCAAACTCTCTTGTTGCCTTGGGTTCTTTCATGTACGCGAAATGTATGTTGCACACGAGACTTGAGTTTATAGCATCTCAACTGCAAGGCTGACACCCAGACCACGATCCAAAGTCTAGACATATCTGGACATTCTCAGGTACTTCTGAAAACAATCCTGAAATATGTGCCAACGGAAAGACAAAATATTTTTTTAAAAGATATCTGGGCCTTGATGAAAAAAAAAGTTGGCGGGTTTTTTTTTGTTATGTTTCTAAGTCTGTGACCCATTCTCCAGAAATAAAACCCAGTTCTTGGTCTCCATTTCCTGTAATTTTCATCCATTTCTTTCCTCCTTCTTTAATTACCCGTTGCCTTCCACTTGAAAATCTGCCATCAACACGAAATAAAAGGAAATATCCAAGAAAAGTGGCCAGTCTGCATGATTTACTCGCGTGATTGCGTGCGTCTGTCTGTATTTGTTTGTCTGTCTGTCTGCCTGACTGTTTGTCTGTCTGTCTGCCTGACTGTCTATCTGTCTGTCTGTCTGTCTATTTCTCTCTATCCCCCTTTCTCTTTCTCTCTCTCTCTATTCTGTCTGTCTGTCTGTCTGTCTGTCTGTCTGCTGTCTGTCTGTATGTCTGTCTCTCTTTCTCTTTTCTCTCTCTCTCTCTCTCTCTCTCTCTCTCTCTCTCTCTCTCTCTCTCTCTCTCTCTCTCTCTCTCTCTCTCTCTCTCTCTCTCTCTCCTCTCTCTCTCTCTCTCTCCTCTCTTTCTCCTCTCCCTCTTTCTCTACCCGGATAAAATTTAAAAAAAAATCAATATTGGGACTCGAACCAGGGATAGAGCAATGTAGACAGACAGACAGACAGACAGACAGACAGACAGACAGACAGACAGACAGACAGATCATGAGATCAGGTAATTCAGTAAACCACAGACTTCATCCCCAGTGAAATGAACTTGAACGAAAAACCTAAGAAAATAAGATCGAGAAAGTGAGAAAGAGAGAGAAGGGGAGAGAGAGAGAGAGAGAGAGAGAAGAGAGAGAGAGAGAGAGAGAGAGAGAGAGAGAGAGAGAGAGAGAGAGAGGAATAGTGATGGTAGGTGATGGTGTGTGTGATAAGAGAGAGACACAGAGAGAGAAGAGAAGAGAGAGAGAAGAGGACAAAGCAGTAGGTAGATGGAGACAGACACGATCGAAAGAGCAGAGAACACACAGAGAACAGGACATAGAGAGAGAGACACAGAAGACAAAGACACAGCTAGAGAGAAGAGAACAGACACAGAAAACAGACAAACAGTAGACAAGACGAGAGACAAGACATAAGACAGACAAGAAGACTAGACTGAGACACAGATCACAGACCTGATACGAGACGCGTGACGGCAGACAAGACATGCAGACAACAATGTTTTCGGAACCTCACTTGTTTTGACGAAGCCGCAAAATGCACCATTTCCCAACTCTTGTTTTCCGGACCTTTCTCTCTTTCTTTTTTCTTTTCTCTTTTCTTTTTCTTTTTCTTGTTGTTTGCGGTTTTTGTTTTTTTTTGTTTTGTTTTGTGTTTTGTTTTGGACTGTTTTGTTTTGCACTTGTTCCTTTAAAACTTGTTTATATCGGTTTTGATGTTTTGAACTTTGTCTGTCTGTTTGTCTGTCTGTTTGTCTGCCTGCGTGGATTTCTGGCTGCTTGTGTGTCTGTCCGTCTCTGTCTCTGTCTGTGTCTCTCTGTCTATGTCTGTGTGTCTCTGTCTCTCTCTGTCTGTATCTGTTTCTCTATCTCTGGCTGGCTCTTTCTCTGTCTCTTTCTCTCTGTCTCTGTGTTTCTGTCTCTCTGTCTCTGTATGTCTCGAAAAGGCCTCTAATCAGATGGGGCTACTAGCATAAAGAGAATGAAATGCTCTCTATCTTGTCTGTCTGTCTCTCTTCTTGTTTGTCTGTCTGTCTGTCTCTCTGTCGGAGTGTCTGCCCGTCTCTGTATCTCGCTCCCTCTCCCTCCCCAATCTCTCTCTCTACAGCAGGCAGACTGAACAGACAGAAAGACAAACTAGACAGACAGAAAGACAGACACGCAGACAGACAAACAGACGGACACACTAATGAATATTCTTCTTCGTCGAATGCTCAGACAGCAACTCCTGAGGCCCTCACAAACGCTGCCGTACGCTGAAGGTCCTCCCTCCAGGGGTCCAGAAAGCTTGTCCCTCATCGGCAGGTCAGCAGGCCAGATATCGGCCTTCACTCAGGTTTTGGGTGTGCTGGACAGGTCTGGAGGAAGTGTTCCACTGTCATGGGAGAAGTGCCACAGGGGTACGCACCTCAGAATCTCCAAATGTGAAACTGATGAATATGATTTTTTTTTGTTAAAAGTAAAACCCGCAGATACGCGGTTAATTTGATGTGGAATACATAGCAAGGTAGAAAATAGAGTGACAGAAAGACAGACAGACAGACAGGCAGGCAGGCAGGCAGGCAGGCAGGCAGGCAGGCAGACAGATAGGCAGACAGACAGGCAGGCAGGCAGATAGGCAGACAGACAGACAGGCAGACAGGCAGACAGGCAGACAGACAGACAGACCTTCAGGCAGACAGCAGACAGATATATATATATATATATATATATATATATATATAGAGAGAGAGAGAGAGAGAGAGAGAGAGAGAGAGAGAGAGAGAGAGAGAGACAGACAGACAGACAGACAGACAGACAGACAGACAGACAGACGGAAATACAGACAGACAGACAGAGAGATATCAGTTCCAGTCAATTTGGCTTTAGATGGAAGCTACAGCTGCACTCTACATTTATAGAAAGAAAGAAAGACAGACAGGCAGACAGACAGACAGACAGACAAACATACATACAGATAGACAGACAGAGACAGACAGAGCGGTAGTTGTTCTAATCAATTTTGCTTAAAGTGGAAGCCACGGCTGCAGAGCACATTTAGAAAGACAGAAAGAAAAACAGACAAAAACACAGACAGACAGACAGGCATATAAAACGGAGGGTTGTCACCCATTATATATTTGGGCTGGAACAGACAAGACAGAAAACAGACAAACAAACAGTCAGTCAGACAGATAAACATCCACAAAGACACACAGACAGTCCAATAAACGGTTAGTCAGACAGACAGACAGACAGACAGACAGAAAAACCCACAGACACATAAACATCCACACAGACACACAGACGTGTGCATGCTGGCTTGAAAAAAAAAATGTTGTCATCGGCTTCTACAAGCACACAATGGCTTGCTCTTATGAAAGGGGGAACAAGTTTTTAACGTGTGCGCAAGACGTTCTACGTGCGTTCACACACACGGGGGGTCTCGGTTTATAGTCTCATTCGAATGACCAACCGTACACAATAGCCCAACAACCCTCTCCATCCTATCCAAGCCCTCTTAGACAGTGTCCTAGTCCTTCCCCAAAACCCAATGACGTCATTTTTCGCTCAT
>CM060326.1:9820330-9822830 GCA_030674155.1 Stramonita haemastoma | reverse complement strand
TACGTAAACAGTCTAAAATATGTCAATATGAGAGAGAGATTGATTGATTGATTGATATATTCTTTTATATCGAGGATAATTGAATAAGCACTCTTGTGCTTTTCTACGTCCAGTCCCGTGTGTATGCAGTTTTGTAAATGTCATCTGTTCCCAGAGAGAGAGGAGAGAGAGAGAGAGAGAGAGAGAGAGAGAGATGAGGAGAGAGAGAGAGAGAGAGAGAGAGAGAGAGAGAGGGGGGAGGGGAAACCAAATCAACTCAACTCAAATTCAATTCCTCTATTTTGAGGCTAATGGATATACACTGGTGTGCTTATTTTTACAGTAAGTCTCTGCTGCCTTTATCAGGGATTAAAATGGTGATAAAAAACCCACCCCCTAAAAAATAAATAAACAGATATAGATGAACACCCCCCCCCCCCCCCAAACGTAAACAAACAGATATAGAGGCACAAAACCCACCAAAAACAACAATAACGACCACCCCCCCTCCCAACAACAACCCACAAACAAACGAAAAAAAAGCCCAAACAAGAAGAATAAGCCCTCACAAGTAACAACAAAAATGACCAAAAAGATCCCCCCCCGAAAAAAAAAAATCACATAAAATCATAAGGTCTTGACAAAAAGGAAAAACCTTTTCGACCACCATTTAACAAAAAAAATCTATCTATCTATCTATCTATATCTATCTATCTATCTATCTATCTATCTATCTATCTATCTATCTATCTATCTATCTATCTATCTATCTATCTATCTATCTATCTATCTATCTATCTATCTATCTATCTATCTATCTATCTATCTATCTATCTATCTATCTATCTATCTATCTTTCTTTCTATCTATCTATCTATCTATCTGTCTGTCTGTCTGTCTGTCTGTCTGTCTGTCTGTCTGTCTATCTATCTATCTATCCGTCTGTCTGTCTGTCTGTCTGTCTGTCTGTCTGTCTGTCTGTCTACCTATCTATCTATCTATCTATCTGATCCCTAAAGACTTGACAACCAGTTTCCTCCATTCCTCTCTCTATTCTGCCCTTTTCAAAATTTTGTTCAGTACTAGGCCAACCCATTCGCTGATGTTGTCCTCCCATCTCTTCCTTGGCCTGCCTCTTTTTCTTCCTCCTTGGACAGTGCCCTGAAGCATTTTTTTTGCAAGTCCTTTTGATCTTGTGACATGCCTGTACCATTTACATTTACGCTTCTTTACGGTTGTTAGGAGGTTTTCGTGGGGACCAATGGTTTGCTGGATTCTGTTATGCACGTCTTCGTCTTCGTTGCTTATGTGGTCTTTGTAGGAGATGCCAAGGAGTCTCCGGACGTATATCATCTCTACCGCCTATAAGTAAACAACCACCCTCCCAAAAATACCCTAAAAAAACACCCCCAACCAAAAATCAAACCAAGAACAACAGAACAACCCAAACACAAACCCCATAGATTCAAAAGACCCCCACCCCCTATATATCTAATAAAATCATACATAAAAAATTGCGCGCGCACAACACACACACACACTTACACACACACACAACACACACACACACACACACACACACACACACACACACACACACACACACACACACACACACACACACACACACACAAACAAAAACAGAGAAAGAGAGAGAGAGAGAGAGAGAGAGAGAGAGAGAGAGAGAGAGAGAGAGAGAGAGAGGAGAGAGAGAGAGAGAGAGAGAGAGAGAGAGAGAGAGAGAGAGAGGGAGAGAGAGAGAGAGAGATGGGTTAGGAGACAGAAAGAACTTTTTCGCACTTTTTCCCCTATCCATTAGACCTTGAGTGGTGATCTGGGCATTAGTTTTTCAGATGAGGTATAAAACTATTGTCCCATGTGCACCATACATTTACAAAAAAATGGTATGTAAAAGAACCCACAGGAATAAAAAAAAAAGCTGTCCCTTGCCCTAAAAACCCCAACTTAAAAAAAAAAACCCACCCCATCAAAAACATCTGCAGGAAAAAAACACCCACCCCACAAGGAAAGAGATTCATATAGAGACAGGAAAAATGTAAAGAAAAGGTGGTACTGGTCCTGTGGCGATTCTCTGTTCCAAGGGAGAGCAGCCAGGAAATTTACAAAAAAAAGAAGAAAAAATCTGCCATGACTTCAAAACGGTATCTATACAATACCAAAATAAAAAGAAAAGATAATAAAAAAATAACACTGCAAAGAAGAAGGACAGCAATATTGAACCAAAATGTCAATGTATACTTTTCCCCCCCCATCCTCCACACACCACCAACGCAGGCACTCGTTTATAAATTCCTCCTCCCATAACACAACAAACCGGCTTTATTTCCTGTTTGACCTTCCTGGTTACCGCTTTGAGAGCGTACTCCACGGACCAATCAGAGACAATAGCACTGTCATTACCGTAGCAACCCTCCAGGTAAAATCAATACAACGATTTTGATTGGGCCAATATTCACGTTTTATCCCAGGAGCCTGGGATGGAGTTAGACAGGGAGAAAAT
>CM060326.1:9797223-9812730 GCA_030674155.1 Stramonita haemastoma | reverse complement strand
AGGAGGAGGGGAAAGAGGGGGGGAGAGGGGAAAGGGGGAGAGGGAGGGGGAGGGGGAGGGGAAAAGAGGAGGGGGGGGGGAAAGGGGGAAAAGGGAGGGAGGAGAGAGGGGAGGAAGAAAATAGAGGGGGGAGAGGGGGGGGAAAAGGGGGGATTGGGGGGAGGAGAGGGAAAAGAAAAGGAGAGGGGGAGAGGAGGGAGAGAAGAGAGAACAAGAAAGGGGAAGGGGGAAGAGAACAGAGAAAAATAAGAGGAGGGAGAAAGGAGAGAGGGGGGGTAGAGAGGAACCAGGAGGGGGGGAGAGAGAGATAGGGGAAAAGGGGAGGAGAGGGGAAAGAGGAAAAGGGGGGAGAGGGGGAGAGGAGAGAAGGGGAGGGGGGATGGAGAAGGGAGGAGGGGCCGGGGAGGAGAGGGAAAAGGAAGGAGAAAAGGGGGGAGGAGGAGGGAGAAAAATTGGGAGGGGAAAAAGGAGGAGAAGAGATGGAGAAGAGGGGGAGAACTATTGAGGGAGGGGAGAGAGAGGGGGAGAGAAGGAGGGAGAAAGAAAAAGGAGGGGAGGGAGAGGGGGGAGGGGGGAGAGGAGGGGAGAGGAGAGGAAAGAGGGGTGGAGGGGGGGAAAATGATGAAAGAGGAGAGGGGAAAGAAAAGGGAAAGAGGAGGAGGGGGAGAGGGGAGGGAAAAAAGGGAAGGGAGAGAGGGGGGGGGAAAAGAGAGGGAAAAACAAAGGAAAGAGAGGAGGGGGTGGGGGAAGAGGGCGGGGGGAGAAGGGGAAGAAAGGGAAAGAAAACGGGGGAAAAAGGGGGGGAAAGAGGGGGAGGGAGGAAAGGGGAAAAGGGAAAATGAGGGGAGGGGGGAGGGGAGAGAGGAGAAAGGGGAGAGGAGGAGAGGAGGAGAGGAGGGAGGGGGGGAGGGAGAGGGGGGAGGGAGGGGGGGAGGGGGGAGAAGGGGAAGGAAGGAGGGAGGGGGATGAGGGAGAAGGAGAATTGAGAAAGGGGAGAAAAAAGAAAGAGGGAGAAAAAGGGAGAAAGAGAGGGGGGAGAGAAAAAGGGAGGAGGAGAGGAGTGAGGGGAGAAAAAGGGGGAAAATGAGAAAAGGAGAGGGAGAGGGGGGGGGGGGGGGGGGGGGGAGAAGGGAGAGGGGAAGGGGGGGAAGGGAGGGAGGGGGAGAGGGGGGGGGAGGGAGAGAGAGAAAAATTGAAATTTTTGAGGAGAAGGGGGGAGGGGGAGAGAGGAGAAGGGAGAGGAGAGGGAGGAGAAAAAGGGGGGGAAGAAGGGGGGAAGAGGGGGGAAGGAGAAAAGAAAGAGGGGGGGAGAGGAGAGAGGCGAGAAAGGAAAGTTGGGGGGGAGGAGAGAGAGGAGGGAGAGAGGGGGAGGGAGAGAGAGGAGAGAGGAGAGGGAGAAGAAAGGAATAAGAAGGAAGAAACCGGAAAGGGGAAGGGAAAAAAGGGGGGAAGGGAGGGAGGGAGGGGAGGAGAGGGGGGGGAGGGGAGAAGGGGGGAGGGGGAAGAGAGGGGGGAAAAAGGGAGGGGGGGGAGGAAGAAAAGGGAAGGGGAAAAAGAGAAAAGGGGAAAAAGGAAGAATGGGAAAAGAAGGGGAGGGAGAGGGGGGGGAAAAGGAGGAGGGGGGGGAAGGAGGAAAAGAGGGGAAGGGGGGGGGGGGAGAGAGGGAGGAAAAAGAGGAGGAGAGGTGGAGAAAAAGGGGGGGAGAGGAAACAAAAAAAAAAGGAAACGGGAAAGGAAAAAGGAGGAAAAAGGGGGGAAAAAGGGGAAAAAATAGACACTTGAAAATGGCACCTCTGTTTTCTACACAGAATGCATTGCTATAGCTTAGTCTACAGCAGTTCAGCTATGATCGTTCTTTTTGAAACAGCATGAGATAAGAACTTTGCTAGCTTCACTATAGGATGTTTACTATGTACCTTGCCTATCCCTGCTTGTAACTGTTCCATGGTTCATTCAATCAGAGACAAGCAGAAGACCTTCAATACAGTGACTATCATCCTTGAAACTGGCCTTCATAGTCGGCTCAGCTTCAAACTCAAAGAAATGAATCACCCACAACATTCCAGACAAAGGAGGTGGGGTTCTCTAACTCAATAAAAAGTTTCATATCACCTCTTCTAATACTGCTACTCAGAATCCCACACGTTTTCGGCCCTGTGCACTCCTACTATACACGTTTACATACATGCACCACTTCAAACTCTATGACTCACACATACACGTGGGCCCAGCCAGCAAATCACCCCAAAGTCTTAACCTTTACCGTATTTGGACCATTTCAGTCAAACTTTTTTTGTTCTGTTCCCACACTACTGACCCGGTCAGACGCAGGGATGGGTCGTTGGATCATCTATGGGATCCGTTCTCAGGTGCATTAGACCTTGGCCTACTGGCCTATAGACCCGGGTTTATTTGCGGAACAGACAGTGGGACATCCAACCATTCAGTCTGACCCAGCCGCATATAGCAACTCATTCACTCCTAAACCAACGATCCCAGAATACAGACGCCTTGCCCCGGTTTAAAATAAACAAATGGCAGGGAAAAATCTGATTTTAGAATCTACAACCCAGGATGTTTTATCCCAACTTATTGTAAGCAACCCCCCAAAAAAAAACAACAAAAATCGTAAACGGAAAAAAGAAATTCCAGACTGCTCTTCTACTAATAATGGAGAGGCAGACGACAGGCCGCTCCTCCAGTGACGTAAAAGACTGGATCGGAAACGACACTCACTGAAGTTTCCTGCTCTTCCATACGTCATCAGCCGCATCGCTGGATTAATCTATCGATTGCTCCGCGGCTGAAAATAGTGCCTGGCCTGGCAAAGTATTCGCAGACGGATATTTCTATATCACAGCGGGGATGTCTTCTTATTCGACCTCGTTTGAGAGTAATGGCGGTAGTGTTATTATTTTCATCCTTGCGTTTTATTTTACCTTTCTTTTATCTTTCCGTTCCTAATCATACTTTTCCTTTCTTGTTGAGTGGGCAAGGATGACTAAGAGCTTGGGTGAGAAAGCTCTCTCTTCTCTCTCTCCTCTCTCTCTCTCTCTCTCTCTCTCTCTCTCTCTTTGATGTATGTATGTTTGGGTGTGTGTGCGTGCATGTGTGTGTGTGCGTGGGCGTGCACACATGCAGGCGCACGCAGGCGCACGCGTGTGTATACACTTGTCTCTTTGTACGGAATTTGAATGTTTTGTTGTTTTTAGCTTGTTTTTGTTTATATTTCATGGTGTTTATCGGTTTTGTTGTTGCTTTTGTTCGTTTTTTTTAATCATGGTTCTAGTGTCTGATAAGGGCGGGGACTAGATGTAAAACAGTACACCAGTACTGCACTTATTCATAGTCCAAGATTTGATTTGATCTGTGTGCGTGTGCACGTCTCTCTCTCTCTCTCTCTCTCTCTCTCTCTCTCTCTCTCTCTCTCTCTCTCTCTCTCTCTCCTCTCTCTCCTCTCTCCTCTCTCTCTCTCTCTCTCTCTCTCTTCGTGATTGAAAAAAAAGTATATAACACTTACTCTATAACCCTTGAAAAAACAAAGATTATTCTCTCTCTCTCTCTCTCTCTCTCTCTCTCTCTCTCTCTCTCTCTCTCTCTCTCTCTCTCTCTCTCTCTCTCTCTCTCTCTCTCTCTCTCGTGTGTGTGTGTGTGTGTGTGTGTGTGGTGTGTGTGTGGTGTGGGTGTGGGTGTGTGGTGTGAGTGTGTGTGTGTGTGTGTGTGTGTGTGTGTGTGTGGTGTGTGTGTGGGCGCGTGAGTGTCGTGCGTGTGTATGTGTATGTGCTTGCGTGTATGTGTGTGTGCAGGCGCGTGTTGTTTGCGTGCGCGTGTGTGTGCGTGCGCGTGTGTGTGTACGGGCGCGTTCGTGTGCATACGCGAGTGCATAGGTGCTTGCACAGGTGTGTATGTGTATCTATATTTGTGTATGTTGTGTGTACGTACATGAGTGCGCGCACATGTGTGTAGTGTTTATGAGTAGAGAAATGTGCATACTTACCTCTCTGCTGTGTTTTATGCTGCTCGAGTTGTAGGTAAAAACTGACATTAACAACAACGGTCCCTGCCGCCTCCCCCCCCCCCCCCCGCCCCGAAAAAAAGAAAAAGAAAAAATCTCTCTACAGCAGGGCAGAAAGACACATTCTACGAGAACGAACATCTTGCGCACAGGTTAAAACCTGTTCCGCTTTTCGTTAGAGTAGGCCATTGCGTGCCTGTGAGAAGGGATGGCAAAATTTACAAAACTGCACACACACACGGGGGCTGGATGTAAAAAAACAACAACAACCCACATGAATGCTTATTCCATTATCCTCGAAATAAAAGAATTTTTTTTTTAAAAAAAGGAGGGAAAATGAGGTATGTTTTATCACGTTTCTGATACGCATGTCACTCGAGAAAAAAGGGTATTTTATAATGTAATATTCGAACTTTGATGATCCTAGTCTTTAAAAAAAAGGTTCATCCATTCTTCAGATCATTTAGAAATGTGGCAATTTGTAGAAAGTGAAGACGGGGGTGGGTGGGTGGGTACAAAGTTGAGGAACTTCATCAAACTTAAAAAAAAAAAGTTGTGGAAAGTAGTTTTGATCTTTGATTTATATATTGTCGTAGTTTTGTTTGCTAGTGACGCATTCATGCCGAATTCATGTAGTTTTTATAACTTTGATATTTTTACCTTCTCACTCCCTCTCTTCAAAATGTGGGGATTCAAGATTGAATGAATCGCTGTGGTGTTTATGCACACAGAATGTTTTATGTGCGTCAGAATGTAAGTATTGTGCATATCATGTATGTATGTATTGTATGTATGTATGTATGTATGTATGTATGTATGTATGTATGTATGTATGTATGTATGTATGTATGTATGTATGTATGTATGTATGTATGTATGTGTGCATTCACCATTCAAGGTTTGACATGACAAATTGTATCATCTTATAAACAGAAAATATGAGAGGCACAACACCACTGAAGATAAGACAAGATAGCATTCCAAACTAAGCACTGATCAAAACCCTTAAGAAAAAAAAGCATCAGCAACATGCAGTGGTACACATTCATTAGACACTGAAGACAAGAAAAACAACAACAACAAAATACTAAAATGAGTGTGATCGTGGTGTTAGACACTGATATTCAACTCTGCTTCACAAGGCATTGCAAGAATTTGAAGCAGCAATCTCACTTAAAAATTACAATGGAGATTCAGGTGATGTTCGAAGATATTTTTATTATCATATACACACCCTATATACGTAAGCCAAGGCACGCACACACACACACACACACACACACACACACACACACACACACACACACACACACACACACACACACACACACACACACACACACACACACACACAACACAACACACACAACACCACACACACAACAACACACACACACCAAACAACACAACACAACACACACACCACAACACACACACACACACAAACAACACAACGCACACACACACACACACACACCACACACACACACACACACCACACACACACACACACACACACACAAACTGACCCAACACAAAACACACACACACAACACAGCACATAAAGTCAACGCCATTAGAGATAAGGAAACACGAGACACTCATCAAGAAGTAGGTAGATGCAAATAGCTAACGTAAGCTTGCGTGGCCCTGATTATGACAAGAAGGTGCAAAAGATGACTGCAGCTTCATTCAGGTAACGTGTGTATATATATATATATATATATATATATATATATATATATATATATATATATATATTTATATATATATATATATATAATATATATATATATATATGTATTTATGTATATATATGTTTTTGCTCTAGCAGTCAATAATTCTCGGGATGATGTAGAATGTAGGTCGCTCATTTTCCATAGTCTTTTTCGATCTTTATTTCCCCTTGTAATTTTTTTCTCCTTTTTTTTCTCTCTCTCTCTATCTTCTCTCCCTTTTCTTTGTAACCGTGTTGTAGTGATGGTTCGGTTTTTTTTTTAATTCTTGGAGAAGAGAGAGAGAGAGAGAGAGAGAGAGAGAGAGAGAGAGAGAGAGAGAGAGAGAGAGGAGAGAGAGAGAAGAGAGAGAGAGAGAGAGAGGAGAGAGGAGTGAAGAGAGGGGAGAGAGGAGAGAGAGAGAGAGAGAGAAGAGAGAGAGAGAGAGAGAGAGAGGAGAGACAGAGAAAGACAGACAGAGAGACAGAGCAGACAGACGAGACAGAGCGACAGAGAGCGACAGAGAGACAGAGAGACAGAGGCATGGGCGAGAATGTATGGCCTTCGTTAGGTATTTTTAGTTGTCCCATTTCCTTTGGAGCATTTTGTTCTTGGTCTTTGTAGAGGTTTCTTTTTCTTTTTCTTTCTTTTTTTCTTTGGTCGGGGGGGGGGGGGGGGGGGGGGGGGGTTCGTTTCTTATTGCTCTGACTGTTAGTTTGTTTTTTGTTTTTGTTTTTGTGTGCTTGTTGTCCTTTTCTTATCTATTTGCTGGGGTCTTCTTTTGCATTTTTTTTTCATTTATAGATGTGTGCTTTTTCTTTGCTGTTTCTTCTTATTTTTCCTGTTGCTTTTTTTTCTCTATCTTCCTCCTTTGTGTTTATTTTCACTTCTTGTTTTGTTGCTTAACTGTTCCTTGATCCTTTCTTTATCTCTTGGTTTTTTGCTTTTATCTGGAGAAAAACGTATCTGCTTGTTCTTCTCTCTTTTTTCCCCTTATTTTTCTTCTTTTTTTCTTTCTCTCTTCCTCTTATTGTCTCTTTGTTTTGTTGCTCATTTGTTCCTTGATTCCTTCCTATTCGATTTTCTTTTTTTTAATTCTTCTTTTTTGAAAAAAAGACTTTTCCATGTCCAAAATGTCTTTTCTTAGTGACTGGACTTACTTTCGTTGGTTGTAAATGAGTTCCTTTGTTTTTCTTACCTTTGACAACAGATAAATATTGAAGATTGTTTGCTAATGAACTTAATTCTGTTATATATGCTTGTATTTATATCTCTATCTATCTATCTATCTATCTATCTATCTATCTATCTATCTATCTATCTATCTATCTATCTATCTATTATCTATCTATCTATCTATCTATCTATCTATCTATCTATCTATCTATCTATTATCTATCTATCTATCTTCTATCTCTCTATCTCTCTATCTCTCTCTCTATCTCTCTTCTCTCTCTCTATCTCTATCTATCTATCTATCTATCTATCTATCTATCTATCTATCTATCTATCTATCTATCTATCTATCTATCTATCTATCTTCTATCTATCTATCTATCTATCTATCTATCTCTCTCTCTCTTCTATCTATCTATCTCTCTCTATCTCTCTCTCTATCTCTCTATCTCTCTATCTCTCTATCTCTCTATCTATCTATCTATCTATCTATCTATCTATCTATCTATCTATCTATCTATCTACACTGTTCAACGATTTTCTTAGATTTCTATCTGAACCATAGACAATTATTGTATCATATCAGCGTACCACGCAACAATAGACCCCAAAGAGTGATCTAGGTCTAGATTCTAGTGGACCAGTGGTCTAAAACGTAGCGCATCTGCATAGAAAGCGAGAGGTTGCACGTTTGATCCTTGTTTCAAACCAAGCTTTTCCACCATCCACTTAGACCTTGAGTGATGGCCTGGGTGCCTGTCTTTCGGATCAGAGGATAAACTGAGAGATCCACAGACTTTGTATATCATTATCGCAACATACATTCATCGCACATCGTAAAAGTAGTACACAGCAAGAAGACAGTTGTCCCTGTCACAATTCTGTTGAAAAAAAACAAACCATTCTGATACAGGGAAACAAACACACATGCAGATAGGAAAAGAAAAAAAACCCAGAGATGGTTGGTGCTGCTATTTCTTGTGGCAATGCGTTCTTCCTTGGGAGAGTAGTCCTGTTTTTTTACGCAGAGAAATCTTCTGCAGTGATTGATAGGGGTATACACTACACTACACTACACTTCATTTAACTACACTGCACTACGCTACATTATGCTGTATTGTGCTACGCTACTCGATGCTTCGCTGCACTACACTACATTACATTATGTTGCATCATACGCTACACTATACTGCAATACATTGCACTGCACTACATTAACCTATACTACGGTACGCTACACTACACTACCCTACATTACAGTACACATCAATGCACTACGCTAAAGTACACTACGCTACCCCACACCACACCACACCATACCATACCACTCTACACTAAACTAAACTACACCAGTAAAATCGAAAGCCCAAATCAATAATAAGTATACTAGGTTTGTGGATATCAATTAAGTATTTTCTTACCATTCCCCCAAAAGTACAGATGTCAGTCAGAAATTTAGACTAGAAATATTACCCTTTCGTGGTAAAATTGTCTTTGAAATAGATTCTGCTTTATACAGTATTCTTCGACTGTTTAATCCACTACCACTCATTAATAGAAAAAAAAGGTGAAGGGGTCCCATAACCTATGTGGTCGTAGGGGAGCAAGGCATCAGATACCTCAGCTTCTCTAGGGGCCAGTATGTTGAGGGCAGTACCCATCATGTCTCCCTCACTGTTTTACCTTCTCTGACCCTAAAGAGGACAGGTACCCATTTACAGCTGGGTGAACTGAGGGACTGTACTGAAGCCAAGGTGTGCAAACGGTCCCCTATCCAGTTGGTAACCACGTTTGATGCTGATTAACTGTGGCTTGGTGAAAGCAAGTACTCTGGCCATTGAGTTATCCCGTTCCTACCCCCCCCCCCCCCCCCCCCCCCCGATAAAAGACTTGTTTTGTGCTATATTATGATTATCCAAGTGCATAATTTTAATGGTGTCCTACTGCATTTCTGCATTTTACTACTTGTATCTTGAAACGTGCATATGAGGAATGTGTGTCTGTGCATGCGTGCGTGCATGCGTCCCTGCGCGCATGTATTGTGTGTGTATGTGTGTTGTGTGTGTGTGTGTGTGTGTGTGTGTGTGTGTGTGTGTGGTGTGTGTGTGTGGTGTGTGTTAGAGCAAATATGTGTATATGCGACTATCTATCTATCTATCTATCTATCTATCTATCTATCTATCTATCTATCTATCTATCTATCTATCTATCTATCTATCTATCTATCTATCTATCATCTATCTATCTATCTATCTATCTATCTACCTACCTACCTACCTACCTACCTACCTACCTACCTACCTACCTACCTGTCTGTCTGTCTGTCTGTCTTGTCTGTCTGTCTATCTATCTATCTATCTATCTCTCTATCTATCTATTTATCTCTCTATCTATGAAGCTGGATGCTTAGAATGAGTTACACATATCAACCTTCAATATTCCATACAGAATATCATTTTCTCCCCTCAAAAAAAAAACAAAATCGAAAAGTATGCTACCATAAGGTGTACACAGAGAATATACCAGGCAGGGATAATTGTGATCCCATACATGGTGATAGTGTGTGTTGTGTTTACATTTGAATACTTATTATGACTGTTAACCATGTATGGTTACTGTTTTCATATTACTTCATGGGATAGCAGCATATTTGACTTGATATCTGTGATGACTTGTTCTACTTTTTGAGTTGTTACCTGAAGCAGCTACCCCCAAACAAATTCATATCTAGACCATCTAGAAAGTAGCATCTTTTAAGGCGTTTTCGACAGTGTGTCAAAGCAAAATTTGGGTGAATCTCCTTCTAATCAAACTAATAAGTAACACCGAACCAAAACAAAAAGCCCACACATCGTCTACCCACGCTTCTTCATATTAAAATACACCCTACAATTATACTTGCTATGTCATCTATCTATCGTATCTACCCACATACTCAAACCACCTCAAAAACCGACGTCAGCCTTAATAATAACATATATCCACACCCTACCCACTTCCTAATTATTAGCCAGCCCCTTTACTTTGAAGGTCACACGTGACCCACACCTCTTCAAGGAAAGTTTTTTTAAAATTTGCCGTGGGTGTACCTACATCTCTCAGAAATTCTGGATGAGAACAACCCCCCATCTTTCTCTCTCTCTCTCTCTCCTTCCAATTTTCACCTCCATCATTGACTGAATATTACCATCATATCACCCCCAAGTATTGCTAAGCACTATTCCCCCCTCCCCCCACTTCAGAATGTACATCATTATTGTCCTACATCACCACACCCTGTAAAAGCCAATGGTGTGCTTTGCGCCCTCCTACACCTTCCTTCCTTCCTTCCTCCTACAGTAATGAATGACATTGAACTGACACCACTAACCCAGTGACCTACTGAGTTTCATTCTCTTTTGTCACACACTCCCCAAAGTCTACGCTCTCTATGCCTGTTATGGCAGGCAGTAGCGCCGAAAAAAGAATTACAACTTCGGCCCACCCAGAACACTTGCAGCCAACAAGAAGAAAAAAGAAGAAGAAGAAAAAGTAAAGAGATCTTTTCTGTCGATGTGCGTGCGTATGTCATTGAGAAAAAGCTGACTGCATTGTGGGAAGGTTGCGTCTATAAAGGGAGAGCAATCGATGGATGGCGGCCTTTCTCGCCCAAGGCGGAAACTGCAGTATGTGTGTGTGTGTGTGTGTGTGTGTGTGTGTGTGTGTGTGTGTGTGTGTGTGTGTGTGTGTGTGTGTGTGTGTGTGTGTGTGTGTGTGTGTGTGTGAGTGGATCAGAAGTAAATCCCCCCCTGATAAAAGTTACCTCCCCGGCTTTTTTTTTTTTCTTCTCTTCTTCTCCTTTTCTCTCCCTTTGTTTCTTTTTCTTTTCTGAGACCTTTTAGTTTCTTTCTTTGCATTTCCGGGTTCTTCAATTCTTCTCTCTTTTTTTGAAGTTCCAAGTCCAAAAAGTCTGTACATTTCTCTTTCTTCTTCCTCCTCCTCCTCCCCCTCCTCCTATCTTTTCACAGGTTTCTGTTTGTTTTATTTTTTTTGCCGTTCCTTTTCTTTCGTTTTTTTTTCTAAAAGAATAGTGGGATGACATGAGGAGGCAAGGTGTTGGAAATGACGTAACACTTTTGTGTTGTGTAACAGTAGAAGGGAGAGTAGAGAGCCGAGGAAGATATACATTCACAAGCCTTTCAAATCTAATTGAAATTTTGGTATCTTGACGACATTTTCATTGTGATATTCAAATTTCGCAACTTAAAGAGTCGATATATTTGAAATAAAGGTTTTTCTTATGATAAATACAACTAGTTTCTTTTCATTTGATAACTACATCGAATGTAATGACTTATTCCGAGTTGTATGACTATGCCACCGTAATTTTTTTTCATCATTAAATTTTTAAGTAATGATGTGGTCTCACTTCATAAATTGCCAGTCTATTTCCCCGCAACACCAATCTGTTCAAGTCTGTTCGAGGAAAACTCTTATTTTGTTGTTGCTGTGACCAAGGCGAACACAACAAGACGCAACACAGCAAAATACAATACAATACAATACAATACAATACAATACAATATGATACCATATAATACGATACAGGGCAATACAACTCAGCACAACCCAACAAACACCATCACAAGACAGTACAACACAACAAAACGTAACGCTAGACACGACAATGCAATAATATAATACAATGCACAGTACATTACAGTATGTACAGTACAACCATCTTATCATACCCTACCACCTACCCTATCCTACCCTACCCTACCCCACCCTAACTTACCATACCTTGCCCGGCCCTATCCTATCCTACCCTACCCCACCCCACCCCGTCCTATACTATCCTATCCTATCCTCTCCTTTCTTACTCTCTCCCCTGCTATGCTGTGGTCTGATGTACTGTGCTGCACTGTTGTCTATTGGCTCTATTCTCTACTCTACTCTGATCTACTCTACTTTATTCTACTTTTATTGAAGGCGTCTGTGAGTCTTGCATGACAATGGAGCTGCGTTCTAGGCTCTAAAGCACAAAGCCTGGGACCCCCATTTTCCAAGTCGCAGGAATGGTCCATCGGAAAGGCAATCGCCGATATCAATGGTTCCAGTGCCCTAGCAGAAGCCACCACAAGGTTGCCATATAGACTTAACAGTCCCCAACCACCCCTGGGGACTCCCAACTCCCCGATTTTTTTTTCTGAGGGAAGGTGTCTAAATACGACACCTGTGTGCACGCCGGTTTTTTTTTTAATGAAAGCATTGGTATCATCCGCTCCTACATAAAAACCAATTCATTTTACTTTACTTCCCAGAAAAGATTATGCCAATAACTGACAGATGCATTGACCGTGTAAAAGTTCTGGGTACTTACTTCACGCCTGCTGATGGTGACAAGCAGAACAGAATGTTCTCCATACAGGAACATGCTTGTTCTTAACTTTGTCTATGAGGCCTCTGCTTGAACATGTAAGGGCCTTTCATAATTATGCTCATTGCATACATCCCCGTTGCTTCCATAGGTTCCCCACACCCAAGAGTTGAAAAGGAAGCGAAGAAAATCTACTCATACACTGGCCAAAGTGACTTTGTAACTTAATGCCCTTGTTCAGACTGACAGAAGTAAGATTGTGTTGGTTCGAGTGCTGGCATAGAATCTGCCGATTTTTTTTAAAGACCATGTTCTGCGATATTCCAGCAGACAATCTACCTAGATTTCTTTCTTTTTCTTGCTCTTATTGTTCTTGTTCCTCTTGTTCTTGTCCTTGTCCTTGTTCTTGTTCTCGTTCTTCTTGTTTTTCTTTCTCTCGTTCTTAATCTTGTTCTTGTTCGTCTTCTTCTTCTTGTTCTTCTTCCTGTTTCTGTTCTTGTTGTTTTTGTTCTTCTTTTACTTGTTGTTGTTGTTGTTGTTGTTGTTGTTGCTGCTGTTATTGTTGTTGTTGTTGTTGTTGTTGTTGTTGTTGTTGTTGTTGTTCTTCTTCTTCTTCTTCTTCTTCTTCTTCTTCTTCTTCTTCTTCTTCTTCTTCTTCTTCTTCTTCTTCTTCTTCTTCTTCTCTCTTTTCTTCTTTCTTCGAACGCTCAGACAGCAACCATTGCTATCTGTCATATGAGCGCAAATGCGATACGCTGCCTTTAAGCGCCTGACAAGTCAGACCCAACGCATCCGACCTGGACATGGGAGAGAATTATGTTTTAAGACTCTCTGGAAGAAAAAGGCAGGACAATGGACAAAGAAGACAAAGTATGAGGTGACAGGAAGAAAAGGAACATAGAAGAAACAAAGAGGGGGAAATAAAAAAAAAAAAGGAATTCCTGGCACAGAATTTCCAGAAGGTGGAGATATTACTGATACTGACAGGACCCCAGCCTCCCCCATGGGGCATCTCCTGATCTGAGTGTGTCATTGACTTTTTTGGTTTGCTTTTTTTCGTTTTTGCTTGTTTGTTTGTTTGAAACAGATGCTGAAATATAGGAGTTTCTTGAGGTTTTTTTTTTGCTGCCTCGTCACTTACTTACTCACGGCATGCCGCCAATTCATGCCCCCCTAATCCCACGCTGTATTCCCCCCCCCAAGTCTCCCTATACCCATTATACTGTATACCCTTGTCCCATATAATTTCCTCAGGATCAGAAATCTACATACAGGGAGCTTATCGATTCCAGGCCGCCACGAGGCCACCAGCCATCAGGCTCCTGCGCGGTTGCTGGGTAACTTTGGTGGTGTTTGCTGGCATTTGTTTTTGCGCTTATTTACACACACAACACAACACCACCCACCAAGCCCCCCCCCCACACCTACCCTTCTCCCCCCCCTACCCCCCCACCCCCCCACCCTCTCCTCTACATGATGATGACAGTAACCAACTCGGTGGTAGAACCAGACTGAGCCAGACAACCTGCCTGGGGGGTGGGGGGTGGGGGGTAGGTGGGTAGGGGTGGTGGGAGAGGGGAGTGGGGGATGAGGCGAATTCCTCACAGTCCCTCCAACGCTGCATCCTGATAAAATTATTTTCACGGGAGGAGGGACAAATATTGTCAACACTGGTTAGAAAGGGAGACAGGTGGGGGATGGGGGAGAGAGAGAGAGAGAGAGAGGGAGAGGAGGAGAGAGAGAGAGAGAGAGAGAGAGAGAGAGAGAGAGAGAGAGAGAAGAGAAGAGAAGAGACAGAGAAGAGCAGAGAAAGAGCAGAGCAGACAGAGGACGAGAAAGACAAGAGAGAGAGGGAGTATAAACAAGACCACACAAGAGCCCAACAGAGCCTGATAGACAAGACAGAGAGGACAGACAACAGAGAGACGGAGGTGGGGGCAGTGAAACGAATTCCACAAAGGTCCTCAACGATGGTCCTGAAATATTCACGGGAGGAGTGACAACTCTACGGGGAGGGGAAGGGAGGGGGGGAGGGGGGGGGGGAAAGAGGGGTATCCCATTGAGAGCAATCACTGGAGAATACTGCTGGCAATAACTGGCATAACCGTTATGTCGACCGGCTGAAAATAGCAGCGCCATCTTCGGAGCTTTGCTTCTGGCCTTGTTATTCGGTCTGCGATTGACTGCCTACCGGTCATTTCCGTGCCTCTTAATATGGCAACGGCTTCCTCTGTCTGTCTGTTTGTTTGCTTGTTTGATTGTTTGTCAGATTTCCTTTTGTCTGTCTGTTTGTTTGTCTGTCTGTTTGTTTGTTTGTCTGTTTGTCAGATTGCCTTCTGTCTGTCTGTCAGCTTGTCTGTCGGTGATTTCTCTGTCTGTCTGTTTGTCAAATTACCCTCTATTTGTCTGTCTGTCTGTCCGTCTAGCTGTCTGATTGATTGATTGATTGATAGGTTAGATCGACAGATAAACTGATCATGTCCGTGGACAAAAAGAATAAAAAGATTAAATTTGTTAGCTATTGATGAAAGCTAAGTCCCAACACTTCCATAAAAATGTTGATACGCTTTGTCCAAAAACAATAACATCAACAACAACAACAACAAAACAACAGAAAACAACACACCCAAAACCAACAACAAAACGTTACCTTGAAATTGATTCGTCTTCAGCAAGCACATGACAGCCTCTAATAAACACAATCACCTCTCAATCTGCTTCAAAGAAGAGAAAAAAATCACCCGAAGCAGGGATATGGCTGCCTATGTGGATAAGATACATGAGCAACGACACCCCCCTCCCCTATCACCACCACCACCACCACCACCACCACCACCACCACCACAGTCATACATGTGAAGGTGTTTTTTTTTTTCTTATTCAGTGTGTTGTTGGACAGAGGGCATAATTACAAAACTATTGTGGATGACCTTGATAGAGTGTTGAGCAGAAGATTCTAGATACGCACAACAACAGGCGATTCATTTTCTGATAGATGTTGACCTGTCTGCCTGTCTGTGTGTCCGTCTGCGAAGGTGTTATTGTTGTTGTTTGTTCTGTGTTTATGTTTATGTCACCTTCTCTGTCTCTTTGGTGAAGAGAAGAAAAAGAGAGAGAGAGAGAGAGAGAGAGAGAGAGAGAGAGAGAGAGAGAGAGAGAGAGAGAGAGAGAGAGAGAGAGAGAGAGAGGAGAGAGATGGAGGGAGAGGAGAGGGAGGAGAGGAGAGAGAGAGAGAGAGAGGG
>CM060326.1:9786114-9792123 GCA_030674155.1 Stramonita haemastoma | reverse complement strand
ATAAAAGGGAAAATGTGAGAAAGAAGAAACAAAGAATGAAACAAACCGAAGTTGCAACAACAGCATTAACAAAAACAAAATAAAACAAACAAAAAAGAAAGCACAACAGCATTAACAAGAATAGCAGTGGTATTTATAAAATTGATATACATGCATGCGCACATGCACACACACACGCCCGGGGACGGCATACCCTGGTGATCAGAACATTGCGCTCGCAATTTGACGACCCGGGTTCGATTCCCGTTCGAGGGGATTTTTCCCCTGGAGTTAACATCAGTGCTGACTCCACTCTTCCAAAAAGTCTTTCAGATGAGACTATAAACCGAGGCCCCGTGTTTGAACGCACGCAGAACATCTTGCGCACACGTTAAAACCCCGTTCCGCCTTTCGGAAGAGCAGGCCATCGTGTGCCGGTAGGAGCAGATGACAAAATTATAAAAACCAGCATGCACACAGGTGTCGTGTTTAGACACCATCCCTGAGGAAAAATCGGGGAATTGGAGTCCCCAGGGCGGCTCGGGGCTGTATATATATGGCTACGTTCTTGCGGCTCCTGCGACGGTACTGGAACCATTCGTATCAGTCATTGCCTTTCCAATAAATCATTCCAGTAGCATGGAGAGGGTAGGGGGGGGGGGTCTACTGCATGGGTAACAGCTTACCCTCCATACTTACTTACCGAGGCTTTGCGCGTTAAAGACTAGAGCGCAACACCATAATCTTCCGAAACTGATGGGTGCCTACTAAGTGTGACATGTAAAAATTAAATGATAAACAGTTACAAGAAAAAGAAAGTTTTGAATTTGAGCCCAAAAACAGTAGATGAAGGCTCAGGGGTTGAGGGAGGGATGGTGCAGAAAAAAAATCAGATAAAAATGTGGCAGGTAGAAAGGTGCTTCAATGACGTAAACAGGGCTAGGTGCTAATGTTCCTGATCACTTCACAAGAGTGACGTTTTCACAAGTCATGGAACACAAAGTAACACGTACGTAAATCCAATTGTCGTCTGGACAAAAAACTGACCAGTGTCTCTTATTCTTGTCAGTATCCTCTTTTCGTCATACGTCCCTGGAATGTTGAGTTTTTTTTTAATTTACAAAACTGACTGTAATTAGTTAATTACACTTACTCCATGGCAACAAAGAAGGGCAGATCAAATCATCAGTCTGGCATGTCTGCATTCCATGGTCATGTCCGTTATTTAGTTTTTACTTGTGAAACGTGGGGTACTGCTGTAGACACTGAAAGAAGGATACGGGCAATGGAGATTAGATGCTTTCATACGCTTCTTGGTATCTCGTACAAAGACGAAGTAAAACCATGGATTAAAAACTCAATAGGACCGTATGAAGAACTCCTGACTTCAGGGAAATAAAGGCAGTCTAAGGTGGTACGGGCACATCACACGAACATCTGGACTGGCCAAGAGTGTCCTACAGGGAACGGTACAAGGAGGAAGACGAAGAGGCAGACAGAGAAAACGATGGGAAGACAATCAACATCAGAGAGTGGACTGGCCTTGAGTGGAATGACATACTACAAAAAACCAAGAACTTTATTATTTTTTATTTATTCTTTTATATCAAGGATAATGGAATAATCACTCATGTGGGTCTTTTTTTTTATTTTTTACATGCAGTCCCCGTAACTTTGAGGAGTGAAGGAAGTTTTTTTGCAAAAAGAATCAGTGGTGCACCTACAGTCGACGAGACTATGGGATAGGTGAGGTGAGGTGAAATTGCCAGAAAACTACCACAACGTTCGTCTCAGGAATAGTTCAAGGGGATTTTCCACTGGAGTTATAACACCAGTGCCAAGTCCACTCTCTCTAAAGTCCTTTGGATGAGACTATAAACCGAGATCCCGTGTGCACGCAGGGCATCTTGCATAAAAGTTAAGACCTGTTCCGCCTTTTGAAAGAGTAGGTCTGGTGTGCCAGTGGGAACGGATGATAATCTTTAAAAAAAAAAACACCATCTCCAGTGCACTGGGACTGTATGTAAAAAAAAGCATATGCGTATTTATTCTATTATTCCTGAGAAAAAACCTAATACAAAGATTAATGTTTTATGATTTGATGCGCTTACGTTTGGGTAATGTGTTAAATGTATGTGTTTGGTATCATGTGATAATACCTTTCTTCATTAACTGGGAATATACTTTGAGGCCTCTGACATTAAAATGGACAAGTTCTGGTGGGTATTGCAGTCTTACTAAAAGCATCTGTCCTAGGACTAGAGCCAAAAGACAATACTGCCCGCACCCTATGCCAAGGGGTCTGCCATGTTGATCACACTAAACATAGGCTAGGGTCGGGTCAGTGCTATGGGTACACACGTTGTGTGTGTGTGGTGTGTGTGTGTGTGTGTGTGTGTGTGTGTGTGTGTGTGTGTGTGTGTGTGTGTGTGTGTGTGTGTGTGTGTGTGTGTGTGTGTGTGTGTGTGTGTGTGTGTGTGTGTAAGTGTGTGTGTGTGTTTGTGTGTGTATGTGTGGTGTGTGTGTGTGTGTGTGTGTGTGTGTGTGTGTGTGTATCTATGTGTGTGTGTGTGTCTATGTGTGTGTGTGTGTGTGTGGTGTGTATGTGTATGCTTGTGTGTGTGTGTGAGTGCGTGCGCATGTGCGTGTGTGTGTGTGGTGTTTGTCTCTATATGAAGTGGTCTGACAGTTAAACTTTTGACCTGAATTATCATTTTGAGATTATACTGCGCCAGACGTATTCATTCTTGTCGTCTGTAGTCACTGGGCGAACTTGTGAAATGAATTTACACAGGTGTTATCAACATGGCATACCCATGGCATATGGTGGAAGCAGTATTGTCTGTTGGCTCATAAATAAATCTGGTACTTGCTGAGATGACCATGATCTATCTGTCTATCTGTCTATCTGTCTATCTGTCTATCTGTCTATCTGTCTATCTATCTATCTATCTATCTATCTATCTATCTATCTATCTATCTATCTATCTATCTATCTATCTCCCTTAGTCTGGCGACCGTGGGGTACCCCTGAAGACTTGACAACCAGTTCCCTCCATTCCTCTCTCTTTCTGCCTTTCTCAAAATTTGGTTGAGTTCTAGGCTTGTCCATTCGCTGATGTTGCGCTCCCTCCCATCTCTTCTTTGGTCTACCTCTTTTTCTTCCTCCTTGGACAGTGGCTTGCAGTATTGTTTTTGAAAGTTCTTTTGATCTTGTGACATGCCCGCACCATTTAAGTTTACGCTTTTTACGATTGATAGGGGTTTTTTGTGGGACCAATGGTTTGCTGGATTCTGTTATGCACATCTTCGTTGCTTATGTGGTCTCTGTAGGAGATGCCAAGGAGTCTCTGGAAGCATCTCATCTCTACCGCCTGTATTCTTCTCTCCAAATCAGCAGTCAGGGTCCACGATTCACAGGCAACAGGAATATGGATATGACAAGGAACGTATTAGTATGATCTTGGAGATGGTCATTCTCTTTGTTAAACTGTAAACAAGAAAAAAAAGAATTAAAAACAAACCCAAATGCACAACCCTCCCAAACTAATAACACAACAGATTTACTGTTAACACAACACAACAGATTTACTGAAAGGAAAAAATTCTAACGTCCCGCTCCGTCACCATGGCAACCAAATGCAAAACCTCAAGATTTCTCAAATAATGGAGTTTTCATTGGCTTCCTGTCTCCGTTCAATTTGAAAAAAAAAAAGATGGCATGAATCAGTTCCTATGACACGGTTTTGCGGAAATATAGCACTTTTTGCATGAGTGACACTTGTTTGTGGACACATGGCAGTGATTGAATGCATGTCATTTGTTTGCACTTTTCGCACTTTTTGGCACTTTTTGCTGTTTCTGCGTGTTTGTTCGTATCTCTGTTTGCCTGCCTGTTTCTGTCCGTATAGCTATTTCTCTGGCTGTCTGTCTGTCTGTCTCTTTGTGTCTTGATGTCAAAATTGGCACTTTTTGAATGTAGAACACCTTTTTCTGAACATATCACACTTGTTTCTGAATGTATGACATTTGTTTCTTACACTTGTTTGCAAGGTATGACACTTGTTTATGAAGGTATGACGTTTGTTTATGAAGGTATGACGCGTGTTTATGAAGGTATGACGCGTGTTTGTGAAGGTATGACACTTGTTTGTGAAGGTATGCCACTTGTTTCTGAAGGTATGAAACTTATTTGGGAGGGTATAATATTTGTTTGTGAAGGTATGACACTTGTTTGTGAAGGTATGATGCTTGTTTGTGATGGTATGACGCTTGTTCGTGAAGGTATGACGCTTGTTCGTGAAGGTGTGACGCTTATTTGTGAAGGTATGACGCTTATTTGTGAAGGTATAACGCTTATTTGTGAAAGTATGACGCTTATTTGTGAAGGTATGACGCTTATTTGTGAAGGTATGATGCTTGTTTGTGAAGGTATGACGCTTATTTGTGAAGGTATGACGCTTATTTGTGAAGGTATGACGCTTGTTTGTGAAGGTATGACGCTTGTTTGTGACACTTGTTTGTGAAGGTATAACGCTTGTTTGTGAAGGGATGACGCTTGTTTGTAGAAGTTGGAAGTGACGCTTGTTTTGACACTTGTTTTTGAAGGTATAATATTTCTTTCTGAAGGTACGATATTTGTTTCTGAAGGTATGGTATTTCTTTGTAAAGGTAAGGATACTTGTTACTGAAGGTACAACACTTGTTTGTGAAAGTATGACATTTGTTTCTGAAGACATGCCACTTATTTCTGAAGGTATGACACTTGTTTCTGAAGGTATGACACTTGTTTCTGAAGGTATGACACTTGTTATTGAGGAAAAAGTAGTGAGGAAAGACAAGTGCAGGTACCAACTTCTCAATCATTTTGAAAATGACTTATCAAAGATTCAAATTATAAAAAAAAGAAATGAAAATAAATTCTAGGGAATATGTCTTTCAGTGGCAGCATTGTAGGCATTTCTGAGTAAGAACCATGCCTTTGGCCTGACCTGACTCGAGTTTCGTGAAAGGTATGACACTTGTTTGTGAGGTATGACACTTGTTTGTGAAGGTATGACACTTGTTTGTGAAGGTATGACACTTGTTTGTGAAGGTATGACACTTGTTTGTGAAGGTATGACACTTGTTTGTGAAGGTATGACACTTGTTTGTGAAGGTATGACACTTGTTTGTGAAGGTATGACACTTGTTTGTGAAGGTATGACATTTGTTTCTGAATGTATGACACTTGTTTGTGAAGGTATGACACTTGTTTGTGAAGGTATGGCATTTATTTCTGAAGGTATGACACTTGTTTGTGAATGTATGACACTTGTTTGTGAAGGTATGACATTCATTTCTGAATGTATGACACTTGTTTGTGAAGGTATGACTACTTGTTTGTGAAGGTATGACATTTATTTCTGAAGGTATGACACTTGTTTGTGAAGGTATGACACTTGTTTCTGACACTTGTTTCTGAAGGTATAATATTTCTTTCTGAAGGTACGATACTTATTACTGAAGGTAAAGACTTGTTTGCAAAAGTAGACACTTGTTTCTGAAGGTATAACACTTGTTTGTGAAAGTGTGACACTTGTTTCTGAAGGTATGACGCTTGTTTCTGAAGACATACCACTAATTTCTGAAGGTACAATACTTGTTTCTGAACCTACGACACTTGTGTCTGAACCTACGACCTTGTGATGAAGGTACGACACTTGTTTCTGAACGTACGATACTTGTTTTTGAACGTATGACACTTGTATTTGAACACATGATTTTTAAATGACACTTATCCCCGAAAGTCGGAGGGTGCTACCTTAACGATGGTGGTAGTAGAGGTGGTGGTGGTGGTGGAAGGGGATGGGGAGAGGGTCGCATACGTAAAACCTTGCCATTTGGTGAACCTCGGAGCTCTAGCCGAAGAACGAGAAAAAAAAGTTAGAATAACGGAAAAGGAATCAGGAGGGCCAGACACACAGGCACGCCCGCTCTTTTTCTGCAAGTACTCCCACCCCTTTCTGTCTCTAGATAGCTTCTCGTTGT
>CM060326.1:9773614-9781114 GCA_030674155.1 Stramonita haemastoma | reverse complement strand
AGTTATCATTATGGCTGGTTCATTGGAAACTTTCCTTCTGCTTCTTCTTCTTCTCCTCCTCCTCCTTCTCCAGTCTGTAAATGTTGGTTTCCTTTAATTCATGCATTTGCGATTTGTTCTTGATTTTTGTTTCCTGTCTGCTGCTGGCAAGTGTTGTCTTTTCTGTTCCATCAGTTTGCAATGTTTGTTTGTCTGTTTGTCTGTCTGTCGCTGTCTGTCTTGTCTGCTGTCTGTCTGTCTGTCTTCTGTCTGTCTGTTTGTTGGAGTCTTTCCCGTTTCATCAGTTTTTGTTAGATAGTTTTGTTTCTGGGCTAGGGGTGCCAGGTTCACCAATAGGTGAGATTTTTTGTATGTAGACCGTTAAGTCCTGAATATGGTAGCTGTATGCCAACTTCGGGGATATTAAATATATTATATATATATAAAGGAGAGATAGGATAGAAGAGAGAGTAGATAGAGAGATAGAGAGATAGAGAAGAAAAGAGAGAGAGAGTGACATAAAGGTAGGTAGGTAGGTATAGGTAGATAGATAGATAAGAGATAGAGAATAGATGGATAGATGGATAGATGGATAGAATAGATAGATAGATAGAGATAGATAGGATAGATAGGATAGATAGATAGATAGATAGATAGATAGATAGATAGATAGATAGATAGATAGATAGATAGATAGATAGATAGATAGATAAAAACTACTCTGTCTTGTTTTCCTTTCTTTTCCATAAAAAATAGAACACACATACACGCACGCACGCATAAACACACAGGTAGACACACACACACAAAAAAGAAATAAGGAGACATAACAACAAATTAAAATAATAATATTTTCGTATCAAATCCTTGCCGTTTGTCACACCCGTTTCGCATCTATGACTACTATCCTTCTTTCTTTGCTGATAATACTTGTTGCTATTTGTTGTTGTCTTCATTATCGTTTCTTTACCTGGTGGTGTCTTCCTCATTGTAATCCACACTAAACCAGCCCACATGCAGACAGTGAAATGCAGTGACGTCAAGGATGAGTTTTAATTTTTTTTTAATTATAAACTGTCCTGTCTTATTACTGGAGTCTTGTTAGCTTCCTGTCATTAAATTCTTCCTCAGCTGTCTATCTCAATTTCCTTTTTCCTCTACACTCCATTTTCCTTCCAACTTTTTTTTTTTTTTTTTTGGTTTGAGATGATGTCAATATCCGTTCGATCTGATCACTTTTCCGTGAGGGGTGGTAGGGGGTGGGAGTGGAAGTGTATAGTGTTGATGTTTTGTTGTTGTCGTTGTGCGTTCCCCAGCTTAACACTCTCTGGGGGTCTGTCACCCAGAATGCGCAACTCTGTCTCACTCATCCATACCACCTGGATAGAATCACTGTGAGATTGAAATTGCACACTGAGTAGAAGTTTAGTGCGTGTGTGGCTGTTTTTGAAATACCTTACCATATAGGCAGCCATACTCCGACTTCAGTTTTTTAAATTTTTTTTATTATCATATATTATTATTTTTTTTTTTTACTCCTTTCAAGGCGAGTGTAGGTTATGTTATGTTAAGAGCTTGTCTTGGCTGAAGATAATCTCAACACAACATTTTACAACATAACAACATGTTAATGTAGGTCTTGACACCAGCTGATATCAATGACTGACACAGCTTTTGGCCTGATACAGTTTTGCTAATTAAATATCGAATTTTTAAAGGCTGGCTTACACTTTTGTTCCTTTTGAGGATCAATGTTATTGAACTTAAATTTATGGAAACAAATCTTTTGATTGTGCCGCATAAACCTGTTTTTCTTGTGTGTAAACATGAATGGTGATATTATTTTTGTAGGTCTCAATGAATGAAGCTCTCCCTCTCCCTCCCTCCCTCACGCCCTCTCTCTCTTCCTCTCTATCTGTCTCTCTCTCTCTCTCTGTCTCTCTCTCTCTGTGTCCTGTATGTATGCATGCATGTATGTAGTATGTATGTATATATGTCTGTCTGTCTGTCTGTCTGTCTGTCTGTCTGTCTGTCTGTCTGTCTGTCTGTCTGTCTGTATGTATGTATGTATGTATGTATGTATGTATGTATGTATGTATGTATGTATGTACGAATGTACGTATGTACGAATGTACGTATGTACGTATGTACGTATGTACGTATGTACGTATGTACGGATGTATGTATGTATGTATGTATGTATGATATGTATGTATGTATGTATGTATGTATGTATGTATGTATGTATGTATATGTATGTATGTATGTATGTATGTATGTATGTATGTATGTATGTATGTATGTATGTATGTATGTATGTATGATGTATGTATGTATGTATGTATGTATGTATGTATGTATGTATGTATGTATGTATGTATGTTATGTATGTATGTATATGTATGTATGTATGTATGTATGTAGTATGTATGTATGTATGCATGAGTGTGTGTGTGTGTGTGCGTGCGTGCGTGCGCGCGCGCTCTTTCTCTCCCTCTCTGAGAAAACTTTGATTGATCGTGGAGAATCTACAAATCGCTAGTCCCACTGCAAACGAAGAAAAGGATCTTTAGATTTATTGTATTTTTTAAATTTTATTTTATACCACTTCAAGTCACGGCAGATTTCTCTGCATGAAATTTAATCTGCTCTCCTCGGGGAGAGCGCGTCGCCACAAGAGCTGCCACCCATTATATTTTGTTTTCTCTTCCTGTCTGCAACTGTATTTTTCCCTGTCAGAGCGGCTCTTTTCTACATATTTTTGCCAAGGACAACTCTCTCGTTGCTGTGGGTTCTTTTAACGTGAGCTAAATAATTGTGTATAAGACACAGGACCTCGATTTATCGTCTCATCCGAAAGATCAGAACCCAGACCACCACTCATGATGTAATAGATGGGTGGAAAAGTTTTGGGCCCAAACAGGGTTCAAACCATCTCACACTTCCGACCCGCACTTTTTGCACTCAAGACAAAGCGCGTTACCTCTAGACCATGGATCAACTGAATGAACATGAATATATTTTTACCTTTCTCTTTTTTTTTATATTAAAACAAAGACCAAAAAAAATCACAAAAATGAACACGATTACTGACTGAAAAAAAACCTGTTACCATGACAATCATACGTCTAAACAAAGGATGTCTGCAGTAATGCAATTTTTTCACAGACTTCCGGTGTCTACTACGATTATTTTTTGTGTGAATGAGAAGAAATCGATTCGTATGACACTAGTTTTTGGAAAAAAAACAACAAACCAGGGTTTAAACGAGAGTAGAAATTCAAGAAGGGAGGCCAGAACAAAGATATAACAAATGTACAGACACATCATTGCATGTGCATTATTTATTCAACTTTTAAATTGTATTGATCGGTGATTTCTTTGGCTGTCTTGTCTATCGCTTTGTCTGTCCGTTTGTCAGTGTGTCTGCCTGGCGCCACACTCTTTTTTCTTTGACCCCCCCCCCCCCTCTCTCTCTCTCTTCAATCTCTCTCTCTCTCTGTGTCTCTGTCTTTCTCTCTCCTTCTTCTCTCTCTCTCTCTCTCATCTCTCTCTCTTTCTTCTCTGTCTTTCTCTCTCTCTCTCTGTTTCTATCTCTGTCTCTCTGTTTCTTCTCTGTCTCTGCTCTGTTTCTCTGTCTTCTGTCTGTCTGTCTGTCTGTCTGTCTGTCTGTCTGTCTGTCTGTCTGTCGCTTGTCTGTCTGTCTGTCTGTCTGTCTGTCTGTCTTCTCTCTCTCTCTTCTCTCTCTCTCTCTCTCTCTCTCTCTCTCTCTCTCTCTCTCTCTCTCTCTCTCTCTCTCCTCTCTCTCTCTCTCTCTCTCTCTCTCTCTCTCTTTTCTCGGGGAGACGGGATAGCCTAGTGGTCAGAACATTGCGCTTACAATCTGACTACCCGGGTTCCATTCTTGTTCGAAGGGATTTTCTCCCCGGAGTTAACATCAGTGCTGACTCCACTCTCCCCAAAAGGTCCTTCGAATAAGACTACAAACCAAGGTCCCGTGTGCGAACGCACGCGGAACATCTTGCGCACACATTAAATCCTGTTTCGCTTTTTGAAAGAGTAGGCTATCGTGTGCCGATGGGGACAGATGAAAAATATTGACAAAACTGCATACACACGGGATGTACTAGATGTCCAAAAAGGCACACGAGTGCTTATTCCATTATCCTCGATATAAAAGAATAAAAATAACATTAAAAAATATCCTTGTTCTATCTCTGTCAGCTTGCAATACCTTTGGTCAGTTTTCCATCCTTTTCAATGCTGTGTGAATCATCCTGCAATGAATATTGATGACTCGCAATGCTAGTTACAGTCTTGTGACTTTTTGTTTATTTGCTTTTTTTTAAAAGTCAATAGACGGACTCCACGTCATTATTATCACGTGCCACAGATGATCTCATTGCCATGATAAATAATTATAATAAAAGACTTGTTTTTGGGTGGTAGCTCTCTGTCTGTCTATATATCTCTCTCTGTGTATCTGTTTCCCTCTCTGTCTTAATCTCTCTCTCTCTCTGTCTGTTTCCCTCTCTGTCTCTCTGTCTCTCTGTCTCTGTGTCTGTCTGTCTGTCTGTCTGTCTGTCTGTCTGTCTGTCTCTCCCTCTCTCTCTATGTCTGTCTGTCCGTCCGTCTGTCTCTCTGTCTCTGTATCTCTGTCTCTATGTCTCTGTCTCTGTCTGTCTGTCTGTCTGTCTCTCTCTCTCTCTATCTCTCTCTCTCTCTCTCTCTCCCTCTCCTCTCCCTCATCTCCCTCCCCCTCTCCCCCCCCCTCAGGTTCAGAAATTTAATTTTCCTGCAAACCCTCCCCACCCGCCCTTTTCCCTCCATCCCCACCACCCTGCTAACTAGTTTGAGTCACCCTCACCCCTACCCCCTTCCCCTCCACCTCCCACCCCTCTCACCCCTATCCTAGTGCCATTACTCTTCCATCTTCTAGTCTCGAGTGTTTGATGGTTAACGTTCCATCATCTTTTTAGGAGCAACAGAGACATGTTTTGCTTGCCAGCGCAATGTGAAGGCTGACTCTTCTCTTCTCTTTCTCTCTCTCCTCTCTCTCTCTCTCTCATCTCTCTCTCTCTCTCTCTCTCCTCTCTCTCTCTCTCTCTCTCTCTCTCCTCCCTCATCTCTCCTCTCTCTCTCCTCTCTCTCTCTCTCTCTCTCTCTCTCTCTCCTCTCTCTCTTTTCTTTTGGCATTAGCTTACCACCACCAACCTCCCTTTCCCCCCTTACCTCTCCCCCCCCCCTTGCCCCCCATCCTCCCCTTTCTGTCTCTTGTATTATTTTCTGTTCAACTTCCAGGGGAAGTAAACCGGCAGCCAAGATGCCAAAGTTTGTCACCACGATCGATAACTCCTCCTCGGGGGAACGAGTACAGTGACTTGTTTTTCTTTCCTCCTTTTGTGTCTTTTATGCTCTATCTCTGTCTCTCTGTCTCTCTGTCTCTCGTCTGTCTGTCTCTCTCTCTGTCTCTGTCTCTTAGTATCTCTCCCTCTCTCTGTCTCTGTCTCTGTCTCTATCTGTCTCTGTCGCTATGTCTCTGTCTCTGTCTCTATGTCTCTGTCTCTATGTCCTGTCTGTGTCTCTCTGTCTCTGTCTCTGTCTCTGTCTCTGTCTCTCTGTCTCTGTCTCTGTCTCTGTCTCTGTCTCTCTCTCTCTCTCTCTCTCTCTCTCCTGCTTCTCTCACTCCTTTTTGTTTCCTCAGATATCGTCTGTGTCTTCCTGCCTTTACTTTTTTCCTCTTCCTCCTCCTCCTCTCTCTCTGTCTCTGTCACTGTCTCTGTCTCTGTCTCTCTTTCTTGTCTGTCTCTGTCTCTCTGTCACTGTCTCTGTCTCTCTGTCTCTGTCTCTCTGTTTTTCTCTGTCTCTGTCTCTCTGTCTCTGTCTCTCTGTTTTTCTCTGTCTCTGTCTACCTTTCTCTGCCTCTCTCTCTCTGTGTCTCTCTGTGTCTCTTTGTGTGTCTCTCTGCGTCTCTCTGTGCCTCTCTGTGTCTCTCTGTGTGTCTCTCTCTGTCTCTCTCCTCTCTGTCTCTCTCTCTCTCTGTCTCTGTCTGTCTGTCTCCTCTCTCTGTGTCTCTGTCTCTCCTTCCCCCCCCCTCTCTCTCTCTCTCTCACCCTCTCTCTCTCCCTCCCCTTTCTCTCTTGGCCTCATGTCCTTTGCAAGCTGCGTGTCTGGACAGTTAAGCTGGTTCACTTGAAACTTTTCACTTCTCTACCCTTTTTTTTTTTTTCGTTTTTGTTATTTAAAGTTGATTGCCCTTTCGTGCACTTTCAGTGTTTTGTTCTTGTTATCGCCGTCATGTCTGTCTGGTGTGTGTGTGTGTGTGCTTGTCTTTGTCTGTGTGTTCGGTGGTTTGTCTGTTTGTTTGTTCGTTTGTTTTGTTCTTCTTAACTGTCCCTTGTTCTGTGGGTTTAGCTTCCATTCTGTTTGTCATTGTTGTTTTTATGCCTTACACTATATAGCTCTCTCTGTTCTGTCTCTCTCTCTCTATGAAAAAAGTATGTAATGCTACCCTGTACCTTGAAAAATAAGATTATTCCTCTACTTACTCCTGTCTCTTGACATAGCTCTCTCTCTCTCTCTCTCTCTCTCTCTCTCTCTCTCTCTCTCTCTCTCTCTCTCTCTCTCCTCTCTCTCTCTCTCTCTCTCTCTCTTATTGTATTATCTCTTGAATTCCGTTATTTTCAAGAGTTACTCAAAAGACACACACACACATGTGCACAATGTATTTAGATATATAGCCCAATCAAACTAACAACCATGTAAAATAGCAAATAATAGAAAACAGTTATATTATTACAAATTTCAGTAAAAGCTTTTATCCATAAATAAATGGTATGTGGAGTTTTTAAGGAATTGTTTTCTTGGCAGTATTTTTTAATCTTCATATTATCTTCATGCTGTTTCTTGTTTAATTAGAAGTATGTTTTTTTTATCGCTTACTCATTCTCCTCGAAATAAAAGAATTTGATTGATAAATTGATATTTTCACTATACTGTCTATTATGGGATGTTTTTTGGCATCTCATTTCTCTCAGTGTGGCTTCGCCAGTTAGATTATCTTCGTATCTTTCATTCTCCATCTCTTTTTCCACTTACGTTCATTATGTACATTGCTTCTATAGAAGAAAACACACACTTTACAATAAGGATGAAGAAGGGATAAAGTAGAACTTACCAAAAAAGATATAGTTATGCTAACTCTGAAGCAATTTGCTATAGACTGGAATATTTAGTTTTCGAATAGACTTGTATGATGTGTGTGCTTTTTTTCATCTCAGGGGGGGGGGGGATGTTAAAAAAATCAATAATTTGTGCTGATTTCGACACTTAATTTTGATTTTTTTTATATGACTGTATCATCTTTCTATGCTGAAAATATAGAAAATTTGAAAAAGTTTCAAATCGTAGGCGATTATCGATAACTGTTGGAAAATATTGTTAAAAAATATCAATTGAGTACGTTTCGACTGAAGGATGGATTGCCTGGAGCTTACAGTTTCGAACAGGGGGAACAGGATA
>CM060326.1:9763614-9766114 GCA_030674155.1 Stramonita haemastoma | reverse complement strand
TTTTTTTTTTTATTAACTCTAAGTCTGTCTGTCTGTCTGTCTGTCTGTCTGTCGGTCGGTCGGTCTGCCTGCTTGCCTGCCTGCCTCTGTCTCTGTCTCTGTCTCTGTCTCTCTCTCTCTCTGTCTCTGTCTCTGTCTCTCTCTCTCTCTGTCTCTGTCTCTCTCTCTGCAAGTTTACAAGCCACTGTAATTCGATCCTTTCACAGCAACCCACCCCCACACCCACCACCCCTATCACCACCACCCTTCCTCCTTGTAGCCTCTTTAACTCCTACTTCCTCCCCCTCCCCCTCACTCCAATCTCCACTCTAGCCCCTAAACATCCTCTCCTCCCCCCCCCCTTCCCCCGTTCCCCAAGTCTCGACTTTTCCATTGTCAATTTAAATTCTGTTTCTTCAGGAGGAACGCAGACTTGTTTTGAACGCCAACGCAATGTAAAAAGACTGACCCTTCGCTTTTTTCCTTGCTTTTCCTCTCCTTCCCCCCCCCCCCCCCTCTTCCTCTACCCCCCTCACCCCTCCTTGTCTTCTTCTTCTCTCCCTTACCCCGCCCTCACTTTTTAAAAGAATTTATTAGGCTTCCAGGGAAGTAAACGCAGCCAAGAAGACGAACTCTCGTCGCCATGGTCGATAACTTAGGGGTAACGAGGACAGTGTCCTGTTTTTTTTTTGTTTTTTTTTTCTTGCGGTCTCTCTTCCTGTCAACACTCTCTCTCTATCACTCTTTCCTCAACCCCTCTCTCTCTCTCTCTTTGTCTCTCCTTACGTCTCATTTCCTTTCTCTCAGAGGAGTAGTTAGAGTGATGCATTCATGATCTGTTGACCCGGGTTCGAATCTCGTTCAAGAGGATTTTTCCTCTGGAGATAACATTAGTGCTGACTCCACTCTTCCCCAAAAAGTTCTTCGGATGAGACTATAAACTGAGGTCCCGTACGTGTGCGAACGCACGCAGAACATCTCGCTCACACGTTAAAACCCGTTCCGCTTTTCGGAAGAGTAGGCTAATGTGTATATGTGGGAATTGATGATAAAATTGACAAAACTGTATACACACAGGGACTTGATGTAGAAAAAGCACATAAATGCTTATTCCAGTATCATCAGAATAAATAAATAAATGAATGAATAAATTAATACATAAATAGATAAATAAATGAATAAATAAATAAATAAACAAAATGAATAATAATTTTTTTAAAAATCCCTCCTCCTCTTCCTTGTCTCTCTTTCACTTTCTGTTGGCCTCTTGTTCTTTTCAAGCAGTCTGCTCTGACAGGTTTAATAACTTTGTTTTGTTTTGTTTTTCCTTTTTTTTTTTAGTTTTTTTTTTTTTGGTGTGTGAAGTTCAGTTTCCTTCTATCCATTTTCTGGGTTTGTTTGTATTCTTGTTATTATAGTTCCTGCCTTTAAGTTGGTTTTTTGTTCTGTCTCTCTGTCTGTTTGTCTGTCTGTTTGTTATCGTAGTATGGTGACAGTGACAAATATAGTAAGACAGTTTCTATCATGAAAGTATCGTGAGTGACTGATGCTTTGTAACACTTTGTTTTTAGCATACTTTCATTAGGTTTTTTATTTGTTCCTCAGCAAAAACTCAAAGGTTCACGTATGTTGAGTTTTTTTTGTGTGTGAGACCGTTTTTTTTCCCACCGTTAAGGTAGCTGTAGTCCAACTTCGGGGATGATATCTAAACACAGTATTAGTCTGCATGCGTTTGTCTTTAAAAAATAAAAATTCTTATCCGTTACTACCAGCACACTATGGCTTACTTTTCCAAAAGGTAGAATGGGTTTTAACGTGTATGCCTTGATTGATTGATTGATTGATTGATTGATTCTTTTTATATCGAGGATAATGGAATAAGCACTCTTGTGCTTTTTTACATCCGGTACCTGTATGCAGTTTTGTAAATGTCATCTGTTCCCACCGGCACACGATGGCCTACTCTTACGAAAAGCGGAACAGGATTTAACATGTGCGCAAGATGTTCTGCGTGCGTTCGCACATAGGGACTCGGTTTAAAGTCTCATCTGAAGGACTTTTGGGGAGAGTGGAGTCAGCACTGATGTTAACTCCAGAAGAAAAATCTCCTCGACCGGACTCGAACACGGGTCGTCAAATTGCCAGCGCAATGTTCTGACCACTAGGCTATCCGTCCCCCCAAGATGCAAGATACCCTGTATGCATTCAGCATGAGAGGCCTGGGTTTATAGTCTTTCATCCGATCTAAATGACTTTTTTTTGAGATTGGACTCGGTGGTAATATTAACTCCCAGGGGAAAAATCAAACAGGTGCCTCAATGGTGGCTTGAACCCCGGGCTTTCAGATCACAAACTCAATGCTCTAACCACCTGGCTATCCCGCCCCCGTTCATTATGTATGTTGATATATAATTTTGAATTTGAAGTTCACCATTAAAATTTAAGGTGAGACATGGGTCGAAAAGCAGCCAAAATCATGTTTTTTTAGAATTAAAAATTGCTGAATATATTTATGGAGCTC
>CM060326.1:9746114-9748614 GCA_030674155.1 Stramonita haemastoma | reverse complement strand
TCCTCTCCTTTCCTTCCCTTCCCTCCTCCTCCCTCACCCTTTCCCCTTGGCCTCTTGTCCTTTTCAAATTTCGTGCTATGATGGTAAACAGGTTGATTTGAAATGGGTTTTTTTTTTCGAAGGGGGGGGATGGGGGGATAGGGGGGGGGTGTCTTTATTCTGAGGTGGATTTTCCTTCTGTGAATTTCTGTGTTATTGTTTGGTGTTTTGTTATTTATTATCCTAGTTTTCGTCTGTAAGTGTTTGTCGATGTGTTGTTGTCTTTTGATATTCTAGTTTTCGCCTGTAAGTGTTTGTTGGTGTAAGACACTGTTGGTTTGTTTGAATGCTTGTGTTTGCTTTTTTTTTTGAGGGGGGGGGGGGGTTAATTTCTTAACTCAGGGGGACGAGATTGCCTAGTGGTCAGAACATTGCGCTAGCAATTTGACGACCCGGGTTCGATTGCCGTACCGTTCGAGGGGATTTTCTCCCTGGAGTTAACATCAGTGCTGACTCCACTCTTCCCCTAAAGTCCTTCGGATGAGACCATAAACCGAGGCCACACGTGCAAACGCACGCAGAACATCTTGCGCACATATTAAATCCTGTTCCGTTTTTCGTGAGAGTAGGCCATTGTGTGGCGGTGGGAATAGATGATAAGATTTACAAAACTGCATACACACAGGGACTAGATGTAAAAAAGTACACGAGTGCTTATTCCATTATCCTCGATATAAAAGAATAAATATAAAAAAATGAATAAAACTCCTGTCTTCTGATAGAGCTTTTGTTTGTCCACTCACATATGAAAAGTAATGATGTCTTTCAAGTGTAATACTTGGTGTAAAACACACATTATCATTTAGAATTACTTCACACAATGCTCCTCCTTAAACACGTTGACAAGTACTATCCTTCTTTCTGCCCAGCCCTCTTCTTTCACAGTTCGTTTCAAATTCACACTAATACACACACAACACACCTACCCAGATAATTATACTCAAGCGGTCATGCATTCATTTACCCACCACTCGTATTCATACACGCAGGCACTTTTCAAACATAATTGCTTGTCTGCATTTCTTTTTTTTCTAGAGCTGGATGAAAAAAAAGTCATTGTGCTTAGTTTTCTACCCTAGGTAAATAAAATTTCGTATTATTATGTTCCTCTCCGTGTCTTTGTTTTCTTTCTTCTTTGTTTCCTTTGCCAGTCATTGTTTCAGTTTACATTTCTCCATCTCTGTAATGCCTTTACTAATTACCTCTATTTTGCATGTCTCACACTCTCTAAAGTTTTATATATCATTGTATGGAGGCCTATGGCCAGTTGATCCGTTTAAGAGTTCTGTCCCTGCCTTTGTGAGTGTCATTTAAAATTTTTTTTTACATCTCTCCTTCACAGATCCCTGCCACTGTCATTGTCTTTATCTAAATTCTATCTTCACATCTCTCTCTCTCTCTCTCTCTCTCCTCTCTCTCTCTCCTCTCTCTCTCCCTCTCTCTCTCTCTCCCCTCTATCCTCTCTCCTCTCTTCTCCTCTCTCTCTCTCTCTCTCTCTTCTCTCCTCTCTCTCTCTCATAGCCTAGTGGTCAACATTGCGCTGGCATTTGAAGACCCGGTTCGAGTCCTCGGAATTTTTCTTCCTGGATTCATCGTGCTGCTCCACTCTCCCCAAAGTCCTGCATTTTGACGGTCATCTTAAAATATATATTTTACATCTTGTCTCTCTCTGTCTCTCTCTGTCTCTCTCTGTGTCTGTCCCTCTGTCTCTCTGTCTCTCTGTCTCTGTCTCTCTCCGACTCTGTCTGTCTCTCTTTGTCTCTGTCTGTCTGTCTGTCTGTCTGTCGTCTGTCTGTCTGTCTGTCTGTCTTCTGTCTGTCTGTCTGTCTTCTCTCTCTCTCTCCTCTCTCTCTCTCTCTCTCTCTCCTCTCTTCTCTCTCTCTCTCCTCTCCTCTCTCTCCTTCTCTCTCTCTCTCTCTCTCTCTCTCCGGTCGAGGAAATTTTCTTCCTGGAGTTAACATCAGTGCTGACTCCACTCTCCCCAAAAGTCCTCGGATGAGACTTTAAACCGAGGCCCCGTGTGCGAACGCACGCAGAACATCTTGCGCACACGTTAAATCCTGTTCCGCTTTTCGTAAGAGTAGGCCATCGTGTGCCGGTGGGAACAGATGACAATATTTACAAAACTGCATACACACGGGGACCGGATGAAAAAAAGCACATGATTGCTTATTCTGTTATCCTCGATATAAAAGAATATAAAAGAATAAATCTCTCTCTCTCTCTCTCTCTCTCTCTCTCTCTCTCTCTCTCTCTCTCTCTCTCTCTCTCTCCTCTCTCTCTCTCTCTCTCTCTCTCTCTCTCTCTCTCTCTCTCTCTCTCTCTCTCACAGATCCCTGCCATTGTCATTGTTTTTATCTAAATTCTATTTTCACATCTCTCTCTCTCTCTCTCTCTCTCTTCTCTCTCTCTCTCTCTCTCTCTCTCTCTCTCTCTCTCTCTCTCTCTCTCTTCTCCCTCT
>CM060326.1:9726114-9733614 GCA_030674155.1 Stramonita haemastoma | reverse complement strand
GTCAATTCTGCACAGTATGATCGATCTTGCTGAGCGAACAAAAAAAGGAGTGTTTGTAATACTCGACTATTCTGGTCAATCGCTGGATGAACATTCATCCAAAGTTTTTTTAAATTGTGTGATTGCCAAATTCAACCTATTTTGAAGTTATGGTTTTAGAAATCTGGGGTCTCTCAAAAAAACTGGGAAAATAATTGAAAGATTTCATTTGTTTTCCTTTGAGGAGGTTCTAGGAATTAATGTTCAAGCCCTGAAACACTGGATATTATGGGAAACTGGGAGGTATCCTTTATTTGTAAATTATACACATTTTCGATGCAACAAAATCTGGCTGAGACTTATTACCCTGGAGAACCAACCACTAGACTCCACAAGAAAAACATGAAAGATAAAATGAGGAGATGGGAAAGAGACCACGATGAAGATAATTATAACTTAAAATCAAGTTAAGAATTTCTGGAAACAAAAGGGCAGGAAATGGACCAAGAAGGCCGAAAATAGAGAAGATGAGAGGAAGAAAAGAAACAAGGCCCTTTTCGTTTTTCTGTCAAAGTTATTTTATTTAGATATATAGTTAGGAAAAAAAACAACAAGAGTATTTAGGGATATAGATAGAAAAACAAAAACAAGAGACACATTGAAAAAAACAACAACAACAGAGTGTCAGAAAACCTAAAGACAACTCTTAGAGAAAAATCATGATGTAAAACAATAGGGAAATCACAGAGACAAAAACGAAATGAACAGCCAAAGAAAAGTAAATGTATCTTCAAAGACAAGCATACCCATTCACCTTATAACCCTTTCTCAGCAGGAAAGTAAATGTCAGCTTAGACTAGCGTTTTTGATCACTTAAAAAGATGAATAGATTATGAATATATTCTTTTCAGTTTTGGATAGTCCGCTTTCATACAAAAGAACAAACAAACAAACAACAACAAAAACAAGCAACAACTGAGAAACATGCACAGAAGAATCCCATCTTTTTGATGAAACCGAGCATGTCTTTTTATTTTTCTTCGACTCCACAACTTCCTCAAGGGTAAATGATACTAGTGGACTAGTCCGGGTATACGGGTAGTGTGTGCGTACGTGCGTGCGTGCGGCTAGCGTGCGCGTGCGCTTGTTGTGGTGTGGTTGTGCGTGTGTGTGTGTGTGTGTGTTGTGTGTGTGTGTGTGTGTGTGTGTGTGTGTGTGTGTGTGTGTTGTGTGTTCTTTTTATTACTTTATTTCGAGGGAAATGGAAAAAGCTCTCATATGTTGGTTTTTTAAATCCATTCCCCGTGTGTGTGCAGTTTTGTATATACTGTAATCCGTTCCCACCCAATGACCTACTCTTTCGAAAAGCGGAACGGATTTAACGTGTGCGAAACAAGTTCTGGGGCTCGGTTTATAGTCTCATCCGAAGGACTTTTGGGGAGAGTGGAGTCTGGATTGATGTAAAACCATGCTCGATGCTGCTTGACCTTAGCTTGGGGAAAGCGAGTGCTGTGACCACTGAGTTATCCCATTCCCCCGCTTTTTTTTTTGCTTATTCTCTTTTAAAGATTAAGAAATGAGTTAGCTTAAGGGTCAGAGCACTCGCTTTCCCCAGCCAATGTTAAGAGCATCCAGTGTGGTTACGAAGTGGATGGGTGACCGTTTTCGCGCCTTGGCTTCTCATATTGTCGCCCCGAAAATTATCTCTCAGGCAGGAAGAGCGTGAGGAGGAGATGGGCGCTGCCCTCAATATGCTGGCCCCTAGAGAAGTGAGGTCTCTGACGTCTCCTCATCGACGACCACATAGGCTATGAAAAGACCATGCCATTACCTTTTAAACGAGTTCATGTTGATTCTATTGATAAAGAGCAATAGTAAGATCTGTCGTATGGGTAGACAGCAGAATTTTGTGTGTGTGCGGTAGGAAGTAAATTTATCTGCATAGGACGAAGCAATGAAGGTTAAAAGAAAAAAAATGAAAGAAGTCATAATGCAAAAGAAACAAACGTATATGAATATATTTAAAATACATCATAAGGATATTTATTGGAATAGATTTTGAAAAAAAAAAATTTCTGCAAAATGAAACGATAATACATAAAATGATGCTCAAGAAAATAAAAACATATTGGTGTAATAGTATACTTTGAAACTAACTCAGCAATAAACACACGAATTAAAAAAAAAAAAAAATAACAATAATATGTATCAGAGACAGATGAAATCTGATAACTCTCTTACTTTTTTATTTGAAACACGAAGCTATCTTCTTCCTGATGTTATTTCTTTTGCAACTTTGAAAAATGAACTGACAGACATTTTTTTCTTCTGTATAGAAAAAGACACCCACGATAGAGAAGAAGGAACTAGGTCCTGGACACATGAAAACTAATTCATTTCAACCAGAAATTCTACTTCTGGTACAAAAAGTAGTGTCTCAGTTTTCCTTTCCTTACTTCTCAATAACTTCTTTTTTTTTCCTGAAAAAAACAACAACAGTTGGAGTGTGTCATTTCTCAAGAGTACATTTGTACATGTCTGGGCCAGTTCATATTAGGATGTTTCTGTAGAGACAGAGGAACAAGTGCATTAGGGGGGAGAGAGGGAGGGTGGTGAGGAGGGGGAGGGTTGAAGGTGGGTGGGTGGGTGGGTGGGTGGGTGGAGAGAGAGAGAGAGATGAGAGAGAGAGAGAGAGGAGAAGAGAGAGGAGAGAGAGAGAGAGAGAAGAGTAGAGAGAGAGAGAGAGGAAGGAGGAGAGGAGAGAGAGAGAGAGAGAGAGAGAGAGAGAAGGTGGGGTATGTAGAAAAGATGAAAATAGTCAGGGGACTGTGTGTGAATGTTTAAAAAAATCTAAAAAACGACTTATGAGACACATAAACTTAAAGCTGACTTATAGTCAAACTTTGGGACCTTTTCAGGTAATGAACTGAAAAGCTGAAAACAGTATTATGTGCCATATATTAATATATTACCTGATTACAGGAACAAAGTGTTCTCAGTTAAATGATTACATAGCCCTTAAATTTTAGATGTCATTTCCATGTTATTGTATCCTTAACACTGGTTGCTAAATCGAACTGAGTGTCAAAGTCATTCGGATGAGACTCGAAACCGAGGCCCGTGTGCGATTGCACGCAGAACATCTTGCGCACACGTTTTAAAAACCCGTTCCACCTTTCGGAAGAGTAGGCATCGTGTGCCGGTAGAAGCGGATGGCAGAATTATAACAAACCAGATATACACAGGTGTCGTGTTTAGACACCATCCTGAGGGAAAATCGGGGAGATAGAGTCCCAGAGCGGCTCGGGGCTGTAGGTATATGGCAACGTTTGGTGGCTCCTGCGACGATACGGGAAAACCATTCGTATCGGGTCATTGCCTTTCCAATGGATCATTCCAGTGCCGTGGAGAGGGGGGGTCTGCTGCATGGGTAACAGCTTGTCCTCCATACATACTTGCCCAGGCTTTGTGCTCTAAAGACTAGAACGCAACTCATAGTCTTCCGAGACTGATGGGTGCTACTACAACTACTAGGTTGCTAAATATAATACATGAAAAAAACGAAAAAAAAACGAAAAAACATTACATTTAAACTGGAAGAGCATCTGCACGAATACATTAAAAAATATATCAAAAGCATGGACATTTATGCAGGTTACAAGCCATAAATAAAAAAAACAACCACCAAATATAGCGAAAGATATATAAATAAATAAAGTACTGAATTAGAGAAATAAACAAATAAACAAAATGGATAAATAAAAGCTTACTACAACATGGTGTCCAATTATAGGCAAGCTATAGGCCTATACCTCACTAGAAACTGATCCCCCAAACATCATTTATACTTAGACACATGAGCATTCAACAGTGTAAAATCCCAAGCACGCATGCACCTAACAGTATGCCCACACAAACACAGGATCTCTCTCTCTCTCTCTCTCTCTCTCTCTCTCTCTCTCTCTCTCTCTCTCTCTCTCTTCTCTCTCTCTCTCTCTCTCTCTCTCTCTCGGGGCGGTCAGGAGAAGTGAAGCGGACAGGGTGTACATTTTCTGTGAGCAGCAGTAAAACTAGAAATTCATTCAAAAATGCCAGTTACTGGACTTCCAGCGGCTGTGGAGAGGACCTTAAGCGCCCTGCTGGACTGACAATGCAGTTTCCAGCTGGAAAGTGGCAGGAGAAGGGGACAGCGTGGTTTTTGTCTTGCGACTGAAACCAGTTGACACAACAGTGTCAACCAACATGGCTGAATCGCAGCACACAAGCACAGTACTACAGGAAAAAATCGTTTTCTCAAAGACGACGAGATGTTGAGCGCTCTCGAAAGCATAAAGAGAAGCAGGCAAGTGTTGTGTGTGAAAGTGACTGTGTCCTCAGTGCCTCGAGTCTGCCTGACAGTGGAGTAGAAAAAGGGGAATACAGCATGTGTAGATACACATGGAATAGACCTACCAACAACACACACACAGGACATCAACACAAAAACATCAGTTAAGTTGCCATCATCGGTTGATTTAGAACCTCCCTGTATGTTGATTGTAGTGACTGTGCTGATATGTGTGTTTTGCAGCCTGAGGTAAACGATGATAATATTGTTGGTGCATTCGACACAAGAAATGTCAAACAGTTTCGTGGCTACTCTAACTGGTGGCTACTCTAACTGATAGATCCGTACAGAAAAGGCTAAGAGACAGACAAAGAAATACACACTTTAGAAAATCCGTGCTACATCATTCAGACGGTGAAGATATTGTGACGTGTGAGTCAGACGACATTGTGATCCAGTGCGCATGCCGACCAGACACTGAGCCAGTATGTGTGTACTGGTTTGTCAAACAGCAGAGAAAAACATGCTAAAAGAGGAACGTGTCAAACTCGCCAGTTTGCGGAATGGGAAGCGAATCCAGAACACACTACACACGGAGACCCTATCGTGTGCTTCACGGAACTTAGCGACACTTTAGAGAACTATTACAGCGGTGTCTTGGCTAGGCCTAGCCTAGACCTAAGGGTGTGCTTGTGACAAAGACTGGACGAAAGAAAGGCTCGGGAATGCCGTAACATATCTGGACAGTAAAGAGTTTCGTGTCTCGATGTACATTACTAATCAATGCTGTGGTTTCCATGGCTTGGAGTAGCGTCGTGTGTCAGCTTAAAGCAATTATCGTTATCCGGCAACCCCCTTCATGTATGGGCCAATGGCCTTTTTTCATGAATAAAACCTTTCGAGTTCGAGTTCGAGTTCGAGTTCCAGTTTGAGTTCTCTCTCTCTCTCTCTCTCTCTCTCTCTCTCTCTCTCTCTCTCTCTCTCTCTTCTCTCTCTCTCTCTCTCTCTCTCTCTTCTCTCTCTCTCTCTCTCTCTCAATCCCCCCCACCCCACCCACACAACACAACACTCCCACAGAGCCAGAACATAGCTATAGAGGCAGAGAGCTACAAAAGAAACACACAGAGACAGAAATCACACAGATAGACAGATAAAGAGACAGACATAAGTAAATGAACAATAGACAAGTCTTCCAGATGACTGCATAGGGATCTGTCTATGTCTAATACTATGCTAAGGTAAAGGCAAAAGGTAAAGGTGTCCTTTACCTATGTGGTCGTAGGGGAGTGAGGCGTCAGAGACCTCAGCTTCTCTAAGGGCCAGCATGTTGAGGGTGGCGCCCATCTCCTCTCCCTCATGCTTTACGTTCCTGACCCTAAAGACGGCAGGTACCCATTTACAGCTGGGTGAACTGGGGAACTGTACTGAAGCCAAGGCGCGCAAACAGTTTACCCATCTAACTGGTAACCACGCTGGATACTGCTGATCCTTAGCTTGGGGAAAGCAAGTGCTCTGACCACTGAACTATCCTGTCCCTAATACAATGCTATTTCGCTATTTAAAGACAACACTTAGACAGTGTTGGTGAAAATATTAACATGGATCTCCGGCACCCCAGACTTTAACCCACAACCTCTGAATGCAAGTCTGACAATTAACCACTTGATCTTTACACATGATCCAAAACAAGGAAACAGAGTAGATGGGATAGTCAAAACAAACTTTAATTCTATACTGAAAAAGGGGAAAGAAACCATACTTTTTTTTTCAAAATAAACAATCCATTTGAAACTAAACAAAAAAGACCAATAAACAATCACAGCTTCCAAAATTAACACACCAAACAAGACAAACCCATAAATAAAAAAGGTAAAAGTTATTTCAAAGATCTAAGCACACGTCAAGTTGAATTTAAATGTAACTACAATTGAAGACATCAGAACAAAGAAAATCCCACCAAACAAAACAAACCGATAAATTTTCCCTTCAGACGCAAACCAGACCATTAACCTTTTCACTCCTGTTGGCACGAAACGGCCTGTCACCTACAGTTGGTCTTTTGTCACTTTCAAAGATAAACCGACTTTTCTTTTTCGTGTTTTTTAGCAGACCACGTCTACATCAGAGAAGGCATCAAAGTCACGCTGGAAGGAACTAAATCTTCTTTGAAAGGCAAAAGCAGGAGAGCAAGCTTAACCCTTCTGTGTGTATTGCAAGTTATTGCATGTGATACTACTCCTAAAGTTCACCTATAGAATTGCCTGATTTTTTGAAAAAAAAAGTCCCCTGAAATGGCATTGTTTATTTATGATTTTAATACTAGAAAGTATGAATAAAGGTGACTTTGATAAATGATTCTATTCTCCGCAAATCAAGCGTTACATGAAATAAAGAACATGCGTTTGTCTTAAACAAAATGTTATATGATGCGTCTCTGCAAACAGAATTATCAATAAACTGGGGAGAATGTCAAGGGTAATCTTGACATGGAGACTAAGTAACTAAATATCTTGGAGAAAGAGTTCTTGTTATTTTGTTTGTTTCTTTTTAAAACATTTTATCTATCTGCAGAGGTCAAAATAATTTTGGGTTCCTGGTTTCAACATACTTCAGTCTCTGAAAATGGTTACTCATCAAACATTGTGTACTGGACTTGTGTATAGAAGCACAGCAAAGGTGAATTTATCTGTTTTCAGGTAGCATAGTATGTGTATTGTAAAGATGAAGCTCACAGTGTTCTTCAGATTTCAATAACTTTCGGTTCTTATTTCAAACGATTACCTAACTTTTGTGCACCATTGAGTCAACAGTGCAAGTGTTTGGGAGAATAAAGTGTCCTTTTTTATTTCTGAATAATGTTTATATTTGATGGCTTATTCTGTTGGCTTGAATTAAAAGAATAATTAGAGTCTAAAGAACTTGTCTTCTGATATGCAGTGTTAAGTATATAATGAAAAAACCCCACTTGTTTTATACAGTATAAAGGTAAGGTAAAGGCGGTCGTAGGGGAGGAGGCATCAGAAACCTCAGCTCCTCCTGGGGCCAGCATCTTGAGGGCGGCGCCCATCTCCTCTCCCTCGCTACTTTTACCTTCCCTGACCCTAAAGAGGGCAGGTACCCATTTACAGCTGGGTGAACTGGGGGGACTGTACTGAAGCCAAGGCGGGCAAACGGTCACCCATCCAACCGGTAAC
>CM060326.1:9716114-9721114 GCA_030674155.1 Stramonita haemastoma | reverse complement strand
ATACCTCCAAGGCATGGAAGGCAATACCATTTTAACCCCGCACATTTCAGTGCTTTGCGTCAAGAGGCTGTGTGTTAGTTTCCCTTCCTCTACACTCCCTTCTTCCTAACCTTTTCTCTGAAAGCAGTTTCAGAGTCCAGTTTCTCAAAGGGTGCAGTGCAAGAGCATCTTTTGCTGTCTGTGTTGATCCACATATGATGACTCTGCCAAAGAGGTGACCAAGTGCATTGGAGGAGGAGGTGGGAGAGAAAGGGAGGATGGTGGTGGTGGCTGTGTGTGTGTGTGTGTGTGTGTGTGTGTGTGTGTGTGTGTGTGTGTGTGTGTGTGTGTGTGTGTGGTGTGTTGTGTGTAGGATTGCTGTTGAGGTAGAGAGGGAGACAGTGTGGATTGGGAGACGCAGTTTATGCACAAATATCACACACAAAGACGCGGTTTGTGCATAAAAATCACACACAGAAACGCGGTTTATGCGTACAACTCACACACAGAGACGCGGTTTATGCGTAAAAATCACACACAGGGACGCGGTTTATGCGTAAAAATCGCACACAGAGGCGCGGTTTATTTGTAAAAATCGCACAGAGACGCGGTTTATTTGTAAAAATCGCACAAGAGACGCGGTTTATGCACAAAATCACACGAGACGCTGTTTATGCGTAAAAATCACACCCAAGACGCGTTTTTTAAAATCGTAAAAATTACACAATAAGAGATGCGGTTTATGCATAAAAAATCACACAGAGACATGTTTTTGCATAATATGAAATAAAATTAATTACAAAACGTGGTGTGTTATGATTAAAAATCACACAGAGAGTTTGTGCATGAAACGGTGTTGTGATATATAATTATAAAAATCACACACAGAGACATGGTTTGTGCATAAAACAAAAATTCACACACAACACATGCATAACACAACACACACACACACACACACACACACACACACACACACACACACACACACACACAACACACACACACACACACACTACACTACACTACACTACACTACACTACACTACACTACACTACACTACACTACACACACTACACTACACTACACTACACTACAACTACACTACACTACACTACACTACACTACACTACACTACACACAGAGCACTTTTGCTTGCTTTTGGAGCTGCTCTGGACTTTTTGTGTTTTGTTTTTATTTGTTTTTGTTTTTTTTTTAGACAAACTATTTTTAGCAATGCCTTGACGTTCTGGGAAGTTGTCTCCCTGTCCTTCTGGCTCTGTACTAATGGCCGTTCATCTTGTGATAAATGAGTTCATAGCTGTCAAGATTTTTAAAAAAAAGAAGAAGAAGAAAGAAAAAGATTAAGTTGCCGGGGTAGTATAGATTCTGTGTTTCAAGCACACACACACACACCAAAAACCTGGAAAAGATTATGAAGGGGTTTAACTTAGACTTACAGAAAGGACCTATGAGGTGAATCCCACAATCTGAGGGGATTACAATCACTCAATCCATCCCACACAAAAGAAAAGTTGTTTCTTGCTGTCCACACACATACAAAAAAAGAAGAAAACAAAAAATACACACAGATTACAGAGATAGATGAGAAGAGCGTACAGTTCTTTTTTTGGTTTTTGTTTGTTTTGTTTTATTTTTGGATATATTATAGTTCCAGTTATAATTTTTGAAATTCCAGAACTTATTCGCCAAAGGAAGGTTGTCAAGTCTTCAGGGGTTCCCCCAAGGTCGCCAGACTAAGGGATAGATAGGTAGTAGGTAGGTAGGTAGGTAGGTAGGTAGGTAGGTAGGTAGGTAGGAGATAGATAGACAGATAGACAGATAGATAGATAGATAGATAGATAGATAGATAGATAGATAGATAGATAGATAGATAGATAGATATAGATAGATAGATAGATAGATAGATAGATAGGTTCGGCAGTGTGAGGAAAAGCAAGAAGCAATACCGCGTTTAGAAGTTTTTGTGTTAACTCCGACTTGTCATAAAAAATGCTGAAAACGTATGACACCCGAAGTCGGAATGTGGCTACCTAAATGAGTGGGGACGAGACGGAAAATGCGCAAAAAATTCACTATGGTAAACCTCAGAGCTCAAACCGAGGAATGAAAAAGAAAAGAAAACGTAAAAACAAGTCAGTCCGAGGCAAAACAAATGAAATTGTCATTCTTTGGGTCACAGTTCACTAATTGACACACTCTTCTAGTAACATAAAAAAAAAAAAAAAAAAGAAAAAAAAAGAAATATAAAAATAATAATAATAATAATAATAATAATAATAAAATAATAATAATATATAGAATTTATATAGCGCCATATCTTGCAAAAACATGGTTCTGATGTGTTATTACAGACCAGTGCACCATCATAACCACTGTCCAAGCATTTTCATCCACTAGACTGTCTTCACTTAAAAGCCAAAAAAGAAAAAAAAAAGAAAGAAACAAAAAGAAGACAGAGAAATTCCAGAATGCAACTAATGAAGCTCAAGTGTTCACAATCTTCTACGACATCTAAGAGGTATAATTATGATCTAGAAGTCACTCTCTCTCTTTCTCAAGACTGTACTGAAGAAGTCATGAGGACTGATGCACTTAACAGAAGCGTAAGGTAAAAATGCTTCTATAACCTATCTGGTCGTTGGGGAGCGAGCGAGGTACTAGGTGTCAGAGACCTCAGCTTCTCTAGGGGGCCAGCATATTGAGGACGGCATGGCACCGCCCGTTTCTGTCTGTCTGTCTGTCTGTCTGTCTGTCTGTCTGTCTGCTGTGTCTCGTGTCTTCTGTCTGTCTCTGTCTGTCTGCTGTCTCTCTCTCTCTCTCTTCTCTCTTCTCTCTCTCTCTCTCTCTCCTCTCTCTCTCTCCTCTCTCTGACAATTAAAACCTCTCTCTCTTCTCTCTTCTCTCTCTCTCTCTCTCTGCTATACTCTCCTTGTAACACACCTACTTCTCTATCCTCATTTTCCTTCTCTCTCCTCCTCCTTCCTGTCCCCACTCATCTCTCTCTCTCTCTTCTCTCTCTCTCTCTCTCTCTCTCTCTTCTCTCTCTCTCTCTCTCTCTCTCTCTCTCTCTCTCTCTCTCTCTCTCTCTCTCCTCGCTGCTTTACTTTCCCTGTCCCTAAAAGAAGGCAGGTGCTCTTTTACAGCTGGATGAACTAAAGGGCGGAAGGGGGGTGGGGGTGGGGGGGTGGGGGGTGGACTGATACCAGGGCCGTCACCTATCCAGGAGTAAGCACCCTCAACGCTGTTTAACCTTCGCTTGGGGAGAGCGAGTGCTTTGACCACTGAGCTATTCCGTCCCTTGACAGAAAGAATATTCTTTAATAATTAAGAATAAGAAGAGAAAGATCTGGTGTGCATGTACTCTTGGAGGTTTTTATTTTTTTAAATATTTATCTTCTTTCGCAATAAAGAGCTAGTGATTAGAGCACATGCAGTAACAGAGCTCGGGTGATTAAATGAATGAATGAATGAATGAACATATAAACAAATTGAAAGAAAAACAAAATGAATAAATCAACAAACGACCCAACAAATCAATAAATGAATGTATAAATGAATAAATGAATGAAAAAATAATAACCAAAAGAGATAAAATGGAGATCTGAAAAGCAAAAAAAAGTACATGAATAAATAAATGAACTAACAAATGAATAAATGAATACAACTGAATGAATAAATTATTGAACAAGAGATTGAAAAAAAAACCCAAAACAAAACGGTTAAACAAACAAAACGAACTAACACATAAATGAATAAATAAATCTTAATGAATAAACGAATGACTGAATAGATAAACGAAAGATTGAACAAGTAAAAATAATGAAGAAATATTAATTTTAAAAAACTCGACCTAACTTACAAATGAACAAAGGAACAAACAAACGATCGAACAAACGCACAAACGAATGATTGAATGATTGAATGAATGAATGAATGAATGAATGAATGAATGAATGAATGAACCAAAGAACGAACAAAAGAACGAACAAAAGAATGAATGAATGAACAAATGAATGAATAAATGAATGAACGAATCAACGAACGACCAAGCCAATCAATGACTACATGAATGATATAAATGAATGAATGAATAAATGAATGAATGAATGAATGAATGAATAAATGAATGAATGAACGAATAAATTAAATGAATGAATGAATGAATGAATGAACGAATGAATGAATGAACGAATGAATAAATGAATGAATGAATGAACGAACGAATGAATGAATCAGTGAATAACACTAACTATACTTAAGTGACCACAGTGATTCTTTCTCCGTGATCAATAACAAGGCAAAAGTATCGATTTCAAACCTCTCTGGCATTTTCAGGCATTGTTTTTCACTTCTGCACTCCTCTGACAAAAAAAAAACCCACACAGAAAAGTTTGAGAGTTGTTTTTTTTAGCTTTTGTCCTTCGGGTCATTTACCTGAGAGTATAGATCAAGATCTGTCTGAACACACCATAGGTTAAAAGAGAGAGAGAGTGGGGGGGGAGAGAATGAGAGAGAGAGGGGGGGGAGAGAAAGGGAGGGAGGGAGAGAGGGAGAGGGAGGGAGAGAGAGGAGAGAGAGAGAAGAGAGAGAGAGAGGAGAGAAGAGAAGAGAGATGAAGAGAAGAGAGAGAGAGAGACAGAGAGAGAAGACAGACAGACAGACAGAACACAGAAGAAGAAGACAGACAGAGAGGAGAGAGAGAAAGACAGATAGACAGAGACAGAGACAAGAGAGACAGACAGACAGTCAGACAGACAGATAGACAGATAGACATAAACAGATAGACAACAGACAGAGATAGAGACAAAGCGACAGAAAGACAGACAGATAGAGAGAAACAGAGAGAGAAAGAGAAAGATGGATGGAGATAGAGAGGGGATAGAGAGAGGGAAGGAGAGAGAGATAGAGATAGAGAGAGACAGAGACAGATACAGACAGACAGAGACAGAGACAGAGAGACAGAATGAAAGAGAGAGAGATAGAGAGATATAATTTA
>CM060326.1:9701028-9703528 GCA_030674155.1 Stramonita haemastoma | reverse complement strand
CCGGCAGCGCTCCGTAGGCCTACAGCCATATCAAACATTGACTATTTTAAGCATCTAAAAAGCTTTTTGCGCGTAGTTCTAAAAGTTCTCATGAACTTTTGTTTGTTTGATTTTTGTAGATTTGTGTACTCTCTGTAAAAAAAAAAAAATGCAGCTGTCATCATGGATAGTCATCAAGAAATTGACTTCAAATGTGACCACAGGTTCAACAAATCAAAGTAGGGAAATAACTGGTCATTGTTGTTTCTGGGTCACGAGGGCGAGAAGTTATAGCTATAATTTATGTCCAGTTGATTTTGTCATATTTCATTAACTTTACAATTTCTCTTGGATTACAAGAGATGATGAGCCGTAAGTCTTCTATAATGTGTACAGGAAATGGGAACTGATGGAAATGGGACCAAATTATGGAAATGGGTTAAAGCTTAACAATTCTTTATTAGGCTAGCAAGCTCTCAGTGGGCACAATTGAAAATGGATTAGTGTTTCTCTATCACATTGTTAAAATTCTAGAGACCTACACTGAATTTTTTTCCAGTGTCAGTAATACGCAGGTTATTAGACTGATCAAAACATTGACCTTGCCCTATAAACATTGTTTAGTTATTAAGCCAATCTTTTGGCTAAATTTAAGCTGTGAGCCAATCAGTACCCTTTTCAAGTGGTACTGCGTTGTAAAAGAAAAAAAAATCCTGCATCTAACTTAACCCCATTTCATAGCTTCTAGGTCTTTGGCATTCTTTTGTACAAAGTCAGTGTGACCAGTAATTTTCCATAGATCTATGACAAATGACGTTGATAACCACTAATATAGGATTTGTGTATATCAGGGCCTTTTTTTTCCCAGAGGAGTGCTCCTAGGATTTTAATATCATCCAGTTAAAAATTTCTTGTACGTAGCTGTCCTGAACGTAGGCCCACGTCCCGTCTTCATGTTCTGACGAACTCGACGCCATTAGTTTGCTGATTGCAACAGAGATTGTTTTTCTTTTCTTTTTCTGTTTCTTCCGTGCTTCCAATCACGCATTGACTTTAATTAGCAGCTCAGACCATCCTCGGTCACGTCAAGCAGTGAAGTTTAAACAGATTAGTGGGAGCTCCTTCCTTCATATTATAATTAATTGAGCACGGGAGGGGAAATCATGCAGGTTTAGAACAGATTTCTCAGTCGCATGACGTCACTGTGACGAAATTCCAGTTACGTACAGATTGACGTAGTCTTTGTTGACCGGATCAGCCAAGCAGTTTATGTTTAAACTAGTTTGTTATTTCGACTGCTTACTGACGTGATAAATTCCACGCAAACTGACTGCTGACGTTAAGTATGAAAAGAGACGACACCCCCTCCCCCCTACCTCTACCTTCCCAACCCCAAAACACATTCAAACCAGGAAACAAAACACACCAAAGACGCAAACATTTTGATAATAATGAAAAAAAAATCAGAACACGCCCTCTTCAACCCTCTCCCCCCAACCTACTCCTCATTCCATTTCTCTCCCCCCAAAAAAAAAAATGTAAGAAGAAAGAAAAAAGAAGAGATCCCCCCCACCCACGAAGAATTTCCCAAATGATTTAGACATTTTGCTTACTGAGAAAACTAAATCAACTGAGAGAGAGAGAGAGAGAGAGAGAGAGAGAGAGAGAGGAGGAGAGATGAGAGGAGAGAGAGAGAGAGAGGGGAGAGAGTACCTTGTTTAAAGTTGAAATGTATAATAATTCAACTTTCCAGACGTATCATGTTCATGCTAAACAAAACGCTTGCTTGTAGCTTTGGTAGTAGGTCTAAACTTAAACTCTGGTAAATCACTTCAGTCAAACAACCGCCCTTAAACAGTCACACACATACACACACAACCACACACACACACACCATACAACTACACACACACCACACACAACTACACCACACACACACACACACACACACACACACACACACACACACACAATACACACACACACACACACACATAACTACAACACACACACACACACACACACACACACACACACACTACACACACACACACACACACACACACACACACACACACAATAACTACACACACACACACACACACACACACACACACACACACACACACACACACACACACACACACACACACACAACTACACACACACACACACACACACACACACTCACACGTAACGTCCACAACAATTCACAAGCAGGCTCTCTCTCAACACAAAGACACGATAACACTTTAAACTTTGCAACCCCGCCCCCAAAACAAACAAAAACAACAATAACAACAAAAATAAACAACAAACTAAAACAAAATGAAATAACAACAAAAAATCAAAGCCCAAACAAACCAGAAACAAAAGCTTATTCTTGTCGGGCTGTAATCTAAGACGTTTCCCGTGAACTCTCTCTCTCTCTCTCCCCTCTCTCTCTCTCTCTCTCTCTCTCTCTCTCTCTCTCTCTCTCTCACAGTTCGTGTTTTAGATCTAGATGATATTTTCCTAAGAC
>CM060326.1:9692493-9695928 GCA_030674155.1 Stramonita haemastoma | reverse complement strand
TGTTGTGTCTCTCTCTCTCTCTCTTCTCCATCTCTCCTCTCTCTCTCTCCTCTCTCTGGATAGATAATAGATAGATAATAGATAGATAGATAGATAATAAAGATAGATAGATAAATATTTTAGAAAATAATAGATAGATAGATAGATAGATAATAGATAATAGATAATAATAATAGATAAAGATAGATTGGGTCAATTGTTTTTTCTGCACACAAATACATAATATACATAATACATACATACATACATACATACATACATACATACAACATACAACATACATACAACATCATACATACATACATACATACACACAGCATGATGCATGCACATTTTGCATTCACTAGCTCACACAAGTGACAAGAAACACACCACACACACACCACACACACACACACACACACAAAAAACCCAACCAAACACACACACACACACACTACCTACACACAACAATACAAACCATACAACATACATACATACAAAAAATACAACATACATACATAAACAACATACATACAACATACATACATACATCCCGACACTTAAATTTTTAAATTCGTTATTTCCACGGAAATTGCACACAAAAGCAATAAATAGAAAAAGAACACCAAACAAAACAAACACCCAAAAAAAGTACCACCGTAATGATGTGGTTTTCCCTTATCTTTTCGGTGTGAAAAAACACGCCAACGTTGGTAAAAAGGGTACTTCCTTTAACCCCTCCCCCCCCCCCCCTCCCCTCTCTCTCTCTCCTCTCCTCGGGGGGGGGGGGGGGCAGATAGCCTATGTGAGAACATTGTCCGCAATTGACGACCCGGTTTGATTCCGCGGGGGAAATTTTTTCTCCTGGATTTAAAAATCTGCTGAAATCCACTCTCCCTAAAAGTTTTTCGGTTGAGACATAAACCGAGGCTCCGGTGCGAACGCACGCAGAACATCTTGTGCCATTTTAAATCTGTTCCCCCTTTTCGTAAGAGTGGGCCATCGGTGCCGGTGGGAACGATACATTTTACAAAACTGATACACACGGGGACTGGAGTAAAAAAGGACAAGAATGCTATCCATATCCTCATATAAAACGAATAAATCAATCAAATCATACACACATCATACATACATACATACATACATACATAACATACATACATACATACATACATACATACATACACATACATACATACATACATAAAGGACACTTCAATTTTGTCAATTCGTTATTTCCACGGAAGCTGCACACAAAAGGCAACAAAAAAAAAGAATAAGAACACCAAACAAAACAACAGCAAAAAAAAAGGTACACACCTATAATGATGTGGCTTTACCTTGATCGTTTCTTGTGTGACAAACACGCCAACGATTAGGTAAATGGCACTTCCTGTTAACCACCCCCTCTCTCCCTCTCTCTCTCTCTCTCTCAGTCTCTCTCTCTCTCTCTCTCTCTCTCTCCTCTCCTCTCTCTCCTCTCTCTCTCTCTCGTCTCTCTCTCTCCTCTCTTCTCCCCTCTCTCCCCTCTCTCTCTCTCTCTCTCTCTCTCTCTCTCCTTCCTCTCTCTCTCTCTCCTCTCCTCTCTCTCTCTTAACATGTGGGCGTCCTTAAGCTAATAGTATTAAGTGTACTAGTGGTTACAGATGTGGTTTTATCACCTCGTAGTTGCACAATGGAAAGAACTGAAAATCGGAACTAAAACAAAAATGTACTAGTAGGTCTTAAGCAGGGCGGTGTATACTTCCCTGCTTTGTTTTCGTTATTCATTAATGAAAGAACTACAGAAGTTCTTGTATATGGAAATGTTTCCTTTCAGTATGAAACCTTAGAATTGTTTACTTTGCTTTCGCGCTGATGATGTTGCATTGGTACCTGAAACTATTGTAGGCATTCAAAATGAATTAAATTGTTTAAAAAGATCAGGGTTTAAGCTTCAAATGAAGGTTAACATGTCTAAGAGTGATATAATTGTATTCAGAAAAGGTGGTTACCTTGCTGCTAGAGAAAGGTTGAATCTTAATGGTGTCACTATGGCTGCAGTAAATGTATAATAAATACTTAGGACTGTGTTTTTCAACACGTTTGAGTTTTAGGTTTGCATTGTAAAGACCTTGCTTATGCAACGAAGAGGGCCCTAATTTCCATAATGCAAAAGTTAGCTAAACTGAACAATTAGTCATTTTGTGAATTCGTGAAATTATTTGATTCATAAGTACAACCAATAGCAATGTAGGGGTTGAAATATGGGAACTTCATACGGTATCTATCCATAGTAAGAAAATTAATTTATTTGCTCTCAATAAATTTCTTGATATATCAGAAGGAAAAAATACCAAAGGACTTTGTCTATGAAGAAACAAACATATACCCATAACAGATTGTTTCAGCTGTTAGATTGTATTCTTTTTTGGTTGAAAATGACTCAAACATAAAACATAGACTTCCTCTTAAAGCTTATAAAATACTATGTCAGTTGAATAAAAATGGTAAACTAAACTGGGTTATTAAAAGGAAAAGAAAGGTACACCAAATGGCTTTGGGTTATATGTGGCTCAACTAGGGTGTTGAAAATCTCTGTTCTTAAGACTTTTTCATGACAGATTGATTCTACGTCAGTGGTAGGATTGGCATTCATGTACTGAAAATAGCAGCAGATCTGAAATGTATTGTCTGATTAATCCATCACCTTGCATCCCCTTATTCTCTGATACTCAACAATGAAAAATAAGAAGGAATTCGAAAAGAAGATTAACAGAATTTAGATTTTGTAGATGTTTCTCAGGATTGTTTTTAAAAACTCATCATGGCTAAAAACAACAATAAATAAATTATTAAAAATAAAAAAAACTGCACCATTTTTACTTCAGACAGGTAAATGAGAAAGATTTGTTTTTTCCTCTTTGTGATAATTCCGCTGAAGATAAAACCCATTTTCTATTTCGTTTTTCCCAACTTACCCAATCAGAGAGTAGTTTATACCTCAAAAGTTCTTACGTCAACCATATCTTCATAGGTTCATCATGCTCATTTTGTCTGGAAATAAAGTTACAACATACAAAACAGCTTTTTTCTATATCAAGCATTTATATAGCAGAAGGCTCTTGTTAACTCTTGATACATTGTGTTGTCTTATTTGCTAATCTGTCTTGGGAAGTGATTTTTGATACAACTATTCCTTTATGATAGTGTGTGCTTTGATTAGTTTTGTTTAGTTTTTTCGTTTCTTTATTTTTGTCTGTATATATGTCTGTCTGGCTGTCTCTCTGTCTGTATAGATAAACAACAGACAGACAGACAGACAGACAGACAGCAGAAGACAGACAACAGACAGACAGATAGATAGATAGATAGATAGATAGATAGATAGATAATAGATAGATAGATAGATAGATAGATAGATAGATAGATAGATAATAGATAGATAGATAGATAAGGGAGGCACTCATT
>CM060326.1:9674993-9677493 GCA_030674155.1 Stramonita haemastoma | reverse complement strand
AAAAAAACCAACAAAACAATTTTGATGGTTGAAATATGTGCCCAGAAACGGGGCTTAACTCTTCTCGAAAGACTATCTGCCTCCCAGGATCAACTCAAATTCCTCTGTTGTGCACCATTGCTAACCTGAAATGCTGTCACATTATACAAAAAAATGTATATATAATTGATCTCACAACAGCAATAAGCAATACAATAATTACAACAACAAAAAATTTTAAAAAACATTGCTTAATCGAAAATCACAGAATGCCGTTATTTATTCTTGACATTCCATACAGAAAAGTCCGATAACCGATGACATCGACATGGCGGGTGACCTGTTGTGGAATGCTAACTGGGGCCGGGCTTCGAGTTTCTTCCCTTCTCTCCTTATCCCTTGTTCATATTATGTACAACGTAACCTAAGAATATAAGGAAAATAACTGTATAATGTAGCAAACTTTATAGATCTACTTAACCTGGAATGCCGATGATATTTCTCTTTTTTTCTTTCTTTTTTCTTTTTTTTTTTTCTTCCCCCCCTTTTTTCTTTTCTTCTTTTTTTTTTTTTTCTCCCAGTATTGTTTTCTTGGCCCTGTTCGCAGCTGCTTTCCATGTGTAGCGGCTGCCATCAATAGATGTCCTTTAGCGACCCCCTAGGAGATAAAACAACAAGAGCCTCTTAATGTCAGGCGAGTAATCAAGCTCCCTATCGCTTACATCTCATAGTAAAACGCCAGGATAGCATGGCGCTTCGTGCGTCATCGTGCGTAAAAAGCCCCCCCCTCAAGTGAACGTAGTCAGGGCACAAATCAATAATGATCTCTTCAGCACAAAAACCGCTTCGCTTCCAAGCTTCGACCTTTTCAAGCTCGGAACTGCTTTCTTTTTTATGTGGAAACAGCAGACCTTGAGATGGATGGATAGAGAGAGAGAGAGAGAGAGAGAGAGAGAGAGAGAGAGAGAGCTGTATGCATTGAAGAGAGAGAGAGAGCAGGGGGGTGATGATGATGATGATGATTATAAGGTAGGGGTTGGTGGGGAGGGGGAGGGGGCAGGGAAGGTATCGATATTTGCAGGCAAGTTAGCTCCATGTTGCTAAGCTGTGAAAGAAAGTTGTAACGGTTTTTTGAATGATGATTTTGTTAGTGGGTTTTTTTGCGATTTTTTTTTTTGTGGTTTTTTTGTTTTCTTTTGTTGGGTTTTTTTGGGGTGTTTGGTTGGGGTTGTGTGTTATTGTGTGTGGTTTTTTTAGGGGGCTTGGGATGTTCGTTGGTCTGAAAAGGGGTTGGTGGAGGTTTGTGGCATGCTGTTTTGTCATGGGTTTTTTTTCCTTTTTTTTTTTTTACTTTTAGGAAATATGATGGCGCTGGGATAGGTTTTTTTTCTTATCTTGTACCTCATTCAGTGTGTGGTTTGTGGCTTCGTTTTTGTATGTGTTTTGTACTGTTGGGTTTTCTTGTTCGTTTCCTTTTTCTCTTGGCATTGTCCCCGTGTTGATGTTGTCTGTAGGCTGCTGTATGGGTCGTGCAGTTAGTTATGTGCAGTTCTTAGTGCTCTGGGTTCTATTAAAGTTCATACAGCCACGGTAAACAAACGTGATTATTATTAGTAGAGGGATGGGGATTTTTTGCTGTTGGGTCTGTGGGGTCTTTTTTGTTCTGGTTGGGTTGTTTTTGTTGGTTGTGTTGTTGTTGTTTTTTATCTTGCTGACATTTATTTCTGACAGGTATATGTTTCTGTCATTCTTGTTTTGTTTATAGCTTGTTTATTAAAGTGTGGATGAGACTATACACCGAGGTCGCGTGTGCGAACGCACGCAGAATATCTTGCGCACACGTTGAAACTCGTTCTGGTTTTTGGAAGGGTATGCCATTGGTGTGCTGGTAGTGGGAACGGATGACAAAATTGACAAAACTACACACACACGGTGACTAGATGTAAAATAAAAAAAAGCACACAAAGCTTATTCCATTATCCTTAATATTGAAGAATAAAATAAAAGATAAAAATGAATAAATAAATAAAATGAATTTAAAAAAAACACCCATGCAAACAATTAAAGACCCCGACAATCTTAATCATCTTTTTTTTTTAATAATCTCAAACTTTACTGTTGGTGTCACTGGCGACGTCGGTTTGTTATGGAAACAGGAAAATAACCCTAAGCTTTTCCAGCGCAAATCATTATGCAGGTGGCGCCCGCGAAATAATTATCTGCTGCTGTGCGGATGTCGCACAGATGTGGTGTCCCATAACCTAGGTGGTCGTAGGGTAGCAAGGCACCAGAGACCTCAGCTTCTCTAGGGGCCAGCATATTCAGGGCTGGAGGTGCCCATCTCCTCTACCTCGCTGCTTTACCTTCCCTGACCCTAAAGAGGGCAGGTACCCATTTACAGCTGGATGAACTGGGGGGACTGTACTGAAACCAAGGTGCGCAAACGGTCACCCATCCAACTGGTAACCACGCTCGACGCTACTTAACCTGGCTTGGGGAAAGCGAGCGCGAATATGGAATT
>CM060326.1:9667493-9669993 GCA_030674155.1 Stramonita haemastoma | reverse complement strand
GTCTGTTTTATGACATTTTATGTGTCTGTCTATTTATTTATCTGTCTGTCTGTCTGTATGTATGTTTATCTATCTATCGATTTATCTATCTATCTGTCTGTCTATCTATTTATCTATCTACTTATCTACCTATCTATTTATCTGTCTATCTATCTACTTATCTATCTACTTATCTATCTGTTTATTTATCTATCTGTTTATCTTTCTATCTTTTTATCTATCTATCTATCTATCTATCTATCTGTCTGTCTGTCTATCAACCCTTTAGTCTGGCGACCGTGGGGGCACCCCTGAAGACTTGACTGACAACCAGTTCCCTCCATTCCTCTCTCTCTGTTCTGCCTTTCTCAGGGTTTTGTTGAGTTCTAGGCCTGTCCATTCGATGATGATGTCCTTCCATCTCTTCCTTGGTCTGCCTTTTTTTTTCTCTTCCTCCTTGGACAGTGCCTTGCAGTATTGTTTTAGCAAGCACATTTTGATCTTATGACATGCCCATACCATTTAATTAAGTGTACGATTCTTTACGATTGTTAGATGTTTTTGAAATTTCGTAGGGCCCAATGGTTTGCTGGATTCAGTGATGCATGTCTTTGCTGCTTATGTGGTCTTTGTAGGAGTGCTTATTCATTATCCTCGAGATAAAAGAATTTGCCTTGCCTTGCCTTGCTTTGCCTTGTCTTGCCTTGCTTTGCCGTGCCTTGCCTTGCCTTTGTAGGAGATGCAAGGAGATGTAGGAGATAAGATTTTACGTGTAGTTTATGGGATTCTCCCACAAACTCGGTGGCCGTCCTTCGTTGATCTGTATGGTTGATTAGGGTGTTAATACAAGGAAGGACAGAGAAAATGGACAATCTAATTTGAGAGGGGGGGGGGGGGCTACATCCAAGATAATTATAGCCTCTGTGCCTCTGTGGTCGGGGGAACTAGAAACAATATGATCGGACTGGATTGGAGTCATTAATCATCGTTGTTGATGTTGATGTTGATGTTGATGTTGTTGTTGAGCGTTTCCCAGCCTAAGCTCTCTGGGGTTAGCCTTAATGACTATGCACTACCCTGTCTCCCCCACCACACCTGGGAATCACTGTGAGGGTAAGTTCGCATTGGATGAGGAGTTTGCCGGTGTGGCAGTTTCTCAATACCTCGCCATATAGGCAGACATACTCCGACTTCATAGGGATTTTTATCAATAAATGGAAGATACAGTCATTGTTGTTGTTTTTAATGTAAGGACTAACAATCCCCATACATCAAAGCATAACAGCATTTTAATAGAAGCCTTGGAACTTTGCTTACATCAACGATCAACAAAGCTCTTGACCTGTTGTTTGTTCTTTGGGGAAGAGGGAGGAGAGGGGGGTATTTTCTTTGTTTGCGTTGTTTGTTTCTTTGTTTGTTTTAGCCCAGACAGGTTAAGCTTTCATTGACCTCAATCTTCCCTGGGGATGAACACACAAAGCCTGGCCTGGACATGGCTTCATTGGCTGAGTGCTGTCCATTTTCTCGTCTGCTGGTCTCTGTGCAACATGATAGACACTCTCCTGTTCTTTTTATCGATGGTGGCCTAAGGCACTGATGACTAAAATATATAAGGTAGCAACTGCTTTAGAAACCAGCATGCCATTAAATTTCTTCTTCTTCTTCTTCTTCTTCTTCTTCTTCTTCTTCTTCTTCTTCTTCTTCTTCTTCTCTCTCCTCCTCTCTCTCTCTCTCTCTTTCTCTCTCTCTCTCTCTGTCTCTCTCTCTGTCTCTGTCTCTCTCTCTGTCTCTCTCTCTCTCTGTCTCTCTCTCTCTCTGTCTCTCTGTGTCCTCTCTGTCTCTGTCTCTGTCTCTGTCTCTGTCTCTGTCTCTCTCTCTCTCTCTCTCTCTCTCTCTCTCTCTCTCTCTCTCTCTCTCTCTCTTCAAACTGAACTGGGTCGTTGAGTAGCAGTCAGCTGTTTTTTTTGTTTGTTCATTTCATTTCATTCCTTCATTTATTCTTCTATTTCGTGTAAAGAAAACCCTGCATCCTAAATGGGAAACAAACCTTTCTACAGCACAGCTTTACAAGAAATCTCCATCAAGGAAATATCTGCCGTCTAAGGGTAAAATTTATGTGAAGAAAACACTGCCTTCTGAACTGGGAAACAAACCTTTCTACATCACAACTTTCCAGGAAATCTCCATTAAGAAATTTTCTGTCCAAGAAAACCCTGCATCCTAAATGGGAGACAAACCTTTCTACAGTAGCAGAACTTGACGGGAATCTCCAATAGGGAAATTTCGGTCGAAGAAAAAACCCTGTATTCTAAATGGGAAACAACCCTTTCTACAGCAGCAGAACTTGACAGGAATCTCCAATAAGGAAATTTCGGTGGTCTAAGGGTAAAACTCATGTGAAGAAAACCCTAAATGGGAGACAACCCTTTCTACAGCAGCACAACTTGACAGGAATCTCCAATAAGGAAATTTCAGTCATTTAAGGCTAAAACTCACGTGAAGAGAAAACCCTAAATGGGAG
>CM060326.1:9602493-9654993 GCA_030674155.1 Stramonita haemastoma | reverse complement strand
TTTTTGATAGATAGTGGTAGATTGATGTTTTCGGTTGTTTATTTCATTTTGTTCTCTTGTTTGCTCCTTATCTACTAACGCTTTTCTTTTTTTCCATAATCAAAATTTTTTTATTGTGACTTCTGATTTTTGTCTTCTGAAAGAGTGCATTTCATTACCTTATCATATATAGTGTCCTTTATTCTTGTGTGTTGTTTAGTACTGCGTAAAGTCTTATTGTTTAGTATATTTTTAACTTGATGTATCCCTGAAAAGGGCGGGGACTGGATGTAAAAAAGCACATGAGTGCTTATCTATTATCCTCGAATAAAAGACTTTGCCTTGCCTTGCCTTGCCTTGCCTTGCCTTGCCTCTCTCTCTCTCTCTCTCTCTCTCTCTCTCTCTCTCTCTCTCTCTCTCTCTCTCTCTCTCTCTCTCTCTCTCTCTCTCTCTCTCTCTCTCTCTCTCTCTCTCCTCCTCCTCCTCCACCATCCTCCTCCTCCTCACCCAACCCCCACCACCCCTCTCCCACCCCACCCCCATCCCATCCCACCCAACCTCACCCTACCCCACTCCTATCCCGAAACTACCCCGAAAACATCATTTCCCCTTTCTCTGCCTATATAATATGCTAGACTAGACTAGTAGTTCCCGCGGATAGATAGATCTCTCTCTCTCTACTAGTACCCCCACCAGCCTACAAGGCTATTTGTAGAGTGTTGGCCCCGAAATGCCTTACACCTGCATTCCTCCCGTCCTCTCTCTTGCGTCATACCCGCTTGCCTACTTCGCAACTAAACCATCATCAGGCGAAAGAGGAAGAACAGAGGGTGGAAAAAGAAAAAGAAGAAGAAGAAGAAGAAGAAGGAAGGGAAAAAAGAAAAGAAAAAGAAAAGAAGAAACCCAGGAGGGGCGAAGAGCCAGAAAAATCCGCTATTCCCGAACCGTGGGAACCAGCGCGACTGCCGTGCGTATGACCTGAAGAAGACCGTAGGGTGAAAGTGGGACCGTCTATGCCAGTTTGAACCGTGAGGGAGAAGAGTGAGTGGGTAGTGTTTTGTTTTTGTTGTTGTTTTGTTGGTGTTGTTTTTTGCTTTGGGTAGGGGTGTGTGTGGAGTGGTGGGGTTCTTATGTGGATAAAGGAGTGAGAGGAATTTTAAAGATTGTAGTTTTACTTTAGTAAAGACAAATAGAGAAAGACTTGAGATTTAAAAGAAGTTGGGTGGGTGTTTTTTTTTCTAGTTTGTTGTGATTCTTTTCTGGTTTTTCCCACTGCTGCCACAGTTTTAGTTGCCTTCTACAGTTTTTTTTTTAAATCTTTTTTTTCTGTAAGGTGTGTGTGTGTGTGTGTGTGTGTGTGTGTGTGTGTGTGTGTGTGTGTGTGTGTGTGTGTGTGTGTGTGTGTGTGTGTTGTGTGTGTGTGTGTGTGTGTGTGTGTGTTGTGTGTGTGTGTGTGTGTGTGTGTGTGTGTGTGTGTGTGTGTGTGTGTGTTGTGTGTGTGTGTGTGTGTGTGTGTGTGTTTGACCTTAAATAAAGGTTTAAACAAAAGGGGAAAAAGCCGTATCGTAGTCTGTGAAGATCATTATCACCAACTGTGTCGATCTTCTTCTTCTTCTTCTTCTTCTTCTTCTTCTTCTTCTTCTTCTTCTTCTTCTCTTCTTCCTACTTCATCGTCGAATGCTAAGATAGCAAATATTATTGTCTGTCATATGAGCGAAAATGTTTTAGGCTGCCGTTAAGCGCCTGACAAGTCAGACCCAGCGCATTCAACTTTGGCGGTGGACAGAATTGTTATCTTTTAAGTCTTTCTGAAAAAAAGGCAGGAGAATGGACCAAGAATGCAGAAAATAGACAAATGGAGGTTACAGGTAGAAAAGGAACATGGAAGAAACAAATAGAGGGGTAGAAAAGAGGGAACTCCTTGCACATAATTTCCAGAAGGCGGGGGTGCTGTTTATACTGACAGGCTCCAAGCATTCCCACGGGGCACTGTGTCCATCTGGTCAAGACATGAAAAAATCCAGACTCCAACTTGCCATTGCACACACTTTGGATGTAGCACAGCCTTGTTGCATTGGACTCTACTTATTTCTTTTTTAACCCTTTGTCTACATAAGTCGAAGTAGATTCTTATTCAAAAGGCATAGACATATTTCAGCCACATGTCCGGAAATGTTTTCATTCAACCATTGAATTTCAAACATATCCAGTAAATGAATTCAGCATTTTGTGTCTCAGTAAGAATTGGGGCAGACGTAGGAAAGTGGTTAGAGTGACCGACTCGTGATCTGGAGTAACCTATCTGAAGGGGCGGGTTCAATTCTCCACTGAGTTGTCTCTTTAGGTGGATTCTTGATGTCGAGTGTCAAGTCCTACAAGCCCAGTCCTCAGAGAAAGAAACAGAACTCCAGCAGGAACTACAGCTTCTTACACAAAACAAACGTGTAACGCTGCAATGGATCCCTGCCCACTGTGGTACATCTGGCAACGAACGGGCTGATGATGAACTTGCAAAATAGCGAGCACAGAAAGAACAGCGCGAAAGCAGCCTCATTTTCCATGAAAAGAAAACAATCGTCAAAGCAATGGCTCGACCCAGAGCGGAGTAGGACAACTACCACCATCACAAAAGAGAAGAAAGAACAAGTCATAATTCTCAGACTTCCCACTGGGCACAACAGACTAAATCACCACTTGTCCACAAAGCTGAAACTCGCTCCTTCTCCCCTGTGTGCCTGTGGTAAAGAAAACCAGACACGCGAGCACATCCTTCAGAGGTGGACGCTACAGGCTACAGCGACCTGAGGAAGATTCTGCGGCCGATGGAGATAACCATGCAAACCTCCTCTGTGGGTATGCCGGGGGTCTGTCAGTATGAATAGCATCCCCACCACCTGGAAAATCTGTGCTGGGAATTTCCTCTTTTCTATCCCTCTCTTTATTTTTTAAAGCTTTGTTCCTTTTCTTCTTATCGAGTCCTTCTTGTCTATATACTGCCTTCGTGGTCCATTCTCCTGTCTTTAGTTTCCAGAAAAACTTTAAAAGTACACAATTCTCTCCCATGCTGGAGTTGGATGCGCTGGGCCTGACTTGTCAGGCGCTTAACGGCAACGTGATGCATTTTCGCTCATATAACAGACAACAGTAGTTGCTGTCTGACCGTTAGAAGAAGAAGAAGAAGAAGAAGAAGAAGAAGAAGAAGAAGAAGAGAAGAAGAAGAATCGATACTTTAAAAAAAAAATCACCACCACCACCATCACACCACCACTCACTACTACTACTACTACTACTACTACTACTACTACTACTACTACTACTACTACTACTACTACTACTACTACATACTACTACTACTACTACTACTTCTACTACTACTACTACTCTCATCATCATCATCATCATCATCATCATCATCATTGATCATGATCATGCTAAGAAGAAGAATAATGATAAGAAGAGAAAGAGAAGAAGAAGAAGAAGAAGAAGAAGAAGAAGAGAAGAAGAAGAAGAAGAAGAAGAAGAAGAAGAAGAAGAAGATAGAAGAAGAAGAGAGTAGTAGTAGTAGTCATCAGTAGTAGTAGTAGTAGTAGTATAGTAGTAGTAGTATAGTAGTAGTAGTAGTAGTAGAGTAGTAGATATAGTAGTAGTAATATATCAATTTCATTATCGCATCATCTTCTTATTATCATTTCTTTATTTATCATCTTCATCATCTCATTTTTCTTCTCTTCTTCTTCTTCTTCTTCTTCTTTTCTTCTTCTTCTTCTTCTTCTTCGTCATCATCATCACCACCATCACCACCACCATCATCATCATCACCACCACCACTACCAACCTCGAAGTCACCCACACAGTTCATGTTGAGGGGGAGGGTCAGGGTTGGTTTGTTGTTAGTGTGATGGCACGAAGCCAGCTGTTGTGGAGGCCCTGACGTCTGTGGGCTCTATGCTATACTAGCCCAGCCTAGCCTGGCCTGGCCTGCACCATTTGGCACCGGCATCATAGCAACTCACCCAATGGCTTTTCCGACACTCTCTCTCCGCCCCATCCCCCGTTTGACATGGGCCTAAAGCGAGCTAGCTGGCTGTGCTTGTTTGTTTGTTGTCTTTGTTTGTTTTCATCTTTCTTTTTTTTTTGTTTGGTTGGTTGGTTGTTTTTTTTCGTCATCTTTGTCTCTTGTTTGTTTGGTTGGTGTCATCTTTCTCACTTGCTTGTTTGTTTGCTTTCATCTTAGTCTTTCGCTTGTTTGTTTGTTTGACATCCTTCTTTGTCTTTCCCTGTTTGTTTGTTTCTTTGTTTTCATCCTGCTTTGTCTCTTGCTTCTTGTTTGTTTGCTTCTTTGTTTGTTTGCTTCCTTTTCCTTGTCTCTTGCTTTGTATTTCGTTTTGTCTTTCGCTCCTTTGTTGGTTTGTTTCACCATCCTTTCTTTGTCTTTCTCTTGTTTGTTTGCTTGTTTGTTTTCATTCTCTTTGTCTTTCTCTTGTTGTTTGCTTGTTTGTTTTCACTTCCTTTCTTTCGCTTCTTTGTTTGCGTGTTTATTCAATCTTCTTTTTCTTTCTCATGTTGTCTGTTCTTGCTGTCTTTTTCTATCCTTGTCTGTTTCTTGTTTGTTTTGTGTCATCCTTTTTATGTTAGTGATTCGACATCCTTTTTTTTTCTTTGTTTGTTTAAATCATCTTTTTTGTCTTTTCTTTTGTTTGTTTGTTGCTTGTTTGTTTCATTCTCTTTGTCTTTCTCTTGTTTGTTTTGTGTTCACCTCTCCATTTCGTTGTTTGTTTTTTGTATGTTTGCTTGTTTTTCGTTTCAGCTCTTTTGTATTTCTTTTTCCCTTGTTATCCTGTTTGGTTTTGTTTGTTTTCATTCCTCTTTGTCTTTTTCTTGTCTGTTTGTTTCATTCTCTTTGTCTTTTCTTGTCTGTTTGTTTTCATTCCTCTTTGTCTTTTTCTTGTTGTTTGTTTTTCATTCCTCTTTGTCTTTTCTGTCTGTTTGTTTTCATTCCTCTTTGTCTTTTCTTGTCTGTTTGTTTCATTCCTCTTTGTCTTTTTCTTGTCTGTTTGTTTTCATTCCTCTTGTTTTTCTTGTCTGTTTGTTTTCATTCCCTTTCTTTTTCTTGTTGTTGTTTCATTCCTCTTTGTCTTTCTTGCTGTTTGTTTTCATTCCTCTTTGTTTTTTTCTTGTCTTTTTTTTCATTCTCTTTGTTTTTTTGTCTTGTTTGTTTTCATTCTCTTTGTCTTTTTCTTGTCTGTTTGTTTCATCCTCTTTGTCTTTTTCTTGTCTGTTTGTTTTATTCTTTTGTCTTTTCTTGTCTGTTGTTCATTCCTCTTTGTCTTTTCTTGTCTTTTTTTTCTCCTCTTTGTCTTTTCATTGCTTGTTTGTTTTCATTCCTCTTTGTCTTTTTCTTGTCTGTTTGTTTCATTCCTCTTTGTCTTTTTCTTGTCTGTTTGTTTACAGCCTTTTGTCTTTTTTCCTTGGATTTTTTGTTTGGTTTTTTGTCGTTTTATTGTTGGGGTTTTATTGTTTTGGTGTGTTTTTTGGTGTGGTTTTTTTTTTGGAGGGGGGAGGTTTGGGGGGGGGGGGTTTGTTTGCTGTCATCCATCAATTTTGTTTTTGCTTTCTTTCATCCCTTTACTCCTTTTTCGTTTATTTTCATTCATTTCTGTAGTTTTTGCTGATTGTTGCTTGTTTATTTTCAATCCACTTGTTTTTCGCTTGTTTCTTTCTTTGTCATCTGTCTTCTCTTCCTGTTAATTTTGCTGTTTGCTTGTGTGTGTGTGTGTGTGTGTGTGTGTGTGTGTGTGTATGGTGAGGGGTGTTTGTTGTTGTTGTTGTGTGTGTGTGTGTGTGTGTGTGTGTGTGTGTTGTGTGTGTGGTGTGTGTGTGTGTGTGTGTGTGTGTGTGTGTGCATGGGCTAGAAATCTTTTATCCTTTGTTTTTTTTCTCCAATTCTCCCAAGTCGAGTTCTGTTTCTGTTTTGCTTATTTCTCTCGTGACTTTTGATTTCGTTCTTGTTTTTTGTTGAGTGTTTTTTGGTCCACTAAGTTTTTTGCCCTTTTTGCTTGAATGTACTTTTTTCTGGTCACTGTTGTTTATCTTCTTCCTGCTGTTTTTGTGTGGGTTTTTTTTTTTCCTTTTCCTCTTCTCTCAAAGAGCAGAATTATTCTGAGGAACACTTTTTAACAAAAAATGAGGTCAAATGAAATACTTGTGCACAAAGTGTCTTGGAAAATACTGGTGAGTTTTGTTTTTCTTTTCCCCTTAGGCTCTGGCTCACTCTTTTTCTTTTTGTTTCTCTTTTTTTAATTTATTAACCTATTTTCGTTTTCAGTGTAAAAAGAGGGAAAAAAAGAAAAGAGGAACACACAAAACGCAGCCATCCACACTAACAACAGAGAGAGAGAGAGAGAGAGAGAGAGAGAGAGAGAGAGAGAGAGAGAGAGAGAGAGAGAGAGAGAGAGAGAGAGAGAGAGAGAGAGACAGACAGACAGAGACAGACAGACAGAAAGTGACAGAAGAAGACAGACAAAGAGACAGACAGATACAGAAGGAGAGAGAGAGACAGAGAAGAAGAGAGAAGACGAGAAAACACAGAGAGAAAGAGAGAGAAGAACAGACAGACAGAGAATTCTCAAAGAAAGACAGTGACAGAGAAGTTTACACTGTTCTCAGAGAGACAGACAGACAGACAGACAAACAGAAACAAAAAAAGGCTGAACTGCCATATACCGTACTCTCTCTTTCAGAACACACACACACACACACACACACCACACACACACACACACACACACACCACACCACACACAAAGTCAGAATATAACATCAAAAATATCTTGAACTTTATTTCCTTTTTTTTTGGAATCATTCAAAATGCCCATCTCTCCTCTTCTAACATTTCTGTCACAAAAAAAAAACACACACAAAAAAAAGAGGTGTCGGGTGGGTGGGGAATAAGAACAGACCTGCATTTTTCAAAGACATTTTACTTTTTAAAAGTTAACAAACAAAAAACACACACGAAAAAAAAAAAGAAAGAAAGAAAAAAATGGGGATGTGCATCTTTAAGCGCACAGAGAATGCTTTGGACTTGAAGCACACTTCACACACACAAAACTCTGTACAGGCACACACCAAGAGTGTGTACACCAAATTAAACGTCACAGTCTTGGACACGAATGAAACGCACGTAACAGGGCCCATCTGTACAATGACCTAAGTGTAGGAAAACTTGCACAAGGAAGCATTTTAGCACGGGATGTTCTGTACACAAAATGAATTATACAGTTAGGCCGTTCTGTGTGTAGGTTAAAAGCACACAAACTTTCCACTGTTGCAACAATGAATTATTTGAGTCCAAACATTGGGAGGAAAAATTAAATGAAACGAGCAAAACCAAAAAAAAAAAAAAATGGGAAGGAAAAAAAAGCTTGAAGGAATTCAAAACCGCTTATTCTGAACTCATAATTCATCACACACACACACATGCGCGCATGTACGCATGCACACACACACACACACAAGTGATCTGAGCCTATAGTTATCAATATAATCTTCAACACCAAGTACACACTTTATAAAACAATTCTGCACACCTGGTGCTATAAATAAAATTTATCTTCTTTTTTTTTTAATAGAAAAAAAGGCCATATTCTTGCCCCAGTACAATCAGCATGGTTTTTTTATGTTTATTTTAAGATGCGAGCAAAGTGGGAAGAGTTATGGGATGACACTGTATGCTAAGTCTTTCCACATTCATCACAGACCAACACACTACAGCACACAAGACCCAAAAATCAGAGGTACATCAGTTCCTTATGCTTCCACGTTTATGGTTAGAGAAAATCAAGATTCAAAAGTGAATTCATTCTCAACAGAACAACACAAAAAAGCCCAGTAACTGCCGTCAGTTTGACAACAACAAAAAAAAAGCCCACTGCCAGAGACTTCAAACATGAACACAAAAAATCCCAAATGCTGAAGTGCGCAATGTAAAGAAATAACTGTGTGGAGCCAACGACTTTTTTTTTTTCCCCCTTTGAAAGAAAAAAAACAAAAAACAATAAGAGTGAATTTGTTCTACCACCTAACAACAAGTGACATTTCTAACAGTGGAGATGAAAAACCTATACCTTCTCCTTGTATACGTACACTTACACAGGTGAACCTGAACGATTTTTTTATTCATAACCTAGTGCATGTAGACACAAGATCAAGTGCTCAAGGGACATGAAAGTGATGATGAACATACACATAGGTACACTGGCACTTTTTCATATTCATTCCCCATTTTATAAAGTCAAGTGCTCTCCCAAGTCAAAACAACCTTACCAAAAACTTATTTTATCCATTCTCCAGCAATTGCTTCCAACTAAGGCAAAGTGTTCACATAACGATCGTATAGTATACAAAGTGCTTTTTCCTTAATATACAATTTGCCACCTCTGCAGTTACCACATTTTATCAATACATATCCATAACAGGCAAATTGTTTCTACACAATATGAAGCACAACGTAAAATGTAGTCCAAGTTCAGGTTTGCATACATGTGCAAGTTTTCCACGCTAAAGTTGAACTGTTAATTGCAAAGAAAGTGACATTTCTTTTAAAATTTCAGTTTGAACTGTGCCAGCCTACAAAATGCAAAAGCCCCAACAAAGTGATCAGATATGTGAGATCTTGTCAGCCAAAAACAGTCATTAGTATTGCCAATTTCTCTCTCTTTCTTCCTCTCACTCCCACTCCTCTATGCCTCACTGACACATACGTCTCAATCTAAAAACACAGCTAACTAATTCAGAAGTTAAAGGAAAAGGAGGGGGAGGTGAGAGAATAACTAGTGTGGAATGAAAACGAAGGCCACAAGCCGTAAAATCAGCCATGCACAAAAGTCAGAACCTGGGACACCAAACATGAAAATAATATCAGATTTAAAACAGGCTTAGCCAGGGGAAACTTTCTTTATTAGCATGTGTTCCTTTTTTATACTTAATAACGATTTGAGGAGCTGTTAGTCCTTCAGTCTACAGCAATAAGCCGATGAAAAGAGATGACAGTCATGGGATGAACAGGAGACTTGCCCAGCAGTATACGTATAAATTGTGGGTTCTTTCTTGGCGTTACTACTATCAAAACAGGGCTTGCATAACCAGTACACAAGACTCTGCTGCACCTAACCAAAGCTGTCTTCATTATATCAGTCTCCATTTCTGAGCTTATTTTCATAGCGGAGTCAAATTCAGAATGCACCTGTGAAAGTCTACGAAACAGTCCATGAGGAAGCAGTTATATCAAAGAATGCAGCACTTGTTTTGTATAAACAATAATACTGATACGCTTGGAATACATACTAAAAGGAGGATTATTTAAGGTAATGAATTGTTCATCACTGACGATGATAAGAACCAATAATGTCTCGAAGATATATATATATATATATATATATCAATGCAGGGACTTTGGTAAAAAAAAAAAAAAAAAAAAAGCAGGTTATTTTAAGTGTATGGCTGAATAAAGATTAAACATGCGTTCGGATTTATCAATCATCTACATGAACTGGGAAAGCATAATCATCCTACTAATCCTACACACACACACAAAATGCTACCAAAAAAAATCACACACACACACACACACACTTAATGCAAATTCCTATAGACCCATTGAATATACCATTTCAATGGCTGTCCAAAATATGTTGAAAAAGAAAAAGAAAAAGAAAAAAACAAGAGGATGAAAGAGATCATGATGCATCAACTAACTTGCCTCTGCACCTAGTACATTAATTAAAGCATACCTGGTAACAACACTATAAACACAAACAAACAAACAAACAAAAACAAAACCAGAACACACTCTTGTCCTGTGGGAATGTTTGTCCTCTAGACTCCCGAAAGCAGGCAGAACTTTCTTGGGTGGAATGAAGATGAGAAACAATGAGCACTGTAACATCTGAAGAACAGTGTCTCCAGCCAGTCTACTCTACTATCTGGACTTTTCTCTCCTTTATAGTTTATCTCCGATACCATCTCACAAACAAACAAAAAAAACCCAACATGATAAAATTCTGTTATCGCAAGACACACATGTAAACCATACTGAATGAAGACTTGCACACAAACTACACTTCTTTTTTTTTTTTTTTAATGAATTCTATTATTCCACATCTACTGAAGAAACCATTATTCCACAAATGCTGAATATGATGAAACTAAATGTTTCAACAAATAATATATATCTATATAATTTGAAAGTTCATACCTTGAAAAAGATCCACACCAACTACTTCAAAACAAAAGGAGAAAGATTCAAACAAACACGATACACTGTTTATTGATTCAAAAGAAGAAAAAGAAGAAAGAAAGAAAGAAACACACAAACATGCCTTTGCAATAACATAGTCCCTTGGAATTCATCGCAGTTCTCAGACCTCCAGCTAGCTACAGATTATGGCACACATCAAGCCATTTTATGACTTTAGTATTTTTCCACCCATAAAAGATTTGATACGTGACTTACTGAAGTCCTGAATATTACATTAATTAAAAACCCCCTTCACATTCAAGAACTATGGAACCAAGTTCTCCTCCATTCCTACTTCCTCCCCCCCCCCCCCCCCTCCTCCTTCCCTATCAAGGTTACTCATGCCATACCACACAAACACACAAATGCACAACTGAATACTGAAAATGCAACTGAACAGTCTCTTCCACATCTTGTACCTCAGAAAATGAAAGAATGACAACGCAGCAAATCCTCCATCTTTTTTTTTCTTTCCATATTATGAAGTAAAGAAGGTTGCAAGTATGTAATATTATATAAATACATGGTTGAAATGATCAAATTTATTATTGTAGAAAAATTGGGCCATGTTTAGTTTTCGTCAGGGCATAAAAACCATTTGTGTGTCAAGACTACCACGAAAGTGCAGCAGGTAAAGTCTGGGATGTTGCACATCTATTATTCCCTATCTACACACACATCATGTTTTTTTTCCTGTTGTAATATATCAACAACATTGAGGTGCCTGACAAGTAATCCCCCAAAAAAATCTCCCTTAAAAAAAAAGGGAGGTGGGGGTGGGGGTGAGTGAGGGTTGGAAAAAGAAATTGGGGGGGGGGGGGGGCTTGGTCGCGTGTATCATCTTGTCTTCTGCACCATTATTATTACTGGGTTGGTATGAATGACTAGAAACAGTGTGAAAACAAGTATTAACACTATGGAAGACACAGTCATCAGGGTTGTGTTGCTACACCACTTTGTAATTTCATGTCTATACCGATATCAGAGGTTAGTAAATCATAGTCATTATGCACTGCAGGACACCAGTAAGAGATTAACTCATACACTTACACTGCCCAACTTCTCCTCCCTTTCGACTGCTAGCTTTCTTCAAGTTTTAAAAAAAAAAATTAACAGTTTTACTCTGTTTTTCTTTCTGGTGGTGGTGGGGGGGGGGGGGGGGGGGGGGGGGGGGGGGGGGGGGGGGGGGGCAAAGAAAGCACACCGATAGATGTGTTTCTATTTCAAAGTTGGATATTTTGTTAAACCAGTTTACCTTGACAAGACAGGATGTCAGACAGAAAGAAAGAAGAAAAAGAAAAAAAAAACGGAGAGAGAAAGCAAGCAAACTCCTGTGGACTACATTATGCCCCAAAAGATGTCTAGATCTCCACAAAAAGCCTGCCAACTTTTTCATCATCAGATCATCTCTCTCTCTCAGAACCTGTACATTTACATATATATACACACACACACACAAAACACAGATCCAGTCACAAGTATTCTTCAGGATGCCGACATATATCACAGAATCAAAACGATTTCCTTTTCTACCCCCCCATGTCATTTCCAGCGCAAAGTCCATACCAGCTGCCTTTCTATGGCGGGATACTGAAAATATGCTACCTAACATCTGGCTCACAGGCATTCCACACTCACGGGCATCCATCCACTCTGGACATCAAAAGTCATAAAAACATCGTTGCTTTTAACGGGGGATTGAACTATGCACTTTGGTGTACCGAACATGTATGCATACATGCATGCATACATACAAACACAGGGAGCCTGGCACTGACACAATGCAAGCAAGGCAAAAAGCTTGTGGAAAACGCTGCTGCTGCTGCTGCTGCTTGGTTTTCTGGGCTGTTGTTTTGTTTTCCTTCTTCTTCAATTCTTACTGGGAGCTTTGGATATGGATGTGGCTTGCTTCGGTGTCAAGCTTTACAGCAACCCCCACCTCCCCTACCCCCCCCCCCCAAAAGTGTGCTTTCTCACGAAGTCGCCAACACATCTTCTATCAGCATTACCATACCATAACAAAGAAAAGGGCTGTTTTTTTCTTTTTCTGAAAGTGTACAATTAAGCTCCACAAAATTGATGCAAATACAGTTTTCAAAACTAGCTGACAAGATAATGGGTTTGTTGACACAGGTATGACTCAGGAAAGAAATCAACACTGCAGGGTGATGATTCTCTACTCTGCGCTCTTTACCTTTTAGGTAGTAGTTTTGGAAGATTCTATCAGCAAGCACGAATCAAACGAGCAGTAATTCTAACAGCGTACAAGCATGTGTATGAAATGTGAGCTGATGGTATTCTCCTTCCTTTTATTTTTAATTTTTCCTCCTCTCACTTGTAACAGAGAAAGAACAGGATCCCTGAACACTGTTTTAACAACAGTCAACAATGCACGTCACTGATGAGGCACAAAATGGGTACAAAAAAACCTCGATGGCTGTGTTTTAAGCTCAGGAATATGTGTTGTGTCCCTCCCTTTTCTATTCATTGGCAATCTATCCACACACATAAAAAGACATAAAAAAAACTCCAACAGGAACGCAAGTTGCCATCAGATTTTCTTAAATCGTTCATGATTGTCTTTCTTTCAAATAGGACCACCCCATTTTATGATTTTTGATTGAATGGTCCATTATTTTCAGTTCTCAATCCATGATTCTAATCGTCTTTGGGGTGTGATTCTTCCATGACAATAGTACTCACCCTGGTGTGGTCAGTTTTAGTTTTACACACCCAGTAAACAAGTTGTCAGAAAAGGACATGACTCGTATCTTTTTTCTTCTTTTTTTTGTAAACATTCATGTATTTTTTCTCAAAGCTGAATCATTCATGGCTGCTAGTTATTGAAATGAAGCGGACAGCTTGTCACATTAAGTTTTTTTTCTCCCAAATCAATGCCGAGCACCATACTGGTTTTTTTGTTGTTGTTGTTGTCATCAACAAGAGTATACAGTGCTGTTTTCCTTGCTCCTCTCAGGTGCTAACTTAGTTTTCATTTATTTCATATATAAATCAACTTGTCAACAAAACCTGAGCACACAACAAAACATGTCAATAAGCCACAGGCACATGTCATGACAGCAAAAAGCTATTTATTTATAACAAAGACCACTTTTAGCTTCTGCTGCTAAATCACACCATCAAAACACACTCAGTAATCTTCCTCTTTGTCTCTGACCACGGCTGTGTGCCTCAAGGTTATTTTTTCTCCTATCAAAAACAAAATAACAAACGAAAAACAACCCCCCCCCCCCCCCCCCCCCCCCCCCCCCCCCCCCCCCCCCCCCCCCCCCCCCCCCCCAAGGATTTTAGCATTCATGAATAAACTTCATTCCCTCAAAGATATGACGAGATTAACCTCATACATGTGAGAGTAACAGGGAACAAAGAAAACGGCATGAACACACACACACACACTTCGTTACACACAAAGAATCTGTGCTTGTCGTAAAACCATGAGAGAGGAAAACGGGAAGGGACGTACAAGAAGAAGAAAACAAGTGGAAACGTAACTCTGATGAGCACACACAGGAACAGCCAGCCAAATACAAGCCAGTGGTTTGATAAATATACACGATACACATCATCCAGCTCACAGCTTCATCGACACTGTAAGCCTGTTCATCATAGACAGCAAATTGGTTCTCCTTTTTACTTCATTTTTTCGTTATATATATATATATATATATATTTTGATCATTCAGACTGGATAATGACACTAATTCATCAGTAGCAGAAGCTGACTTAAAGCACTGTGCTCAGAGCAGCTTGTCCCTATGAACACCACCACAACAAGGCTGAATAGTAGTACTGAGTACACTGATTCCAATGATATACATATATCACACGCAACTGAAAGAAAACAGCATGACCTGAAAGACTCTTGACAGTCCAGTGTTCTTAGGAGGGAAGAGGGGAGGGGTTGGAAGTGAGGAGGGGGGGGGGACTCATCATTCTGCAGACCACCACAAACTGTACGACAGTTGTATGTATATATATAAGACATACATATGCTGACGACTGTAGCCAGTACAGAGTCTACATAGATTAACAATTAGTCTGACACATGCCCGAGATTGTAAAGTAAACTGCTGATATAGGCCTGGCAATTGGAAGTGCTCTGCACTGAACAGTGATTTAGAGACCACTGGATCGGTTCGTTAATTAAAGCAAAACATTTCCTTGTATGTGACAGAGTCCCGCTGTCCTTGTTAAAATGTAACAGCAACTAACAAGATTCAGCCAAGTTGTGTTTTATGTTGTTTGTTTTTTTCACTTCGGAGTTAAAATAATAATAATAATAATAATAATAATAATAATAACAAAAACAAAATGACAAACAGCATTTTCAACACTGCATAACTACTTCTGGTGTAGAATCTGTGGTAAAAATCAGCATCTCCCAAACCTGGCTGTTTATGCTTCTGGGGCATTGGGCTGTTGACCTGACACTCTCGGCAAAAATGATCAATTGAATCCATGCTGGAGGGTTCAGTTGAAGGAAATGTAAGTAGATAATGAAAATCTTAAACTTTCAACAAGAGTAAAACATTATTTAAAAAAAAAAAATAAAAAGGTTTACACTAGCAATTACAGCACTAGGGGATAACAGTGATTTCCAATGTTTGACTTATTTGTAAAAAAGAATTCAAACTCAAGTACATCCCCGAAATTGGAATGCAGCTACCTAGATATCTGTGTGTGTGTGTGGGGGAGGGGGGGGGGAATGGTCACATACACAAAAATCTCATGACTGGTGAACCTTGGAGCTATAGCTGAAGAACTGGAAAAAAGGACCAAAAAAAAAAGAGAAAAAAACCATTATATACAATTGTACTGATAAAATACTTCAGCAACTCAGTCACATATCTTAGATTCCAGGGGGACAAAAGTAACTTGTGTTCATAAAAGTGCATGCACTTTGAACATTACCAATGAAAACACAGGAATCTATTGATCAATGAAAGGTGTAAAAACTGACAGTTAAACCAATCTTTAATAAAGTGTACATTAAAAACCCCTAAAATAGGTTGATTTCAATTTTTTTTAATGTGACAAATTTAATCAGTACTGAATATTACACGACTGATCAGTTCTTCAATTTGTTGCGAACAACTCAAAGGGTCGGCTTTCTTTTTTATGTCAAGGGTTTTCTTTTTCTTTCTTTCTTTTTTTTTTTTTTAGGTTAAAAAAAAAAGCACACACAGTAAAAACATGACCAAACACTGAATACACGACCTTTGCCCAACTTGAGATAGTCAACATATGCGATGCATTTTTTTGCCACGAGTAAAAATTAACTGAATGTAGTCAGACAGCTATACAGCCCCAAATCACGGTCATAACTGAAACAAATATCTGTCTTGAACAAAAAACAGAGGATTATTAGCTTTTAAGTTTGACAGTACTAGCAGTAGTAAGTAAGGTCTGACCTCCAAACATGATGATGTGTGAAAGGACCTGATTTGTATTTTATGTGGAGCTGAAGGCACTTGCGCACTCCCTGGCAATGAACTTGATGAGGCCACAGTCAATGTAGGAAAAAAGTCCCAGTTGATATGATCGTTCTTTCACTAAAATGGTTAACAGGTTAAGGCAAGCCAGCACCTCGACTTGGCAACCCAGTTCAGTAGGTGCACAGCCAGCTTAGGGACACACACACACACACACACAAACATGCACAAGCTCACACACACACATGCATAAACACACTCACACACACACAAACTAACACAAGCGCACACACACACACAAGCACTCACACACACACACATACAAACTCACACAAACACCCTCCCACCCACACACAACACACACACACAAACACACACAAGCAAAACAACATCATCATTGACATTCGGTAACACTGACAAAAAAAGGATTTTCGATCCACACTCTACGAGTCAACTAAGGCACCAGAAATCACATTCTCTTTGAGCAGTTTGTCCATCTCTACCAGATCATGTCCCCACAAAAAAGGCCCAGCACAGGCTGCCCGGCACAATTCCTCCTCCCAGCTGAATGAAAGGGGGGGGGGGGGGGGAAGCAGAGGTGGCGCCCACGGGAGTAGGGTCACTGACCTCGAATCACAGAATCACCTGGGCTCTCTCAGGGTTCTTCCACACACGCGAGAAGAAGTTCCAGTCACCCTTCACCATGCGGTACTAACTCTATAACAACAATCTTCTGGTTTCCACACGGGTCATCAGCGGGGCGTGGGTAACCCTACTGCACTGTCTCCACCAGGAGGGAGTGGCTCCCACCCCACCAGCTGCCATTTCATGCCGGAGCACCGTGAAGACGAGATCCCTGCTGCGTGTACACAACTCCCCCACCCCTGTGCCCTTCCTCCTCAAGGTGAGGTGACCAGAATACCTGCCTCATGCTGCCCGTTGTGTTTTTCTTCTTCCCCTAAAACTCTCACATATAACGTCTGCTGCTGTCTGTCAAGTTTCTAGCACTGTTTGAATACTGTAGTTTCCTTCTTTCCTTTTACCAGGAGGGGGGTTTCTGCACTGAGTTTTCCTCTAAAGCTGGCTGCAACTTCTTGCAGGAATCTTCGGGTCAAGTCCGTCCACAAACATGCACACAGGCTGGATCCGTTTTCTTTGTGGTCGCTTTCCCCAAACACCTGAGAAAAACGGGACCACAGTGAAGATGCCTGCCTGTCAGTTCCCTTCCAATCATCAGGATCACCTCTGTCCTGGACCTAGGTCCTCACAGAGTTCCAACAGCTCACAGCAGCCACACCAAACCAACCTTTTCCCTTACCACCCTCAAATTGCCGCCAGTACACGCAACAAGAGAATAGTCTGCCAGTTCTATCATCACCAGCAGCCTCCCATCCCCTTCAACCTCCTGACTGCATCCAACACGTCCCTAGTACAAAGCATGGCTGGGGGGGTGGGGGAGGGGAACAACAACAACTCCAAAGGAAATCACTCATGGCAAGAAATATCTGCTAGCCTCTTTCTTCTGCTGCAGGGGGGGTTTGTCCTTTATTTTTCTTGTTTTGATGATGACCAGAAACATTGCAAGAGGGAGTCCAGTTAGCAGCCTGTGCAGTCAATCTCCACAATGTTTTTGGGCACCTCTGCAAACTGGTACACCAACCGCTGCCCATCCACCTTGTTCAGGATGCCCCGCGCATAGTAGTACCTGCACACACACATGGAGAACTTGCATTTTCCAGGCTGATATGATGGCCACTTGTAGTTCAGTAAAATGGGTGAAACAACCCAGTTTTTAAAAGAATACCTGCTTTTTTTTGTTGCATAATATATCATACAGAACACATGTCTTCCCCCACCCTCTCCCCAACTTCTTGTTTGTTAAGTATCAGTTTGATACTTGGCAAGGAAACATTGACTGTGTAAGCATTGCTAGCAACATGATACACAGTGACTGAGAAGACCATCATGAAGAAGCGGGGATATTGAAGTAGTGAATCTTGCAGTTTTAAAAAGGAACTAGACATAATCAAACAGTCTTTTTCAGATGTTCTGTGACTAACTGATTAATACACTAACATACCTCACACACCTCAAAGGCATCTTTCATAAAAAAAAAAAAGTTCACCACACACACACACAAACACACCACACACCACACACACACACACACACACACACACAAACACATACACACACACAAAACACTAAAACCCCCCCAAAAAAGCACTGCTGCACTCTTTCTTACCTGAGGGCCCTGCCCATGGTCTCGTAGTTCATGTCAGGCTTGTTTTTGTGGACCCCCCACAGGTGAGACACTGCCTTGGAGTCCACCAGCTTGAAGATGCCGCGCTGTCGGTTCGTCCACTTGATGTAGCGCGGACACGTTTCCGGGTTCTGCAGCAGTTCCAGGAGAAACTCCCACAGGTAGGTTGTGTTACCTGTGAACCAGCAACGCACCTGACTTAAAAACTCGTTTAAAATGGCAAAATGAGGCCATGATTTGCGTAAAGTTGCATGACTATACGTACACATCACCCTTTTTGTAATGCAACTTTCATCAAAAGATCAAAAAAAAAATTTTTTTTTAATCACCAAGCTTTACAATATTCAAAATTTTAAAGAAAGAAAAAAAAAGAGAGAGAGAGAGAAATGAAAGATTTTTTTTCGATACGGCCTTTATTCAGAAATAAACAGCAAAAAAAAAAAGAAAGAAAAAAAGGAACATACAATGTCATCATTATAAACATGATGCCACTATAGTAAAGAAAAATACATTTAGTCCTAACTGGCTCTGAAATGAGTCAACTGTGACCTTCAAGATGAGGAAAAACATGGCAAAACAATGTCACGTCTTGACATTTAGCTCAGCACAGAAACAAGCATACGATTACCTCCAAGCATTGATGACTGTACAATACTACATTGGCAGAACTGCACGTCTTCGAATTCCACACAGATCGACCATGTACTTTACACTGTGCCGCAATGTATTGCAACCTAACCCATTTCCACTATTCTTATGGTGCTCTTGTGTAGTGTATGTATGTGTGTGTGTGTGTGTGTGTGTGTGTGTGTGTGTGTGTGTGTGTGTGTGTGTGTGTGTGTGTGTGTGTGTGTGTGTGCGTGCATTTATGAGGGGGAAGGTCTATCTTTTGAAAAAATCACAAGGGTTTTTTGTGTGCGTTTTCTGTACAGTATCAATGTGTGTTTTCTCACCTTCTCGTTTTCTTTTAGGCTGTGCACTGCACACTGTGAAGTCTGTCGTCTTGGGTTTTCTCCCTGAAAACAACGTGTCAAACATGCATTAAGACATTGTTCATAACCCTCTCTTTATTATCTTTCAGTTCTTTTTTTTTTTTAATGAAATATAAAACTGCCACATCATATATACCTTTCTGAACATACTGAAGACCTACCAAAGAAACAAACCAGAATATAAATTCAACAAAAATGATATAAGACTGAACATACTGAAGACCTACCAAAGAAACAAACCAGAATATAAATTCAACAAAAATGATATAAGACTGAACATACTGAAGACCTACCAAAGAAACAAACCAGAATATAAATTCAACAAAAATGATATGAGATAAACTGATGAAAAGACTATTAACATGAACAAAGTAAACCAAAAAAAAGTCATTACAGCAATTACAATAAAATCATTTCTTCAAGTACCATCTTCTAAAGTTTTTCTTTCTGACACACCATCCCAACATTTCTGAATAGATATATATTTCAATAAAAAGTTTTATACACACACAAAAAAAATTATTAAAAAAAAAAAAAAAATCTCCCACCCCAGATGATGAAAATTTTTATTCTTACCTTTTTTCACCTTGGGTTTCTCAGGTGAGGAGGGCGGGGAAGAAGCCTGGCAAGGAGGAGAGGCCGGCTGTCGACAACAGGGCGTCACTGGACTAGTGGGTGTGAATACTGAATCTGCTGAAAAAATAGCAACATTGCCCCTGATTATCACAGCCACTAGGAGAGAAAGCTAAAGGACTACTTCTACTACTAGATGGTACCAACGTCAATTACAGCAACAAAAAAAGACACTCTTGCAGTCTTGCTATTGTTTTTTTCATCATCCTGCTCTTTACAGCTTGCCTGAATCAGGATGAGTAATCAAATGACTATCTAAACAAGAAAAAAAGGAAATTAAATAATTTTCTTTTCTGAAATAAATTTGTAGTCTAATCATTCTGACACCTACTCAACTTCCTTTGTCCACTAATAAAAGCCTTAAAAAACCTGTCTTCAAACTAAACAAGAGCAATCCCAATATTTATCATTTTTGTTTCAAATTGAATACTCATGATACTTCTATTAAACTGAAACATGGTCCGACATTTCTCATAAACTGCGGGAGGGGGTTGTTACTAATGAGCCCCATTGCCCATGCTTCAGACAATAATTTTCCATTGTTAGAGCCACTGTATTACCCACTCCTCACCTCCCCTGCTGCCGATAATAAGCGTTAACAAGATGATTGGCCGGCCATTGTGCCGACGTCTGCCGTGCCAGGGACTAAAAATAGATATGATGCTATCTTTCCGAGCAACCGGTAAGGCTATGCTGTCATTTTTTGCAGATTTTTTTGGACAGTCCTTTTGTAATAAAACTACTGGGTAAATTCGGGATTTTGCTACTACTGGCAAGAATATCATTACTGAATCTAATTAAAACAACTGATCATTACGTATTAACCTACATTTGAAATAAGTACACTGACCCTCTCTGTCACAGATGACAAGACTTACAAAAGTGCATACACACGTGGACTGAACGTAAAAAAAGCACATGACTTCTTATTCCATTATCCTTGATATAAAAGAATAATCAAAACCAAATAAATAAGTGCAAGAGAGGTAAAGAGAAGATGCTGCACGTTTACCGAGTGCACAGAGAGAGACAGGTACTAAAGCCAGGGGACTGACTGAGGGACTCACTACTCACCAGGCCTCATGGGTAACCGCGTGGCAGTGCTGAAGTGAGCAGGGAGGGGCTGGTGGGCAGGAGGGGGCTGGCAGAAGGGGGGGATGAAGGGACCACCACTGCTACTGGACCCCAACGCTGAAAAAATGAACAGTAAAACATTGGGTCAACCCTAAAAACATTCAAGCTAGAAGTAGGAACATTCTGATCAATTTAGAGGACTCTGAATTCAAACAAGTTAATTTTCTTCCTTTTTGTCCCCTGCTCTTGTTTTTTCTCCTTCTTTTCAGTAAGGTCAGAAATTAACAACTGGAAAAAAAAAAAAAAAGAAGAAATTCTGTCACATTATTTCGCCGTCAACCATTTACAAGTAATCTTCTGCCCTTTGCAAGCAAACGGGAAAAAGCCTCAAATCCCAGACACTTGAATAATGACAGCTCATATACTTTTCCAAATCTTCAAAATCATGTCACATTCTTCCGCACTTTTCAGCTCACCACCATGTGCAAATACATATGTACATACATGCATCCCGGCAACTCACACAGACATCAACATCCACCAATGCAAACACAGACACACTTAAAAAAAAAAAAAGAAAAAAAAAAAGAAAAATGCACACAACACATAAGTTTGCTTGCACCACACCCAGTACACTCACTCACACACACACACACAGACTTCACAAACAGAAAAAGACAGATGGAGTTTTCAGAACGGAACAGACAGGTGGAAAGACGAGGCTGATCAACTAACTAGCACAAAAGACAGATGCAGCAGAGAAGAGCAGCTTACTCTGCATGCGCATTTTGAGGTCTTCTGAGGCACTGTCGAGATCGGACACTCCACTGTCGGCAGGACTGGGAGGTAAGGAGGCTGTACATACACACATTGGTATTCTTTAAATCATCAGCCACACTGCTTACTGTCTATCACTTGGCACACTCACACTTGGACGTGACACATACACACACTGGACTGCAAATTCGACAAACATGGATGTACGTTCTGCACATCCCCCACACACCACACACAGCACAGCACAAAAAGGAAAAGGACGCACAAACATATATCAAGGATAACTGAAAGCATGCAGGTGCACACACATTTTTCTTTTGCATCTGTATGACACTAAATGTGCACATTTGGGGGAAAAAACATAAGGGGAACAAATACACTCATGTTCTCTTGTCCATGAACACTAACTGGGAAAGTAAAAAGATGAAGCTTTTATTCAATAATCAGTAGAGATTCTTCAAAACTGCTCAGTAAGTTTCTCTTTTTAAAAACTGCTACCTGAATATATTCTAATCCAAAGACCTTACACTATCGGAACAGAAATATCACCAGCACAATGTTTATGCCGACTCACAATGCCCTCTTATTCATCTAGCCACACACCTGTGGGAACAAAACTATTCTGATGACGAGATATGGGAAAAGAAGGGGGGAGGGGGAATTCATCCCTAAGTACTAAAATATACATTGCATTATTTCCTTTCAAACCGGTCCTTTTTTCAGTCCCTGCTTCAACAGTCTGAAGAAATGAAGAAATGTAAGGAAATGACAGCTGGCAAAAAAATTATTTTTTCATAGACTCTGGCTGTCTAGTAGTAGTTACTTGTCGATATCAACACCCAAAAGCATTCCCCTTGATCTCCTATGGAATTTCACAGGGTTTTGTTGAATGTGCTATACAGCAGGAAAACGCTTTTGATGTAAAGCCATGGTGGATAAAAAAAAAAATGCGAGAACGACCCAGATACAACCTTGCCTAGCAAAAGGAACGAGGCACTATGTGAAAAAAAAAGGGAAGGGGGCAGGAACAGAACAAGTCAACAGGGGTGAGGGACAGACCAGGCCACACTGCACACCTGCAAAACTTCCGGGGGGCAAGACCCAGCACAAACACACAGCACTGGGACTAAACAGACAGAAAGGACAGAAAGGAGGAAGGTCAGTCACCAATGCTGACCCCCCAAAAAAGCTTTAGCAGCGGAGTGGGGGAGAACCAGGAAGTCTATTTCTAGGCCTCTACTACTTCCTTGGCCTGACCCGAGCACTAGACTGGCTGGACATGCCTGGGAGGAGAGTCCACACCAGCACGGAAGGCCAAGGAGGTCTGAATCAACAGGAGAGGCACTGGGTTGGGAGGGCGTCGCATGTGTCAGTCAACAGGCAGGGAATTCCAGTGGCCAGTCCGGGTCAGTGTACACAAGACCCCAGCCCTCCTTTCTGATGCATCAGCTCTTTTTCTCTCTTTTTTTTTTTGTGTTGTGTGGGGGGGATCACTTGACACCGTGTCTGATTCTGGTTGTGGGGTAATTGTGAACACTTAGGGTTTGACTGCAGGAGGGGGAGGGAGGTGCTGACATTTTTTCCATTGCGACATTGTGAAATGTAGATAAAATACCTTATGAATCAGAATTTTCACAGAATACTGACTATTAATCAATTCTAAACCTGACATTTTTCACCACTTATTTTTTTATAATGACTAAGATTCTTTAATCTACACTTCCTAATTTTCTCTATCGCTCCTTTTGTCGCTGTATTTTCTCAACACTTTTATTTTTTTTTTTTTTTTTTAAAGGTAATGATGAACATAAATAACTTGCACAGTCACTGCCCTCACTCATTCTTTACATTAGACCAGGAAAATCATAGGGAGGAAAAAACCATGGGATGTAGCTCGAAACTGAAAACTTCCTTGCCCTAAGCACACACACACACACACACACACACAAAAAAAAGTATTTCCGCAATTTCCTTCCTCTGTGCAAGTTTTGTTTTCTCTTCTATTATCACTGCTTTTGCAGGATGTGAATAACTTTCAAGGCAAAAACCTTGACAGGGACATTCCCTGAAGGCAGCCCCTCTCAAAACGAGGAAAATCCGGTTGTTCGCCCACCACCACCTCGGGCGAAACTTGGGACTATAAAGTCGCAGTAACAGTTGCGGCTAATCTTTAGTCATTATCTCTGGTTTTTCCCCAGTCATTATAAAGTGGGCAGACACACAATGGGAAAGGATGGGCACATGAGGTGGGGGGTGAGGTAAAAAAAAAAAAAAAAAAAAAAAAGATGTAATGTGCACCCAAAGATTTGATACCATGAGGAAAACCGGTGAACATCTTATCCCAGACAACATCCCTCCCTCGTTAAAATTCTGAGAATTGCATAATTCTGCGTAGACATTCTGACTTGATCCACACTGATTTTCTTCATGGAATTCCTAGAATTCCAAAGTTCGATGTATACATTCTGACCAAATTCATTTCCTTTCTTTAATTCTGAAAAAATTAGTAGTTCTGCAATCACACTGTCAGACTTGAATTAAATTTCCTTCATTAAATTCTGAGAATTACATAACACATTCCACTTCCTTATGTAACAAACTTGCACAATTTTCATTGTGTCTCTGCAGCCACATTCAGCATGATGGCAACATTATCTATGTATCAACGTGATATTATTATGCTGGAGTAACAAAAGCATCAGTTGACAACCAACTAATTTTTTTGATTTTGAGCTAGATCTATACACTTCTTTACTTCTGGTTCCGGTTCATTTTTTAGCTTAGAGGTTTTTTGTTTGTTTATGTCCCGTTTAATTAAACATTTATGATGAATGGATACAAATACAAATCAAGCTGCTGGCAGTCTACTTTCTAAACTCTCACACGAAGCATGGCCCATGGGCATGTGTAAAAAAAAATCTTTAACAGAAAGAAAGGAATCCATTACATCACAGAAAAAAACAAGTGCATCAAACCAGAACTCACCCTGGTGGCTGGGGAAGTTGTGTTCTGAGGAGGGCAGGAGGGACTGGAGCATTGTGCGGGACTCTGCACTGGTGGAGGGACTGTCCATGCTGAGCAAGGCCTCTGCTGCTGCCTGCCTCCCATTGTGTTGGTGCTGCTCTTCGCATGCGTCCACTGAAACACACAGCCATGGGCAACTTTACACCAATGTTTAAACTAAAGCCATGCACTGCTGCTGCTGCCCCACATACAACAGATACTAACTAAACACTAACCGCGCATGCGCCGCACACGCACACACACACACACAGCGCGCACGTGCGCACACACACACACACACACACTACTATTTAAATGAATGAACAGGGAAACACCAACACTATGCCAGAGCCCTTCTTGTTGATGCCTTTTTCCCCCAAATGTGATGTAAACATTTAAACCAAAAAGAAAAAGAGAAAAAAGAGAAAAAGAAAAAAAAAAGAAACTGCAACAAAACTTGACCTTGTCACACTCCACTCCATATTTCTGTGTTTTTATTTACTGCTGTTGCAATGCATCTCTTGTATTCATGAATAAACTCTGTTTGAACTAACACCATGTTCTGCTGCCACACACCACCACACACACACACACACACACACACACACACATCCATAACATCAATGTTGTGTAACATATGCACAGACATGATATTTTAAAAAAATGAACCAGCAAACACAAAGCAAAACATCCCTCTGCGATGCTGATGAACTGTTTGTGCTTCAGAACAAAACAATGCACTTGAAAGGCAATGCATCACTGATAATGATATGAGCTATGCATTTTATGAAACATGCTTTCCAGCAAGACATTAAACAGTTATGACACACACACACGCACACACACGCACGCGCGCACACACACACCACACACACACCACACACACACACACACACACACCAGTGACACACACACACACAAGTACTTTTCCCTCAGTCACATTATTACATATCAACACAGTGATTCACTTTAAGGGGAAAGAAATGTCAGATTGAGCTGGAGAGAGACAACAGATTAGACATTTTATCCTCTCTACATGCATAAAACATTCAGAGTACATATATCCCAGTCACAGGTCTCTACTGGATTATAGCCCAACTCCGGTGTCATATGATGGGACAGGGGAGTGTGAGTGAGTGAGTGAGTGAGTGAGTGAGTGAGTGAGTGAGTGAGTGTGTGTGTGTGTGTGTGTGTGTGTGTGTGTGTGTGTGTGTGTGTGTGTGTATGTGTGTGTGTGTGTGTGAGTGGTGTGTGTGTGGTGTGTGTGTGTGTGTGTGTGTGTGCGCGCGCGCACGTGTGTGTGTGTGTGTGCATGCACATGCACTCGTTTGCAAGTGTGTGCACACATGCACCCAAGTGCCTGCACACATATGCCTGCATGAATGCATGTATCTAGATACAAGTGACAAATCAAGGAGTGTAAACATGTACACCCATGTATTTCATGTCCTTGCAAAACCTACTTCTCCATGTATCTGTACAACAAGCATGCAGGCACACTTGTGTTAAGTGTCCAGGGCTAGGACTGACTGTCCCTGTAAGTGTGTGTGTCCCCATTTTACACTGTGGGCTGTGTCAGTCGGTGGCAGTGTGTTGTGGTGTGTTCACCATCTGGGCAGACAGCCAAATGCCCTGGCAGTTAGGTAGTAGGCCTATAGGGCCCACAAAAGCAGTCCAGACCTTTTTCTCTTTTTTTCTAAAGAAGGAAGTAAGAAGTAAACTGGTTGAACCACTCTCCTTTTTTCCTCTCTGGTATGCTCACCAAATGTTGGCCGCAAATCTTATCACAGCCTACTGGACTGGATACGGGGTTTATGTGTGTGTGTGTGTGTGTGTGTGTGTGTGTGTGTGTGTGTGTGTGTGTGTGTGTGTGTGTGGTGTGTGTGTGTGTCTGTGCTTGCGCCTGTATGTGAGTGATTTTGTTAATGTGTGTGTGCGTGTATGAAACTAGGAAGATTTGCTGTCTGCTCCTATTTCTTTTTTTTTTTTAATTCACGAATAAGTTAAATGCTGAAGATATTCATTCATCTTAGTATTTTCGGGTTTTTAAACATACTTTTGAGACTATTATTCTCTTATTTCTGTTCCAATTTCCCCATTTACAATTCTTCTTTGATCTTGAAAAGATTTTTTTTGTGTGTAGGAACCATTTAAACAAACAAGAGTGTCAAAAAAAGAAAAAAGCTTATAACATGCAACTGTCAAAAAAAACAAACCACATCCACCACTAACCAAACTGCAAATTCAGAGAAAAACAACACACAAAAGAGACACAGAGAGAGGGGGGGTGATGAAAAAAAAAGCCTGTCATTATTTTTTTAAAAAGCATAAGAGAGAGGAGGAGGGGCTTGAAAGATGGTGAGGGGGGGGGGGTGGTAGAGACATGAAAGCCTGTTTAACCTCCAAAATATGCGGCAGATCCCCCCCAGGCTCTTTAAATAAAAAGCACTGCAACACTGGCCCTAGTTTTGCACCAGCCCCCGGGGAGGGTGTTTGACAGGGAAGTGGTGTGTGTGTGTGTGTGTGTGTGTGTGTGTGTGTGTGTGTGTGTGTGTGTGTGTGTGTGTGTGTGTGTGTGTGTGTGTGAGGGTGGGGCGGGGCAGGGTGAGAGAGGGGGAGGGGGCGCCTCTCTTCTTTGCTGAAAAGGGCTTGTTGGCTATGGGCAACATGACACGACAGCCGATTAGGAAATGCAATCCACTCCTGTTCTATTTCCCCTTCCTTATCTGACCTCATTTTTCCTCTCTCTCTCTCTCTCTTGTGTGGTGGTGACAAACATGTGAGGCCCTTTCCGGGTTCAAAGAGGCCAGCTTGATTTACTTTAAACCTAAAAAAAACCCAAATCACTTCATGGGGGAATGATTACAATAACACTGACTAGTTGTTTATTTCATTTGTTTTAACTTACATAATTTTCCTGAATTTGATTAATTCCTATTTTGTTAATTTACATGCAATGGTAACTGAAACTGCAGCTGCTGTGTGTAAAGATCATAGCAGGGGCTTTTTCCTATTATTTTTTTTATCATTATTATTCATGCAGATTTTTTTTTTTCCAATTCATTTCCCTACATGATGCATTTGCTGTACTAATACATGCATGATTAAAATACCATTTCCTTATGTTTGAGAAAATACATAGTATATGTTTCAAGCTTTCTGTATATGTGTGTATATATATAAATATATATATATATATATATATATATATAGTATATAATAATATACTATATATATAATGACAAGATGAATGGTTTGGTAAGCCATTCTGTTTCTTGTGCACTTTAAAACTCGGTAATTGTGTTAACTTTTCCATACGAAATGCTTTTTTGCAGACACAAAGTAAAAAAAAAAAAAAACAGGGTTACTGTAAACCTCAATTTGCAAGTAAAATTTTCACAAGGCCATTAGTTTAAGGAAAGCACAAGGATAACCCATTTTGAAACAGAAACCACGAAAACTGGACAACACACACACACACACACAACACACCACACACACACACACCACACACACACACACACACACACACACTGAAGATGGAAAGAAAAGAAACTGCCTGATTAACATTGTGAGGAAAAAAGAAGGGAAAAAGGGGTACTAGGAAAATCACCCCTCTGAAAGTCCCCATTAAGGAGTCCCCTTCTTACGTCAGTCATCACTTCATGGGAGGGAGGAAAAAGACTCAGAATCATGGCTCATCTTTTGTTCTAAACTTTTTCCCTATGCACATTCACCTCAACACTAGCAAAGCTTTTTTTTTTTCTTTTTCTTTCTTTTTAAAAAAAAAAAATTCAACAGACGTCTCCCACCAGGGTTCTGCCACATCCCAAGTGTGCTACAATAGGATCAGCCTACATGATGTTTGCAAAATTGAAGTTGGAGGAAAATAATCAGCATCATCATTCTTGAAGCGAATCCGCTCACAGTGCATTTATAACTCTATGAAACGTAAATGCCCTGCCACTCCTCCCAAACCAGCAAGGAAGCATATTACTAGTTCGCAAGTGCAACATGCCTGCACAACCAACACTGCATGTTTTGAAACAAGCCCTTGTGAGAGCCAGGTCAGCGGAAAACCGGGTTCCGCAGAAGGATGTAGCCTCAAGCAAGGCGGATATTCTAAGAATTCACTGAGGAAACATGACAGGCTACAAATGGAAGGGGGCAAAATGGGGCAGATGGTGACCTTTCAAGGGTGCAGATGGGAAGAGGTGTGTAGATTGTTTTTTTTTTTTAAATGAAAATGAGGAAAATAACTAGAAAGTCGAGATTAAGGAAAAAACCAACAAAAAAAACCCATGCACATTACAAAGGAGAAGTATTAGGCTAATGTTAATTGTTACCAGTCATCTGCATGTGAAAGCCTGAACAACTTTCAGAGAAAATCCCTAAGCTTATGCACCACACACTGTCATAACATCTCCACTGCATGCATGGAAATATACATGGGATTTCTGCAATCAACCCCAACGCTAAAACCTCATCAATATGTGATGTGAGCTTCCTGGCATTTGAATCATTTCAATAAAATACATGTACTGTGATGTACCATCCTGAACTCTTTTTCTTGAATTACTATGATAGGATGATTAGGGCATGCATCTGTGAACTACTATGACAAAATACATGCATAAGATTTATAGGGCTGTTAATCTCATTTAGATATCAATACAGAGGTGATCTTTTCCAAATCTTGGGGATCAGAATACAAAGTCCACAAACAGGGTTTTAAAAAAAAATGAAGAAGCCCCAGTTTGGTCATCTTCCCAATTACAATGCAGGTGGTAATCTCTAAGTTTTGGTGCACCAAGGGGGCATTGAAAATGATGGGGACACAGCCTCTACTGTTCACTACCAACAACAACATAACAATCGTGGAACGTTCCGGGCTTCCCACTTCTTCCACAACAACAGATGCTTTCTTATTACCCACTAGCTCGTCTTCATCAGCAAACACTTTCCCGTGCGCCCTCTTCCTTCCGCGAAGCAGACGACAATCGCTCTCACGCGTCATAAAATAACGTCAGCGGACGTGACACAGACGAGTCGTCATGGAAACGCACGCGACGGCTTTCAAATCCAGCAGCAGACGACAGGAGAGGAGATGCTAGGGGGGAAGGGGAAGGGGGGGGGGAGGCTATTTGCCCAAGGTCACTGCACTCAGTGTCCACGACGCTCGTTATAGAGGCCTCTTGAGCCGATCTTGGAGAGACAGGAAGCGGTTTCCCTTCCCCTTGTCTAAAAACGGACACCAACCCAACTATCAACAGCAGCTAGTGAACTTTTCACTTGAACTGTCTTACAATAACAGATCATAACAACCATCCAACCAACCTGGTCAACAAATATCCACCCCCCCACCCCCCCCCCCAAAGTTAACAAGTTGAGGTAACAATCTTTTTTTTTTTCAACTTTCCAGACATCATCTTTGATTTATTTCGATCTAGATCTAGCCAATTTTTTTTTTACTTCTTTAAATGAGTTTTCTTTTTCTTTCTTTTTTAAAGCTGTATCAGTATGTAGACTATGACGTAGATTCCTGAAACTAAATCTCTGTCCAGTTTAACTTAACAGATTGAAACGCCGGTCTTTAAAGATTGTTAAGAAACACTTTTTTTTTTTTTTTTTTTTTTTGGGGGGGGGGTCCTCAGTTTTCTTTTGTTTGTTTTTATTGGGAGTTTATTGGCTTTGGTTTTTGGTTTGTTTTAATTGGTGGTTTTTTTCTGGATTGGGTGTGTTTTTTTTGTGTGTTTTTATGGAGGGGTTGTTGTTTTGTTTGTTTTTGTGTTGTTTTTTGGGGTGGGGGGTGGGTTGGGGTTTGTTTTTGTTTTGGTTTTGGTTGTTTTTGTTGTTGCTGTTTTGTTGTTGTTGTTTTTTTTGGGGGGGATATTTTTGTTTTTGAGATGTATGTGTCTATAAGCCAAAATATTACCTATGATAAAAGATTCGCATTTCCGTGCCACCCCCCCACCCCCCTCTCTCTCTCTCTCTCTCTCTCTCTCTCTCTCTCTCTCTCTCTCTCTCTCTCTCTCTCTCTCTCTCTCAGCACGGCAATACTTCAAAACTTCGGGCAGAATTCGCTTGACTTCTAAATGCCCTGCTTGAAGAAGCAAACAAGGACAGAAAGAGAGAAAGAAAGACACCCCGTGTGTGGCAAATGAAACGCCAACTTCGAAACAGAAAGGAAACAATTTCCTGCTTCGGAAGGGGAAAAAAAAAACCGCACTTCGACAAGAAATAGCTTTACTTTTTAAAGAGCGCATAAAAAGATACTGAACTTTTCGAGGTTTAGGTCATAATGTGTGTGATGAAAGCAGTGTGCACAATCAATGATGACGTCAATTCATGCGTGCACAACTGCCGATCACTGCTAAGACATTTTGGATCACCGATCTAAGAACAACAAAACCGCACGCAGTAAATTGGATTGTGCTCGAGGTCTTTAACAAAAGTAATAAAATGATGCATAAACAGTGCATTTAACAATTCCATGTCTAGTTCCCATCATTACCTTTCTCTCCACATCCTGAAAATAAACACTGGCTTCTTTTAATGTCTGCATGCAAGTGATGGCAAGAATTTGTACGTCTCAGATGTGTGGAGAGAAAGGGGGGAGAGAGAGAGAGAGAGAGAGAGGGGGGGGGGGTCGCAAATAGACTATGCAGAAAAAAAAAAAGAGTTCAACAGGAAAAGACAATCTTTGGCCCAAACCAGAAGTACTGTTACAGCTATAAAAAAAAAAAGAAAAAAAAGGCATGAACACTTGACATCTTCCTGTTCATTTGCAAATTCAGGCATGAGATATTAGGAAGTACCCCCCCCCCCCCCCCCCCCCCCCAACGTGCTCTTGAGAGAGGGACAGAGACAGAGATTGAAGATGGACAAACAGGCAGAGATGGGTACAGATACAGACAGACAGACAGCAACAGACAGCAGACAGATATAGATAGATAGATAGATAGATAGATAGATAGATAGATAGATAGATAGATAGATAGATAATAACTCACAGTAGTACTCTGACTTTTTTTAAAAAAAAAACTCACTTAACCCATTTTAGCTTACAACCAAAAACAGTCCCTCAAAATTCGTTTGTTTTTTTATTTAAAAAAAGGAAGAAAAAAACCAACAACAAAATAGAAGAAAAAAACGCTTAGCACACAAAAAGACCCCAAAAGGGACGAGTCAGACAGATTGGGCAAACGCAGGCCAACAGCATTTGGCAGTTGAGTGTGACAATAATCTGGCTGGAAGTGACAGACTTGGACAGAGGCCAACAACACACACACACACACGGCTCTAGTGGCAGTGCTGGTGACACGGCCTTAGGGAGTTCGCCTTTCTTTTTCTTTTTTTTCTTTTTTCTTCTCCTCTTCTCCCCTTGGTCAACCCTTACCAAGGATTCACCGCCTTTCACAGATATATATATATATATATATATATATATATATATATATAAATAATAATATATATATATATAATAATACTATGCTGTATTATCTAAAACAAGCCTTTCACACATATATATATATAGGCTATGTATTATTTAAAACAAGCCTTTCACATATATAATATAGGCTATGTATTACTTAAAACAAGCCTTTCACATATATATAAGGCTATGTATTATTTAAAACAAGCCTTTCCATATCACTATATATTTAAACACCACACAATATATATATATATATAATATATATATATATATATATATATATATATATATATATATATAGCTATGTATTATTTAAAACAAACCCAAACGATTCATCTTGCAGTGCTCATCCTGACACGCAAGTAACACAGTCCTCATACTGCTATTCTTTTAGATTCTTTCGTGTTCACTGTGTGTATACCTGATATAGTATACAGGTTTAAAGAATAAATCATGTACTCAAAAAGCGCATGTAAACAAGCTGATCGTTTTCCTTTTTCAGCTCACGTCGTCGTCAGCCTACAGGCTTTGCTCTGAGAAACTTAACACCAGCTAGAGAAGAGAGAGAGAGAGAGAGAGAGAGAGAGAGAGAGAGAGAGAGAGAGAGAGAGAGAGAGAGAGAGAGAGAGAGAGAGACAGAGAGAGAGAGAAGAGAGAGAGAGAGAACAGAACAGACAGAGACAGACAGAAGACAGAGAGAGACAGACAGACAGACAGAGACAGACAGACAGACAGACAGAGACAAGCCCAGACAGACGGACACTGTCTTTCTTGGTCAAATCGAAGAGCTTGCTAAATAAATACATGATCTACATTTGAACTTAAAAAAAAACCAGGTGAATGGGATAGACTGATATCGTCACCCTTCCGAGTTATTTCAAAGTTTCCCCTTTCAGTCAGCTATTTTCAGGCATCTTTTTAGCGCGACTGAACTGACAACCAAGCAGGTTATTTTCGTATACCTTTTCAACTGGGTCTGACCTGACACCTTTCTTTTCTTTTCTCTTCCTTTTTTCGGTTTATTGATGTATAGTTTTTCTTTCCTTCCTGCCTCCCCCCCCCCCCCCCCCCCCCACAAAAAAAATTAAAGCATACACATAGTGACTTCCTTTTTTTTCATATTTTCTTCCTTTTAAAAAAAAAATATATCATTCTACTCTACTGTTAGTGTTGCTGTGACAGACGTAAGTCTACAAAAATGATAAAATTATTCTCTAATCAATCAAATAATTTTCTTCCTTCAATAAACAGCAAACATCCCCCCCCCCCCCCCCCCCCCCAAAAAAAAAAAAAATCTTGCTTTTATACACATTAAAATCATTTTTCTCTTAAACAAAAAAATTTTTTTTTCTTTATGTTTTGAAATGTCGCTTCCTGTTAATGATTACACAAAAAGTTTAGAAAAAGAAATGAAAACGGACAACCATGTCCCTTATCATTTAGCAGAACGTGTTCTAAATGTAGGACTGGAAGTGAACCTCTCACCTGTGTCATTCAATTCAAGTTTTCGTCCAAGGCTTACATTATACTTGGTAATAAAATCTGCTGCAATTTAAACCCCCCCCCCCCCCCCCCCCCTCTCTCTCTCCCCAACCCAAGCAAAAACCTAGCAAACTATTATACATCTTTTTGTTGTAAACAAGTCTAGTTTAACCACATCTTCTAAGGTTAGACAAAAAGCGAACAAAAACCATCCCCGTCATATAAAAAAAAATACTGGGAATCAAATAACACATTTTCATTGCTTTTTCGCCAGCTGAGGGCAGTAACACTATCAGTTATAAAGCAGGCTACGTTATTTTGCAAGAAATAGCTAACTGGAAAAAAGCAGTCAAGGCAAAAACCAAAAACCAAAACAAAAAGCATTCAAGGCCTTTCCAAAGAATTATATTTCTCAAAAATAAACACTTTCAGCTTAGGTGGGTTTTTGTTTTTTAAAATTAGAGTTGTAGAGCATTTTTATATCAATATAGTACGAAATGCATACACCTTGAGCAACGGATACAGATTTTCCATACTGCACAAATTTTACCAAAAAATGCTCCTAACCAAGCTTCCCCCCCAAAACTGTAACAAACATAACCGTGGCACTTACAGTAACGCTTCAAGAGGTGTTTCTTGTATGTCCCGGAACCCAGGCTATCCGATCTGATGACCAGAGGGTCTGGATGCTCCTCTCGTGGCTGCCACAGTACTCATCAGTCGAGTCCAGCTTTCTCCGCGAGGAGGACATGAAGGTGTCGTGGCTGGCACAATAGTCCTCGCCACAGTCCAGCTTTCGCTTCAGCCACATGGGGTGGTGGCTGGGGCAGTGGTCAAACTCCACGGACTCCATCCTCCTCCGGAACACTCTGTCCTGACCCGAGCAAAAGTCTTCTCTGGGCTCTGCCTTCACCCGAGACCACACACTGTCCTGGGCAGGGTAGCAGTCGTCCGAATCTCCCCTCCTTGGCGGGGACAGGAAAGGGTCTTCGTAGGACTCCAAGCGGGGCCTCTTCTTGAGGGACAAGTCCAGCACGGAGTCGGGTCCCTCTGTGGACGGGGACAGGAGGTAAGGAGGGTGCTCCATTCTGGGGCACACGGGGCAGTCAGCCAGGGTCATGAAACTCAACGACGACGGCGACGACATTACTTCAGCAAAGTGCCGAGTGGAAGAACCAGAAACTTGTATATATATGCAGGAATATGAGCGACTTGTGCACAGCACACACCCAAAAAAAAAATTCAAACTGTTTCGCGAAGAAAAAAAAGTGACACAGGAAAACCGTTTTAAAATCGACTGATTCAACCCCAAAACCAAAAGCTGCCTGTTGAAATAAATTTGTTCTGGGTAGTTGTCCGGAAGAAGAAGAAGAAAAAAAACGAGAACGTTTCCTAAGTCATACAACAGCCTCAACAACCAGTGGTGTCAAGTTGTCTACCACTGGGGTAGGGGTCAGACGTAAACAGAAGAAGAAAAAACAAGCAACAGGTAGCTTGCCAGCAGAACTAAACCTGCTACTACTGCGCACAGGTGGGGAGATCGCGAACAACTCAACAAAGTCAGGGACTGTCACCGACACTTCTCAATGAAGCCATGTCCTCGACACAAGCCAGAAAACTTAACAGACTCGGTTCAACGTCTCTTGTCCCCGACACGTGAAAAGCGGAACCAAATAGTCCTTGTCTTCTACTACACACGCCGTTATATATACACTACATTCACCACCGCACAACCAGGTGGGTGGACTCTGCCAGCAGCGTAGTGCCTGTCTGTGTGACGATTCCAGAGCCCAAGGTCTTTCAGCACACCAGTAGCACTCGGTGCCAGCGAGGTGTCTCGGCGTAAAGGTGGTGGTAGTGGTGGTAGTAGTAGCGGCGGTGTGGTGTGCGTGTGCGTGGACTGGCAAGCTCTTCAGACGTGGGAGAAATATAAACCCCGCAGGCCCAGCCAGACAGACAAACGGTAGTCGAAGGCATCGATTGCGGAACACGCACGCACTCACTCACACACGCATGACGGACTGGTGGAAGTGACTGAGGAAAGAGAGAGAGAGAGGGAGTGGGGAAGTCAGGGGAGCAGAGAGGGGAAGAAAGGCGGGGAAAAGAGACAGAGAAAGCTTTTGCATTCAGAACTAAAAACAGCTCCTCGACAACGAGCTGAAAACAGCCAGCCAGCCCCTGATGAGTGCACTGTTTTGCTACATTCACTCTCTCAACCGACAGTTGCGTGTCTGTGTCTGTGTGTGTGTGTGTGTGGTGTCGCGCAAGTGGAAGTCGCAGCAGCAGGCCAGAGTTTTAACTTGCGTCGCTCCAACAACATTAATGCGGGGACAAGGACGGAAGGAAGACAGAAGAGGGGAGAAAAATAGGTCAGAGGAAGGAGGAAGAGGATGGGGAGGGAGGGATGGCGCAAGGGAAATAAATATCTTGGTGGGTGTAATGGCAATAATAATAGAGTAGGATGTTGGGCTGCGGAAGGGGAGAGGGGGGGGGGGGCAGAGCGGGGAGGGGGCAACAGGGTGGAGGGACGTGCAAACCCTGCATTAGGTCTAATAGTGCATTATGCATGTTGAAAACGGAGGAATAAAGAGAACGGGCTTATGACGGGGAGTTTAAAGGGGGGATAACAAGAGGAGAGGAGAGGAGAGGAGAGGGAGGGAGAGAGGAGGGGGGGGGGGGGGGGGGGGGGGGGGGGGGGGGGGGGTTATTCAAGTCTCCATAATCAAGGACAAAAACAGGACACGAAAAAGCGCAGTGCACTTGAAACGGAAGTAAATAACAGCGCGTTTGCGGGCGCGTCTGCCTGCATGCGAATATTTTCTTTCCCTTCACTCATCGAAGAGAGAGAGAGAGAGAGAGAGAGAGAGAGAGAGAGAGAGAGAGAGAGAGAGAGAGAGAGAGAGATGGTGTGTGTGTGTGTGTGTGTGTGTGTGTGTGTGTGTGTGTGGTGGTGTGTGTGTGTGTGTGAACTCAATGAGACAGCGACTGGGGATGTCTGGTAGGAAGATAGGATGAGGTGGGAGATTGTCAGTTCGCACAAAATGTACTCTCTCTCTCTCTCTCTCTCTCTCTCTCTCTCTCTCTCTCTCTCTCTCTCTCTCTCTCTCTCTTGTATGTGTGTGTGTGTGTGTGTGCGCGCGCGCAAAACACACATACACAAGCGAGTATTAAACAATAGATGAAAGCACACAGAAAGACAGACGGATAACGATGGAGGAATATGGAAATATAGTCTTAAATACACTTTTTTATAGACATAAATGGCTATACACTGGGGTCTATCAATGAATATTCCAAAACTTCTTTTACATGCAGAGCCATCGATTTTCTTTTTTAAATAATCGATTGCCCTCCCCCCCCCCTTCCCTTCCTTCTCCTTCTAACCACCCCCAAACGGGTCCCTTTTTTGGTGTAACAAAATAGATGAATCGGGAGAGAAGCGACAGACTCCATCAACTGACTCCATCGCTGCTGTCGTCGGTAAGAGCTCCACGCAATGCACCAAGGGTCCCTCTCTCTCTCCTCTCTCTCTCTCTCTCTCTCTCTCTCTCTCTCTCTCCTCTCTCGCCCGAGTTGTAGAGATGGCTCTCCGAGACCACTGATCTCAGCGATGTTAGCAAAGTACGATGTTGGTGGTCTGCCTCTTTTCCTTTTGCCGTCGTCATCAGATTTGTATTAATTAATGAAGGTTTCTATCATTTTGTATGACCAAGGTTTCTCGGTCTGCGCTTATCAGCCTCAGCCAACGTTTGTCGTTGCACTGTCATATGAGTGGACATGCGTTGCGGTGCCGTTAAGCACCTGACAAGTCTGGCCCAGCGCATCCGACTTCGGCGTGTTTTTACGTCTGTGGTCGTTCTCTGCTTTCACTGAGCTGCAGAGTCCAGTCTACCCTGGAAGCCATCATCCTCTGCCTTCACAGCCGTTGGGAGACAGGTTCTCCTCTTCCGCCTGTTCCGACAGTGGGCTGTCCTCTTGGTATCTGACCCATACTGACTCAAGTTGAGAATTTTTCTCACGTTTGTGATCTCATTGGCCGTAAGTGCTGTATCATCAGGGAACCTGTTTCTGCCTCCTATGTTAATGTCCACTTCATCTGGCATCAGCCTTACTCATGTCATGATCGTTTCTGTACATGCTGAAAAGTCACAGTTAAATGGAAATGACCAAAATGAAAGGTGGTGTGGTGGTGGTGGTGAGTGTTTGCGTGCGTGCGTGTGTGCTTATTTATTTTATTATTTTATATTTTTCATTCTCTTATTTCTTGTGCGTGCGTGCGTGCGTGCGTGCGTGCGTGCGTGTGTGCGTGCGTGCGTGTGTGTGTGTGTGTGTGTGTGTGACAAAGAGACAGACAGCCAGACGGAACACACACAGAGCGAAAGAGACCTGTAACAGAGTCTGAGAGACAGACACAGAATGAGAGACAGAGATAGACAGACAAGAGAGGAAGAAAGACAGAGAACGAGAATATAACTTATAAGATGGAACGAACAAGAGAGGGACACAGAGACAGACAGACAGACAGAGAGTGACAGACAGACAGACCGACAGACAAACCGACAGACAGAGAACACCCAGATGTTACATTCCTCTATTGTGAATCTGAATGGTTAGGTGTCAAGCTACCAGAGTTCATTTCCATTAACCTAGTCTTTTCAACAATACGCAGGCCTCATAAAAAGAGCTGTCACACACACACACACGCACCACGCACACACGCACACACACGCACACACACACACACACACACACACAACGACACACGCACGCAACGCACGCACCAACACACACACACCACACATACACACACACACACATTACTGGCGGGACAATCATTCATTTTGTTCAGTGAGTAAGCCATTTGTCCCTTAAGCAGGCCACAATTGTACAACTACAAGCCTCAAACTAGTGGCTAGAAATTACCAAAACTGTATAAATATAATTATACCCAGATGGATTATATATCACATGAAATGTCTAGATATGAAAACAACAACCAATGTTGCACTTCACAGTCATTAGCATCATTCATTTGCTATTAAACATCTATTCATTATTTGGTACACCTAAATTTCTGCCTCTCTGGGTTTTTTTGTGTTTTTTTGTTGTTGTTGTTGTTGTTTTTTGGGGGGTCTTTTGTTTTGTTTTATTGTTTGTTTTGTTGTTGTTGTTGTTGTTTTTTGGGGGGTTGTTGCATGTGGCTGTGTGGCTGTAGAGCTAAGGAAAAAAAAACGGAAAATAACCTAGAAAGAAAACCGGGTACAGCCTTAGCTATCTATGCCAATAATGTCGCAGTCTACACAATGGACTTATCAACCCTTACTATTCAATGACAAGTTTTCTCTCACACACACACACACACACACACCACCTCTCTCTCTCTCTCTCTCTCTCTCTCTCTCTCCTCTCTCTCTCTCTCTCTGAATAACAACGGATCTCTAGAAATGGAAATATTTCAAGACATACAAAAGCTTTGAATGAACCCTCGCACATCATGTACATCAGCGAAGATGATCATAAAAAAGAACCCTGTTGCAACCTAATAATATAGTAGTGCAGCAAAAAAGACAATCCAATAAAACTGACAACTGTGCGTTAGACTGCAACAAAGAGGAGAAAGAACATGATGCACAAGGACTTGACACACACAATAAAGTGGAAACATGAATAACAGCGGAAAGACAAGACAGCCAAGCAAAGCTCTGAATGATATTGGGATGAAGGGGGATTTGCACTGTAGTTGATCCTACACCATCTGTTACAATGTAACACCACACACTTTTTTGAATATATATATATAATATATATATATATATATATATATATATATATATATATATATTGTATGTGTGTGTGTGTGTGTGTGTGTGTGTGTGTGTGTGTGTGTGTGTGTGTGTGTCCAGAAGCTTTCACCGTTCACTTCAAAAGGATGGATTTTTTTCCCCCGTAAAGATATTTCTGTTGTGTGTGTGTTGTGTGTGTGTGTGTGTGTGTGTGTGTGTGTGTGTGTGTGTGTGTGTAATATATATATGTGTGTGTGTATGTGTATGTGTGTGTGTAGGCGCGTGCGAGCGGCGCGCACGCACGGAAGTATGCACACACATACACTCACGCGTTTCCATTATTTACCAGACAAACCCAAAAATGTTAGACAGTAGATACGTGGGCTTCTCTCAACAAATAATGAAATATAAAACAGTTACATATTCGTGAAACATGATACAGCCGAAAAAAGCAATTATGTCAAAAAATATCAACCAGGCCCAGTCACAACAACAGCTTTTAAAATGATAGGGGAAAAAAACTTTCAGAATAGGCTTTTGGGAAACCGACTACCCAAAAGAAAGTCATACATCTTTTTTATATGCCTGAAAAGAAAAGCTGATGCACTGGTGAACTCTCAGAGAAGGCTTAGGAAGCAGTAGCAGCAGCAAGGCAAAGAAAGATGAGGAGATTATACATGCGATCAAGTGACCACCGCCATTTTTGTTGTTGTTGTTCTTTTTTTTTTACATTATAAACATTGTGAAAAATCATGGCAGTTTCACACAACTAGACAGAACAACGGCAGCCCTACACTATCAATGTTGAGGCTGAACGATTCACAAGAAAAACCAAAAACTGAAAAAAAACCAGTAAAAATCTTCCAAAGTCTTCCACCAGCTGCATCTCTTCACAATGACCAACCTCAAGACCCTATATCAACACTAGTGTCCAGCCTCTGACCCAAACTGAAATCATCAAAGCTTTTTTTTTTTTTTTTTTCTTTTTATCCCTGACGACCAACCAGCAAAGCAACAGAACCTGATAATTATGCAGGTTCGGTTAAAGACACTAGACAGGTCAAGTGAAGGAAACTGAACAGACAGAAAGAATGTGAGAGAAATGGACTGACTGTGACAGGGATGGGAACTGAGAGACAGGCAGGCAGACAGAAATACTGGCAGAAAGACAGAGAGACAGAAATACTGCAGAGACAGAAATATGCAGAGAGACCGAGAGACAGAAATACAGGCAGAAAAAAAAAGTAGATACAGAGAAACAGGCAAGCGCATAACTTGGACAAAAGCTAGGACAGTAAAAACTTTTTACTTATCTCTCTTCTGCTGCTCAAGAGGTAAAGATGAGTATTTACATGAAATGAAACGACAACCTAGTTTCCTCTGCAACATGAAAAAGAAGATTTTGTGGAAAGTTTTTTTAGCTGGGTATGAACGTGCGTGTGTGTGGTGTGTGTGTGTGTGTGTGTGTGTGTGTGTGTGTGTGTGTGTGTGTGTGTGTGTGTGTGTTGTGTGCGCTGGATGTGTGCGTGTGTGTGTGAGAGAAGAGAGACAGAGACAGAGACAGAGACACAAAGAGAGAGAGAATCTCAGAAAGATGGAGAGCATGGTGGTAGTCACCTTATTTTTCTTCTTTCATTACCAACATGCAAAACACACTTTTTGTTCCGACTCTTCCGGTGTCACTCTGCAAAAGTTATGGATATAGATGTACTGCAATGTGGATGATGGTCTAGAGAGGAATATATATCGTAATTTACATCCAGTCATGGCACCTTCATCATGGCCTTGTTTCCCCTACCCTAGAGCCCCCGAAACCTTTCTTCAACATTCGAACTCATGATGTATATTGACTTGTATGCAGCAGATAGCACCTCAGCAACTTTGAACTGCAACTCCTAAGAGGTTTACCTTGTAAATTTATGTGCACATAAAGAAAGACTGGAAGGTATGTGTGTGGCAGAGAGGAGGAAGGGAGGGAGAGAGAGAGAGAGAAGAGAGAAGGAGGAGAGAAGAGAGAGGAGAGAGAGAGAGAGAAGCTGCATTCTCAGATTCTGACTTAGGGATGGTGTCTATAGATAAAATCCTGTGCACATTATTGTTTTTTTTAATACTGTCAGTCTGTTCCAACATGTATGCAGATGTTCTGCATTATTCCACATGGTTCCTCTGTTTATAGTCTGGAAGGCTATTGACATCTGATCGTTTCTGTAAATTTTTCGTCAAACAGGGAAAACAGGCAAAGCTGGGAATCAAACCCAGAACCACAGTTCTTACTTGTCAGGTAGGCAAACCTCTTAACCGTCCTGCCACCTTCCTTCTTGCACTGTCCTGGCACCAACACCCCTTCCCCCCCCCCCCCCCTCCCCACCCACATAGACAGGCACAGGCAAAGAAAGTGAGGAGGAGGGAGACAGGCAGACAACAGAGAGATGAAGAGGAGAAGAGAAAGGGGGGAGGGGGGGCAGACATGCATACACACTGACAGACAATGGCAGTGCACAACAATCACACAGAGAAGCCTTTTTACCAAGCTCTCTCTCTCTCTCTCTCTCTCTCTTCTCCTTCTCTCTCTCTCTCTCTCTCTCTCTCTCTCTCTCTCCTCTCTCTCTCTCCCTCCTCCTCCCTCCTCCTCCATCTCTCTGTGGCCAGACAGGAGGGAGAATAGAAAGAGAAGTGACCTACATGGCAGCGGAAGTCATCAGACTCAAAGGCGGAAAACATCCTCATGCACCAGGAAGTGCTGACGTCAGACCCCGCCACGATCAATAAACCAAAGTGTCACACGAGCAGCCAGAAAAGTAACGTCCGTCTGGTCCGTCTGTCTGTCCGTCTGTCCACTACAGTTGGGGGTAAAAAGTCGTCTGGTACTGAACTCATCAGGATGCGTGACGGGATAGTCTACATAAACCCTAGTGTTGTCGATCTCGTCTGCTATCGAACTCTTGCCTGGGGCACTGAGTAGCTTAACGGTTGTTCTCTCTCTCTCTCTCTCTCTCTCTCTCTCTCTCTCTCTCTCTCTCTCTCTCTCTCTCTCTCTCTCTCTCTCGTTGATGATCGTACTCCATCTGTATTTATTTAAAACAAAATTGTAAACAAGCACACACAAAAAAGATTTTGAATAACAAGAATTATTACACGAAGAAACTGAAATTGCAAAATTTGAAAACAGCATCTTGGAATAAAGTTTGAAGAAAACAACTGTGTGTATACATGTAATGATGTACGTGTATCTATTGATTATTTTAGGCTACAAATACACTGAACAAAAGGAAGTAAAACTGTGACTGATCAATGAAAGAGTGTGTGTGAGTGTGAAATGTTCAGTCTCACAATCCCAAATCAAGATTCTTCGTTAGATACATTTTTTCAGTCCTAGATACATACGCACATTTGCTCTACAAATTATAGGCCTAATCAAAGATTCATCAACCTTTGCCAGTGACAATGGCGTAAAACTAAAAGTAGGGCAAGGTAGATCTAGCTAGATCTAGTCAATGTCTGGCAGTCTTACAGCTTTCCCATCAACTATTAACTCCACAAACCTAGACAAAGGGAATCACAAAACAACAAATAAAATACAAAAGATGTATATCCACTGTATTGAATATACTGTAATTGTGTGCAACTTAGTGTGGGCCCTGTACATGCGTTTATCTAAACAAATTTAAGAATCGCCTAATAATACGTACAGACTAGACATAAACTCAGCCTCGCTGCAAGTCCCCTTGTGTAGACTCGGCACTTAACAACAAGCGTTTTAACAATTCACTATGTAGGTAGGCTCACCAAGGCGCTTTTTTTCTGTCAACTTCCAAACTCTAAAAAAGTAGATCTATCTGTAGGTCGCTCACGCAAGAAATTTTTGGACTGCCGGAAAACGGTCAACTTCCTGGAGAAAAAAGTAGACTACATAAGAAACGCACTGATCTCGTGTTTGCATGTCATTTTATCTTTTCAATGATTGATTTTTTTTTTTATATCTCACCATCAGTGAACTCAGTCTAAAATTGTAACACTTAAGTCGTATAGATCTATACTTATGAAACAAGTGACACACCGACCGTGCTAGTGACGTCATGCATCGCAACATGGCGGTGCCTCTAGCATATAAACATCTTGGCACTTCGTTTTCAAAGTTTTCTTTGGCACAATGTTTTTGACTTTTTTTTTCCCCTGGGCTTCGCAAAAAAAAGATTACAACGAAAACAAAATCTTCCTTTCAAAACCTCATAAACAGTAAATTTGGAGCCACTTTTAGGAAGACAAGATACGAATGGCTATTTTTACAATGCTTTGTATATGGGTTAAGGTTTCAGGGTTACAAAGGGTGGTAAGTGGAAAAAAATTCTGGCAATATATGTGCAAATATTTTACAATCTCTATGGGAAAAAATTATGCTTCAATTATAAGTTAGTTTTCAGAATCAGAACTACATGGAAAATGTCTATCCACAGAGTTAATTTACGAATGATCATTATTACCAGTACTGCCATTCTCTAGGGCCTGTCAGTGGCAGCAGGATGCTAAGAAAAGTATCAATGACATTACAAGTTGCCAGAGCCAGCTATGAGCAAACTACACACACACACACACACACACCACACACACACACACACACACACACACACACACACACACACACACACAAACCAGACAATGAGAGAGAGAATTCAATTGTCAGAGAAAGAGCATCAAATATGTTTGCATAGATAACTTTGGATAACTTTGAGGCAAGCGTATTTCTAATATTCGAGTTTGCAGCAGGGTGCGACCAGTGTCTGTCATGCACATGTAAATAAATGTGTGTGTGTGTGAAAGAGAAAAGTGAGTTAATGTGAGAGAGAGAGAGAGAGAGAGAGAGAGAGAGAGAGAGAGAGAGAGAGAGAGAGAGAGAGAGAGAGAGAGAGGAGAGAGAGCAGACATACAGAGAAACAGACTGGCAGGTAAGCACAGATACAGAGGTGGGTGTCCATCCAAACAAATGTATATAAGTTAAATATCAAAAGTTAAATTAAAATATAAAAAAAACTTAAATTAAAAAAAATGAACATATACTGTAATAGCACCTCATTTCTAGTAAGTGTGGGTTTGTAAAACATACATGAATTTCCCTGCCTATGAACCACAATGATGCTGTGGAAAACAGCAGCTGTCACTTTCTCACATGTTTGAAATTAATAATAATGTCCAGAAGTGGGGGGGGGGGGGGGGCTTTCATCATACACACAAACACTCGCAAAACAAAAACAAAGCCAAACAAAAAACAGAAACAAGGAGAAACAAGAGGAGGAAGAGAAACAGACAGTATGAAAAAAGCACACAGGTCTAAGGGAAATAACTCCTGCTTTTGCGCTGTGGGATTATTCCCTACTGAGTTCATTCCCTTCACACTGGCTTGGTTCAGTTTATGCTGACTGTCTATAGCTTCACTTGTTGGCTTGTTTCTTGGGACAAGTATGAAAAAAAAAGCACACAGGTCTAAGGGAAATAATTCCTGCTTTTGCACTGTGGGATTATTTGCTACTGTTACTTCCCTTCACCACGGCTTGGAATAGTTTAAGCTAGTAATACTGAGCAAGCTACATTCCATGGCTTGTTTCTTCCTTACTCCAATTTCCACAATTCACTTAAAGTTAATCAGTCATCACAATACACTTAATCAGTCACCACCCTTGACTGTGTAACTACCACAAAGGGAACCCCAATGTCGCAAAAAAAATGATTCCACAAGTTTGACCAATCTTTAGCCTGAAGAAGGCTTAATTAAATAAACCAAAATTTGTTCTGCCACACACTTGGGTGTTGTGCTTTTACTTGTCTGCTTAAAAAATTAAATTAAGAATCTTGTTTTATTCTTTTACACCTGCCATACCACATGGGAAGATTAGCAGATTGATTTGAACATAAATCTTGCAGTATGATGTAACTGAAGACAAAGCTTCGAATTACTGTTGATGCTGCATAAAGAGATCCCCCCCCCTCCCCCCCCCCCCCCGCCCCGCACCATTCATGTTAAAATTGGTAAGGACTCCACTTTCCTGAGAGTTTTGGGTGAGGCTAGAAACTTTCCCTATGGAGAAGCCAGGGGCCTGTCAGTATAAAATTTAATAGCATCCCCACCTTCAGGAAATTCTACTCTAGGAAATCCCCTCTTTTTATTTCTTTTCTTTGTTTCTGCCTTGTTCGTTTTCTGACTGTTACCTCCTTCTTGTCTATTCTCTACCTTCTTGGTTCATTTTCCTGCATTTTTTTTCCAAGGAAGACTTTAAAGATAGCATTTCTCTCCCATGCCGAAGTTGGGTGCACTCGACCTAACTTGTCATCTTTACTATGACAATTTTGTTTATCATTATTATTATTATTATCATTTTTATTATCATTATTATTATTGTTTTGTTGTTGTTGGAGTTGTCAACATCATGATCATCATCTTATCCTTATTTTTATCAATATCGGTGGTGGTGGTGTTAACCTTTTCTATCTGAAAAGTTTCCTCTGGAGTAAGACTGCATAAATTGTATTCATGACTAGACTAGAACAAATAAGTTCAACGCTCTCTCTGCTGCCCTTAAACCTTTCAGCTAAGCAGCCTGTATTATCACTTGGATCACAGGCTCAAGAGCTCTTCAACCAGTCTAGTTACCCTTGGTCATTATCTTGTCTGTCTAATGTGCAGTTTATTTTACAGTACAAACACAGACACACACTTTAAAATATACTTCACACAATGAACTGCGTGATCTATGAGCCAACCAATATGATTTTCTGATATTGGCAAATGCTATATTTCATGAGATAAAATTCTGAGACATATCAATCTGAAATATAGTAAAAAGTTGGGTGGGGAGAGGGAGGGGGGTTGACTTGTTTGTTTGTTCGGTTGGTTGGTTGATTTTTTAATGTTTTTTAAAAACTTTTTTGTTGTTTTGTTGTTGTTTTTTTGGGGGGGTGCAGGTCAATGATGATAATAATACTGAGGAGGAAGAGGAGGAGGATAACGATGATTGTAATACATCATTTGTCTTGTGCTTCTTAAAAAAATATTTTACCAATTAATAACACTCAAAGCACATCACAGTTTCCAGAGCTATTTTCTCTCTAAAACAAATATCCTTTTCATAACATTGCACAGACTGATTTTCTGCTTACACACCACAAAACCATCCCAGAATTAGAACGCAACAGATTTCACATCATGATAATGATAGTTTGGCATCATATCATTTACCTCTAAAACAGTTTCGAAATAGTCAATACTACTATCATGTGCCTGTTTGGAGCAGATGGTCAGTTCTCACTGCTGATAGTGATACTGGTGGTCTCAGGGCGAACTCTGCTGCTAGAGTATCGCTGTCACTGACTCTGATAAGATGGCCAGGGTCTTTCATAATCATGGTCATCCACCCGGCAGTGTCTGTGAAGACAGTGACCGAGTGTGTTTCCAAAGACCTACAGTACTGCAATGACTGGTTCACCCTTTGGCTCACTCTTCACAATGATTTTTTATCTCTTTTATTTGAATCACACATAATCATGTGCATTTAATTAAGCATGCCTGGGTGCATGCATGATATGAATCAACACACACATTACAACTGAATTCTCTCTCTCTCTCTTTCTCTCTCTCACTCCCCTCCTCCTTCTCTCTCCCCTCTCTCTCTCCACCTCACCTCTCCATCACTCTGTCTCTCCCTCACTAGTCACTCACTCACTCTCTGTCTCTCACCACACACACACAAATAAACAAACACACACACAACACTGTCACATGCACACACACACACACCCTGTCCACCCCCCCCCCCCCCCCCCCCCCCCCCGACACACACACCAAAATCATAAATTCAATTATGACTACAAACCCAATACCTGTTAAAACAGACCAACTATTCACTTAAGCAAATAACTTTGTATACTTGTAATATGTAATGTAAAAGTAACACTGCTTTTCCTCTTAGTTGTACAGCAGCTAGGTGACACACACCACAACCACACAACACACACACACACACACTACACACACACTACACACACACACACACTACACTACACACAACACACAAACACACAACACACACACACACACACACACACACACACTGAGCCAGACAGGGATGAGGGAGCAAGTCTGACCAGTCAGCCAAGAGCCACCAAACAGCACTGTTACTTCTTTTTAACTCTTAGTGTCCTGAACCACTCAAAAGTGCAAACCTCACCTGGTCAGAGCTTTTCCTAATGGACAAAGTTGATGAAAGCTGAGTACCTTTAGTTTAGAGGCAGGTGTGGGCAGGGCTGGCCAGCCGCCTGTGACTTGGTTTAATGTCTTCTTCACAGACAAGTTTGAAAGATGACCACCACCTTTTAAGTTGACCATCTCATGTCATGTTATTATCCACCCATTTCTTCCTGCACTGCGTGTCTGTGCATGTGTGTGTGTGGAGTGAGAGTGAGAGAGAGGAGAAGAGAGAGAAGAGGAGAGGAGAAGAGAAGAGAGAGAGAGAAGAGAGAGTGTGTGTGTGTGTGTGTGTGTGTGTGGTGTTTTTGTGTAGTGATGGTGCTGTGTGTGTGTGTTGTGTGTGCTGGTACTGTGTGTGTGTGCGACTGCGATGCACTGTGTGCGTGCATGCGTGCGTGTGTGAATGTGTTGTGTGTGTGCACAAAAAGATGCTTCACAATAAAGAACTTAAATCTCTTCCTGTCAATATACCTTAACCTATCATTTTATTCAAAAACCCTAGATGATCGTTGCATGTACTATTAACCCCCCCCCCCCCCCCCAACCATAATTTGGCAGTCAAGCTGGCCATTTATAGCTAGCGGTATGCATAGAAGAGTATACTATAGTCTTACTATACTGAGGATACAATCTGCATTGATCTACATGGACACTTAATACAAAGACTGCAAGCGATGGGGCAGAATAATTACCCATTACAAAGAAAGGGTCTATCCAATTTTGGCTGGGGTTTTTTCCTGCCATCTCAGACAATGCCTGAGGACTCTTTACTATGGCTGCTTTGGTTTGATATGGCTCATTATCTTCTTCTGCTGTGTGTGTGTGTGTGTGTGTGTGTGTTGTGTGTGTTGTGTGTGTGTGTGTTGAGAATGTGGTGTGTGTGTGTGTGTGTTGTGTGTGAGAATGTGTGTGTGTGTGTGTGTGTGTGTGGTTGTGTGTTGTGTGGTGTGTGTGTGGGTGTGTTGTGTGTGTGTGTGTGTGTGCCTGTGTGTGTGTGTGTGTGTGTGGTGTGTTGTGTTGTGTGTGTGTGTGTGTGTGTGTGTGTGTGTGTGTGTGTGTGTGTGGTGTGTGTGTGGTGTGTGTGTGTGTGTGTGTGTGTGGTGTGTGTGTGTGTGTGTGTGTGTGTGTCTGTGTGTCTGTGTGTGTGTGCGCGTGTGTGTGTGTGTGTGTGTGTGTGTGTCTGTGTGTGTGTGCGCGTGTGTGTGTGTGGTGTGTGTGTGTGTGTGTGTTGTGTGTGTCTGTGTGTGTCTGTGAGAGAGAGAGAGAGAGAGAGAGAGAGAGAGAGAGAGAGAGAGAGAGAGAGAGAGAGAGAGAGAGAGAGAGAGGAGAGAGAAGAGAGAGAGAGAGAGAGAGAGACTCAGAAAGAGACGCACAGAGACAAAGTCTGAGAGTGACACTGGGAAGAGGAATGTGCTTGGGGGAGGAGGGGGGGGGGGGCATATCTTTCTTCAGAGTGACACTGGGAGAGGGAATGTGCTTGGGGGGAGAGGGGGGGGGGGGGACATATCTTTCTTCATTTCTTTTTCTGTCTTGGTTTGGATGCATGACTTTGTATTTTGTTGTGGTCTCCTTCAACCAGTGCCTACCGCAATGTTCAATATATATCACACTGTTGATCCAAAGCCGCCTCATGACCTGTGTTCCAACATCTTTGTGTGTAACATAGTGCTCTCAATCCAATGCTTCCTATCCTTTCTGGAATAAGACCATTAGCAGGAACCTTCAGCCTCCGTGGATACTTAAGTGCACATGTATTTGAGTCATTTTTACCCATTAATGACACCTACAGCCAAACTTCAGCTAAAAGCACCCACCTCCAGCCATCTGCATGCAGCATGCATGTTGCAGTGAAAGCATTAAAAGCATTAAAAGTTCAGAGGACACTTGAGTGCTAGAACTCTTTTAACCAGAGAGAAGGAGTCAAATTATCGGGCACATCTGCCGAGGTGAGGTTCCCCGTTTGGTCAGATTATAGTTTTCACTCTGCTCCAGCTGCTCTGGCAGCCAGACAACTCTTTAGACAGTTTTCTTTTTTTTCACAAATAATGGAACAGTCACAACCATCACTGCCAGCTCGGGTTACACCATCTTCTTTACAACATCTTCTTCTCAAGTCAGACAAGCCTTTCTGATTTTCACACAAGAATGTCAAAGCAATGAATTATTGAATGTAATATTTCAAGGTTTTAGTATACTAAGAATGAACTGCTATGTTAAATTTGAATCCACCTCCAAATATATTTGGTTTTGAATTGCATACTTTTAGTCATTTAAAACCATTATATAGCTAGGTCTGTAACATGCCATGGTATTGCTTTAGTTTTGTTTTTGTTTCTTTTTTTATATATAACAGTAGTACAAGTACTTTTATAACAATTCCATGTCTCTATGCTGAAGTTGATTTTTTAAGAACACACAATCCGAACAAACTTTTTTTACACATGAGTTTGAATGTGCTGAATGATTTTTTTTAAAATGTTGAGGTTTCTTTTTGCTATGTGTGACAGTGTGTGTGTGGGCATGTGTGTGTGCATGTGTGCATGAGCGTGCATGTGCATGTGTGTGGTGTGTGAGCTATCAAGATCAAGTTGCACAGCACATGTAACATCATCTTAGCAATAACTTGAATTTATAAGTGTAATGGTAAATCAGAGTGATTAGTTGCCAAATTGGTAGCCCTATTCTCTATGAAAAATTAATCTCCATACATCTTGCATCATTCATCATAACGACTAAATTGGTGTGTATACACACTGTAAGTATTACTCACTTATTCAGGTTACTGCATTGTTTGGTGCAAAAAATTTTCCCTTGATTATAATCACACATATAATTATATATCCACGTGTGACATACATATGAGCACACTTCTCAATTTCCCAATTCAGAGCCAAGTACTAGTTAAGTGAGCACTACACGATTGGAACAGCTGCATGGGACTATCATTCATTCGTATTCATAGTACTTATTCATTCAATGAACATCACAGGGTACGATATTCTATTTCAAGCAGTTGTTTTCTCTTAACACTACTACAGTTTAAAACAGAATATTTCTAAGCATTTTACCAGACAAACTAACAAAGAAGTTCTTGTTTCTCTAGTCCGCCCACAAACTAACATCTTGGCTGACCAGATGGTGATTAATTAACAAAACTGAGCCCTGCTGTGTTGACTAGTGTACACTGCGTAAAATGTAACAGTTGTTGAACCTGTTTACACTGAATTTTAAGTCAAGCCAACGTGACAAGCAATGTTTTTAGTTTGCTGCTGGCTAAATCAAAACCGGAGTGTGAAAGTTTTGATAGTTTATCAAAGTTTTGAATTTTTATGAAGATTTTGGTTTATGATCTTTCATTCAAAGACCTGTTGGAGTAAACTCACCATGGCAACATATGAAAGATCACACAGCTCTCGTAATTTAAACTCTGATTCAACCACTTCAAACCGCTCTGTATGCAAATTGCACTCCTTTACAGTAAATTAAAAATTATACAAATTTATACTAAAGTCAGTAGCCGAACTGCCCTAGCTGTCTTCCCAACTTTCCAAACCAAGGGATTTGAAATTCGATTTACTCATTCACTGCATGACACTAGTCAATGAAACATTAATAATGGAAATTTTATGACCATTCAATAACACAACAGCAGCAAGTGCAACTACCACAAAACCACACACAGACACTCACAAACACACTCGCACGCACGCACGCGTGCCGCGCCGCGCACGCACGCACACACCACGCACGCACGCACACACACACACACACACACACACCACCCCACACACACACACAAACCACACCAAATCAGACAGACTGAGACAGGCAGAGCAAGCGAGACAGAGACATAGAGACAGAGAGGAAAAGACAGACACTGAGAGAGACAGAGACAGACAGAGAGAGAGAGAGAGAAAGAGACAGACAGACAGACACTCAGACAGACAGTCAGGCAGAGAGCTAAAGGGGGTTGCCAAAAGAGAGAAGAGGAAATGGAGACAAACAAAATACATATCAGAATGATTAGACTAGGAACAGAAACATAGATCTATGCAAGTATCATATTTAATTGTATTGTATTGTGTTGTACTGTATTTTACTGTATACTACTTAAAAGTCACAGCAGATTCTTCTATGTCAAATCCAGGCTGCTCTCCAGGATGAGAGCGCATCACCACAAGAACAGTGCCACCTCCACCCCCCCCTCCACCCCGACATAACTTGTTTTCCCATCAGAGTAGCTTTTTACACAATTTTGCAGAAGATAACTCTCTTATTGATATATATATGTGGAAGCTTTCACATGCACTAAATGCATGTTGCACACGGGATCTCAGTTTACTGTCTCATCTGACAAGCTAGCACCCAGACCACCTCTCACAATCTAGAGGATGGGGGAGGTGGAGGGGGGGGGGGGAGTTTAGGGCAAAAACAGGTATCAAACCAACACAACCTTCGAACCCAGATTTTTCGCTTTCCACTGATAGGCAGGTGGGTTTACCCTCTATGGTCTAGACCACTGATTCACGTATCTAAGTCAGTGTCAAACCTGTACTGCTAAAACTTTGCAAAGCTCTGGTATAGGGGGATAACAAAAATCTCTCCAAACAGACAAACAATAGACATAAAAAAAAACAAAAACAAAGCAAAGCAAAACCAAACAGAACAAAGTAAGGGTGACACTTAGTGTCAAAGACACTGTGAGTCACTGTCACTGTTTGAACCTGGTAAGAAGAGCTGGAGGGTAAAATCTATTTACACACTGTGTACTTATGACCCTGTTAAGTTGAATAGATGTTAAATATTGATTTGATTATTCAATCAGTTTGAGGGCACAGCATGAGCCTGTGACTATCAATCTCCAAATATCTATTCTAACAGGTCAGAACACATAGCTTTTTGTAAGGTCTATTACATTACAAAAATGATACATGAAGGGTTTCAGTTTGTTTGTTTTTTATAAGATTACTCATAATTCAAATAATCTCTATAAAGGAAGTGATCCATAATTTGATGAAATTAATTAAATAGATGTGGAGACCCTACGACATCCAAAACAACACCTCTACAAATAAAGATAGATATTGGAT
>CM060326.1:9569993-9574993 GCA_030674155.1 Stramonita haemastoma | reverse complement strand
CTTTTTTCCCTTTTGTTTTGTTTTGTTTTGTTTTGTTTTGTTTTGGGTATGTGTGTGTGTGTGTGTGTGTGTGTGTGGTGTGTGTGTGTGTGTGTGTGTGTGTGTGTGTGTGTGTGTGTGTGTGTGTGTGTGTGTGTGTGTGTGTGTGCGTGTGTGCGTGTGTGTGTGAACAGTGTGTGTGTGTGACAGTGTGTGTGTGTGTGTGTGTGTGTGTGTGTGTGTGTGTGTGTGTGTGTGTGTGTGCGTGCGTGCGTGCGTGCGTGCGTGTTGTTTGGTTTAAACAGATGTTTATCCAGAAAAGAAAAAGAAACACATTGTATACAAATACATTTGCAGCAGCAAGAAGCTAATAGCTTATCGTGTACTCCACCATCACACAAAACAAAACTTGTTATTTGACAACTGGGAAAAAAAAAACATTATCAAAACAAATCAATCTTAATGAAAAGTGTATTTAACATATCAAAGACATCCTTCCTAAACCGGCTACCTCTACACTTGTGAAAACTTTGAAACCTCAGATTTGGTTATTGATATTACACGTATGTAATTCTCTCAAGTTGTTTGGTTCTATATTATCGTGACTATTGTTCGCGGGATACGAATTCCTACTAGTAAGATAGTCACTACTGAAGTAAGATAGTCAGTAAGATAGTCACTACTGAAGTAAGATAGTCACTACTGATGTAAGATAGTCACTGCTGAAGTAAGATAGTCAGTAAGATAGTCACTACTGAAGTAAGATAGTCACTACTGATGTAAGATAGTCACTGCTGAAGTAAGATAGTCAGTAAGATAGTCACTACTGAAGTAAGATAGTCACTACTGATGTAAGATAGTCACTGCTGAAGTAAGATAGTCAGTAAGATAGTCACTACTGAAGTAAGATAGTCACTACTGATGTAAGATAGTCACTGCTGAAGTAAGATAGTCAGTAAGATAGTCACTACTGAAGTAAGATAGTCACTACTGATGTAAGATAGTCACTGCTGAAGTAAGATAGTCAGTAAGATAGTCACTACTGAAGTAAGATAGTCACTACTGATGTAAGATAGTCACTACTGATGTAAGATAGTCACTGCTGAAGTAAGATAGTCACTGAAACGAAAGTGAAAGCACGGTGGTCTGGGGGTAGTGGTAACACGCCTGTTTAGAGATACATAAATTGCTGATCCGATCCCCCCGTTTAAGCCTGAACTTTTCCCATCATTCATAAAACCTTGAATGGTGGTCTGGGTGCTAGTCTTCCGAATGAGACAAAAAAAAACCACGCAGTATGCTGCGCATTTCATATTAAAGCATGTAAAATAACCCACAGCAACAAAAACAGTTGTAATTGGAAAAAAATCTATAGAAAAAAACGGAAGCAAAACACACATAAACAGGAGAGATGACAAAATTAAAATGGGTGGCCCTATTCTTGTGGCGACGCGCTCTCTCCTCCAGAGAAGAATAGAACGCATGTCACACAGAGAAATCTGCCGTGACTGAAGGAGATGAAGAATAGAATAGAACAGAATACGATACAAAGCAACACAACACAACACAACACAACACAACACAGTACCATACTATACTATACTATACTATACTATACTACACTACACTACACTACACTACACTACACTACACTACACTACACTACACTACACTGTACTGTGCTGTGCTGTGCTGTGCTGTGCTGTGCTGTGCTGTGCTGTGCTGTGCTGTGCTGTGCTGTGCTTTGTTTTGCTATACTATACTATACTATACTATACTATACTATACTATACTATACTATACTATACTATACTATACTATACCATACCATACCATACTATACTGTACTATGCTATGCTATTCTATGCTATTCTATACTATTATAATTATAAGATACTATAAAACACAATACAACGCCATTCAATACAATATATTACAAAACAAGAGATGTGTCATCCAGTTAAACAACACATAATTTATATATATATATATATATATATATATATATATATATATATATATATATATATATATATATATATATATATATATATATATATATATTTAACACATCTATCTTTACATGCTTCTACCTATCGTTAACTAATGACCTATACCCCTTCCACCTCCACTTAATTAAACTTTACACCTGAACATCGTCACGACTGGGCAATTATTAAGCTTTGATAGCACACAGCGTTGACTGATTAAGCAGTATAAAAGGCATGATACATGCGTTCTGTGTGTGTCAGCTTTCTGACGTTTGATTCTTACTTAGTCAAGCGCACACACGCAGGAATGCAAGCCATGTTTGCGTGCAGAGAGAGAGAGAGAAAGAGAGAACTCGAACTCGAACTCGAACTCGAACTCGAACTCGAAAACTTTATTCACAAAAAGGCCATTGGCCCATACATGAAGGGGGTTGCCAAACTGCTTTGGTATTTTGTTGTTGGATTAAGACAACAGTAATAACAACAAAAGGCATTATTATACAGCAGCAACATCAGTTACAAAGATATGACTTACGATAATAAAATATCTCTTATTCTGAAAGCTTTACACAAATATAAAGTGAGGCTGCGCACAACTTCAGGTTGACTTGACGCCATGAGTAAACAGAGTCTGTAAGAATTAGCCTGCCTACTATATTTTACAGGGATGTAACTCTGCCTAACAGCCTCTAACACTGGACAGCATAACACAAAATGTACTTCATCTTCAGGTGCTTGCTTACATAATGGGCATAGTAACCTAGGGTCATCAACATCATATCCTCTGTATCTGAATTTATGAACATTTAATCTGATACACCAAGTCTAAATTTAGACATAATTCTTTTCAAATGAATGTCCATATCAAGCTTGAGATAGGGTTTGATATCATGAGTACTTATAAATTGTCTATACATTTGATATCTTTCACTGGTTTGTATATGGTCATTCCATTGCTGCCATCGGCAGTCAATCAGTCTTTGCCTGAAAGCGTTTATAAATTCTCTACAATTTCCAACACCTTGATTAAGCCAAACAAATCCAAAACCGAGTTCACATAAACAGGTGCGTATTTGTGTAGCCCAGTTGTTTTTCCCTTTGAGGTCTAGATCATAAAGCATCTTGTAAGACTTAAAAGGTAGCCTGTTCTCATCCATATATAGAATCTTAATCCAGTATCTAATACATCTTACAGCAGCATTAACGGAGAGAGGATATCTATTAGTTTCACTATACACAAGATCATTGGGCGTACGTCTATCTAAGCCTAGAAACTGTTTTAAAGCAAAGAGGTGCACCGATTCACAATGTGTTGCAGCTGCATCCAAACCCCAAATTTCTGCACCATATAACACAGTGGGTTGTATTTGGGCATCAAATATCTTAATGAACAAATCAAAGGAGTTATTATTCAATATTCGTAATTTTCTCAAAACCAATAACAAACTTCGTTTACCTCGACTTGCCAGATCTTTACATGCAGTTGTGAAACTAAGCTTTGTAGAAAAACAGATTCCTAAGTATTTATATACATTAATCACAGGCATGACTTTACCATTGTACAACCATTTTTCATGAGCAGCTAAATGACCACCTTTTCTGAACACAACGATATTGCTCTTATTCAGATTAACCTTAAGATCAAGTGCCACTGCAGCACTGCTCAAGCTATTTAACTGCTTTTGTAAGCCAAACAACTGTTTCAGATAGCAGGATAACATCATCAGCAAGTAGAAGAATAGATAATTCTGTGGCATCTTGGGGGAAAGTGGCACCATGTTTACCCTTATTGATGACTTCTCTGGCTAACTCGTTAATAAAAACCGAAAACAGTAAAGGGCTACATACATCACCCTGTTTAACACCAGTGGTACAGTATATTACATCAGTCAGTTTAGTACCACATCTTATTCTGCTTCTGACATTCTGATACATGGCTCTCAAACATCGTAATAATTTACCCTTCACACCATTTTTCAGGAGAATAGGCCACAACAAGTTTCTATTAACAGAATCAAATGCCTTTTCAAAATCAATAAATGCCACATAGAGCTTACGGTTAAGAGCAAACTGTTTCTGTACAAACGCAAGCAGAGTAAACATATGATCTATAGTGGAATATCCTCTCTTAAAACCAGCTTGGTGTTCACCTGTAATATCATTTTTCATAACCCATTCCTGTAATCTGTTATTAATGATAGTACTATACAACTTACTACTTATATCACTAAGAGAAATTCCTCTGTAGTTATTAGGGTTATCAACATCGCCCTTTTTGTGTAATGTTAGGATTATAGATTCAGTCCAGTTATCTGGGAAAAGGCCATCCTCAAAGATTTTGTTGAATAATTTTAGAAGGAAAAGCACAACGTCTTCCCCTCCATTTTTCAGCAATTCTCCAATGATTTGATCAGGACCTGCTGCTTTATCATTCTTTAGTTTTCTAAGTGCCCAATATATTTCACCTTTAGATATTGGACGATCAAAATCTTCCTCACTTTCATCATAGTCAACATTAGTATTCATGGAGTTGTCTGATGAGTCTTTCTCCAACAGGGTTTTGAAATGTTGAAACCAACTGTCAACTGATATACTATTCTTTGGCTGACTATTTCTAAATGACGCCTTCTTAACACTTTTCCAGAACTGGACTTGAGAAGAGATTGAAGACACCATGTCTGCAAGTAATGTCATATTATACTGTTTCCTTTTCCTTTCTAGCATGTATTTATATTCCCTTCTTAAAACACAGTACAAGTTTCTGTCTTCATTCTTTAACGTTTTCCGGTAAGTCTTTAATAATTTTCTTATCCTGTACTTCATACTTTTACATTCATTATCAAACCATGTTGCATTTGCTAAACCTTTTTTTACATGTACCTGTTTCTTCATACATTCAGCACTGGACTTTATACAACTATTAAACAAATCTAGAGCTTCATTAATGTTCTCATCAATCATCTGTAAGGCATTTGAAAAAGTTACACACATGTCTTCCTCACAAAGATTATCTTTATAAGCTGAGAGTTT
>CM060326.1:9559993-9562493 GCA_030674155.1 Stramonita haemastoma | reverse complement strand
GCGTGCGTGCGTGCGTGCGTGCGTGCGTGCGCGCGCGCGCACGTGTGTGTGTGTGGCGCGCGGTGGAGGGGGGGGGGGGGGGCCGTGCGTGTATTCAAACAACTTTTTGTTATTTGAAGGTTTTTTTGTTTGTAGTTTTGTTTGGGTGTCTTTTCTCTTTTCTTGCTTTTTTTTCTTTTCTTTTTTGTTTTTTGTTTGCTTTGGTTTGCTATTTTGCTGGTATGTTTGGTTGGCTGCTCGGTTGGCTGAATAAATGGTTTGGCTTACTGCTTGTTTACGTGGTTAAAACACCTTACAAATGACATATCATATTCTTTTTCAAGGCAAAAAATGCCCCTTCTCCAGGTTTTATTTTCTCTTTTTATTTTCTATCTCTTTTTTGCTCCTGTAGCATCACTCACGTAGAATAATAATGTTTTGATGTCTGTGATAAATGCTGCTGCTGCTGCTGCTGCTCCTGTGTGGCTGTTGGTGTTGTTGCTGTTCCTCCTCCACTGATGATACATGTGGTGATGGGAGTGATGATGATGGATGATGATGATGATGATGATGATGATGAGATGATGAGATGGTGATGATGATGATGATGATGATGATCACTGACATTGTCCAGTGTAGATTGTAAGCGCACACGTGCAACCACACGTGTACATGAGCGCGCATGCATGTACATTCACTCAAACACATACACGCGCGCGCGCGCGAACACACAAACACACACTGACATGTACATACACACTGATATGTAACACACAACAAACACACACACACATACACACACACACACCGTGTGTGTGTGCTATAATGTAAACACACACACACACACACATATATACACGCGCGCGATATATTATTGCACACACACACACACATAAGCACATACACTCACATATGTGCTTGCATGTACAAACACACACCCACACCCACACCCACACACACAAGTGGTCGAAAGCAACATGACCAAACTCCAATTGACAGACAGACAGACAGAACAAACGAACAGAATCCCCCATCAAGATTGCCGCACACATGTAGTAGGCCTATCCACTGTCCATCATCATAAGAGGTCATTATACTACGCCCCCTCATCCTCCACACACACGCACGCATGCACCCGCACACGCAGGCACGCACGCACGCATGCAAGCACACACGCGCGCACACACGCACCATCACACCCTCTCTCTCTCTCTCTCTCTCTCTCTTCTCTCTCCTCTCCTACTCTCTCTCTCCTCTCCTCCTCTCTCCTACTCACGACACTACACACACACACAACACCCCATGCATACACACACGCGCGCGCGCGCGCATGCGCGCGCACACACACACACACCACACGCCACTCACCAGTGTGGTATGACTTCCATATAAGGTCGTGACACTCACTCTTCTGTCCCTTCATAAGCAGCGTAGAGCTGTGTTTGTTTTATTCTGTCTGTCTGTCTCTGTCTGTCTGTCTGTTTGTCTTCCTGTCTGTTTCGTCTGCTTGTCCTTGTTCGATATGTTTACCAATCTGTCAGATTCTCTCAGTGTGTGGTTAGTGTACTCTGAGCGTCTATGATTGATTGAAAGGACGAATAAATGGTTTATAAATCGCATAAAAAAAATCTATTTCTATACATAAAAGCGTGGATGCAGTACTTCGCGTTTAACGTTTGTCATTGCATGAGTCTGAACGTATTGTCTATGCATGTGTATGAACATGTGTCTATGCATGTGTATCAAGGTGTCAGTGAGTGAGTGAGTGGTTGTGTGTGTGTGTGTGTGTGTGTGTGTGTGTGTGTGTGTGTGTGTGTGTGTGTGTGTGTGTGTGTGTGTGTGTTTGTGTTGTGTTGTGTTGGTTGAGTTGAGTTGTCTTGTGTTGTGTTGCGTGCGTGCGTGCGTGCGTGCGTGCGTGCGCGTGTGTGCGTGTGTTGTGTTGTGTTGTGTTGCATGCATGTGTGTGTGTCTGTGCGTCTGTGTGACTGTATATGTGTGTGATTGCATATGCATACACGTGCATGCGTGCGTCTATCTGTCTGTCTGTCTCTGTGGACTCACGGTCAAGCGAACTCATTTCTGATGAGTAACACGCACATGCCTACCACCAACACAGTCGATGCACCCACTCCATGTTTGGCCATGCACGCAGCAAAAGCAGTGCCCACAAATAATTCAACACTTCGTCTTCAAACTTATAGCCACAAACCAACACACGCATACATACACACACATACACACACACACACCACACAGAGCGCACATGCACGCACACACAGCGCGCGCGCACACACACACACACACCAACAACACACACACAGCGCGCATATGCACGCACACACACACAAAAATCACACAGAGCATGCATATGCATACACACACACACACACACACACACACACACACACACACACACACACACACCAGAGCACCCTCTGACCTGAAGTATTTACGACCACTTAATGAAAATTACGGGCTAGGTGCTTCTCCTCTCCCTCCCCCTCCACCCTACCCCCCTTCC
>CM060326.1:9547493-9552493 GCA_030674155.1 Stramonita haemastoma | reverse complement strand
CACACATACACACACAGAAACACACACACACACACACACACACACACACACACACACACCACACACACACACACACACACACACACACACACACACACACACACACACACACACACAAACACGCACAGAGTATTTGCATTCGTGCGCACTCACACACACACACACACACACACACACACACACACACACACACGTGAACACACACACGTGAACACACACACGTGAACACACACACACACACACACACACAGACACACAGACACACACAACACACACACACACACACACACACACACACACACACACACACACACACACACACACCACGACTGGCAGGCAGGCAAAAACAAAGACAAACGAAAAAAAACACAAACACAAAGAGAAACAAACAGAAAGACAGACAGAAAGAGAGAGAGAGAGAGAAAAAAAAGAGGATGTTACAACAAACGAGAGACGAAGAGAGTTGGGTAGCAACAGGCTGTGTGTGATATTATATCCACACGAAAAAAAGGTTACTAGCTGATTTAGGCCTAGATCTAGTATAGTAGTAGGCTGCCAGCTTCTTGTGTTGCCGTGAGGGTGTAGATTTCACCGCAGTACGGACAGACGGATCTGTATGTAGGGCGGGCGACAGGAGATACGGTGAGATGATACTGCACATTTAAAACCCAGCTACATTCCGCTCAGGTGTGTGTGCGGTGTGCAATAGATCCGGTAACGACTGTCTTTACATGTGTGTGTGTGTGTGAGGGGGGGGGGGATGGTCTGGGGAAGGTGCATTGGGTGGGGTTGGGGGGGGGAGGGGAGAGGTGGAGAAGGGAGGAAGGAAAAGGATGTGTGAATCAGACTCAAAATAACAATTGCAGTATTTTTTGTTTGTTTGTATCTATGTTGTGAGGTGTGTGCGTGTGTGTGTGTGTGTGTGTGTGGTGTGTGTGTGTGTGTGTATGTTGTGTGTGTGTGTGTGTGTGTGTGGGGGAGGGGTGGTGGTTTGTGGGGGGGAGGGAGGTTAGTGTGTGTGAGTGTGTGTATGTACGTCTGTGTGTTTGTATTAGTCTGTGTGTGTGTGTGTATGTGTGCATGTGTGTGTGCGCGCGCACGCACGCGCGCGGGCGGGTGTGCACATGCGCACGAGCAAATGCGTGAACGTGCACGCACACACTTGTCAGAATCAGGCACACATGACTCATTCGGTCATTTCAGTCAATAATTTCATTTTGATGTTTTAATCTCCAGGATGTTTCCTTGTTGTTGTTATTATTTTTATTGTCCATTCTTCCTGTTCAACACAACGAGGATGACAACAACACCAATAACAATAACTAACACAGCGTCGATAAGAAGCTTGGTTGACAGCATCAAAAAAAGCAATTCAAATAATAATAAGAAAAAGAATTAAAAGGAGCTCAACAAACAAAATTTATCCACTAACCAAGCAGCTCTCTCTCTCTCTCTCTCTCTCTCTCTTCTCTCTCTCTCTCTCCTCTCCTCTCTCTCTCTCTCTCTCTCTCTCTCTCTCTCTCTCTCTCTCTCTCTCTCTCTCTCTCTCTCTCTCATGCATGTTTGTAAGTGGGGGCGGAGGTGTTTTGTCTTGATTTTTGGGGGGAAAATGTTTGTTTATGGAGGGGGTGTTATGAGGGGATTTTTTTTTTCATGTTTGTTGGTCTTGTTTATTCATTTAATTGGTTAACTTATGTTGTCTCTCAATGATTTCCTGATTTAGCAATAATTGAATGAAAAGATGACTGATGGATTACCTTTTTTATATATCATATTCATTCTTCTGTTAATGTATTGATATATTCTTTTTCTCTTTTTTTCATATTTTCGCCCATGAGGGCCTGGTGTAAAGAAGCCTCTGGCTTATCCATTTACCCTCATTAAAATTTCGAGTTTCGAGAGGTTTTTTCTCTCTCTCTTCTCTCTCTCTCTCTCTCTCTCTCTCTCTCTCTCTCTCTCTCTCTCTCTCTCTCTCTCTCTCACACACACACACACATACACACACACACACACACACACACACACACACACAGAGTGAGACAAACAGACAGGTAGACGGAGACACACACACACACACACACACACACACACACACACACACACACACACACACACACACACACACACACACACACAGGCAGGCAGGCAGGCAGGCAGGCAGACAGATAAAAAGACAGACAGGCACAGAGACAGAGACAAACACCTATTTAAGCAACAAGAACAACAAAATTCTAACAAAACAAAAAAAAACCCATTCATTGTCACTTGTATCAACTTATGCCATGACCTAATTTTCCTCTCTCTCTGTCTCTATCTGTCTCTCTCTGTCTCTCTGTCTCTCTGTGTCTCTGTGTGTGTGTGTCTCTCTCTCCTCTCTCTCTCTCTCTCTCTCTCTCTCTCTCTCTCTCTCTCTCTCTCTCTCTCTCTCTCTCTCTCTCTCATATCTTAATTTCCCTTACAAAAGTAACCATCCTAGACCAACAACCAACAACCACCGAAATAGTTCAACTTCTCCAGTCCCGCACAAAATGAATACCATACGAAAAGTATGTCAGTCGAGTTAAGTTGACACAGTACTTGAGCAAGTTAAAAAACGACTGTGATATAAAGCATGACGTAAGCATGAACCTGTCTGACCAGTGAAACACTTTTAAAAAAAAAAATTTAAACAACTAAAAATAAAAATAAAACATGGCGGCCACAATACAAGACTTAAGACCGAAACAGTATAGAATAATAAAAAGTATGGGTCTTGGCTAACCTGACAACCATGGTATGAGTTCATGACCTAAGGTGATAACATCATCCTTGTGTTTGTTGTTTGCTTTTTCTTTTTTGTGTGTGTGGTGTTTTTTTTTGTGGAAGTTTGACTTTGTTGAATATCTTGTTTTGAATATTTCATTTAGGCTTTGTTTGTCTTTGTCTGGCTTTTTATCTGGATGGGTTACGGTGTGGCCGGCTGGCTTCCTCTGTCTGTCTGTCTATCTCTGCTTGTCTGTCTGTCTGTCTATCTCTGCTTGTCTGTCTGTCTGTCTATCTCTGCTTGTCTGTCTGTCTGTCTATTTCTGTCTGTCTGCCTGTCTATCTCTGTCTGTCTGCCTGCCTATCTGTCTGTCTGTCTGTCTGTCTGTCTGTCTGTCTGTCTGTCTGTCTGTCTGTCTCTGTCTCTCTCTTCTCTCTTCTCTCTCTCTCTCTCTCTCTCTCTCTCTCTCTCTCTCTCTCCAGTGTGTGTGTGTGTGTGTGTGTGTGTGTGTGTGTGTGTGTGTGTGTAAGTGTGACACTTGTGTGTGTGACACCTGCATGTGTGACACCTGTGTATGTGCGTGTGTGTGTGAATGCGCGTGTACACGCGCGCGCGCGCGCGCGTATGAGTGTGTGTGTGTGTGTGTAAGTGAGAGAGAGAGAGAGAGAGAGAGAGAAGAGAGAGAGAGAGAGAGAGAGAGAGAGAGAGAGAGAGAGAGAGAGAGAGAGAGAGAGAGAGAGATTGGTGGTTTTGTTATTGTTGCTGTTTTATAAGGGGTCAACACTTTAAGCTATAACCTGACACCTTTTTTTTTTTTTTTTTTTGGGGGGGGTTACTCAGAAAAGTATATAGGTCACCCTGCACCTGATATATATATCGTCTATAGTATCCCCCTTTTAGGAGTCGTTTGTCCGTAAGCTGAGATAGTCTGCATACCTTCTTTCATAAGCCGAAAGGCGTAGTTCCTGAATGAAGGAATGACTAAATAAATCTTTTGACTCGTGAAAGTCATGAACCCGATAGTCCCAACTGCCGTGGCACCTGGAAAGAGAGAGAGAGAGAGAGGGTGAGAGAGAGGGTGAGAGAGAGAGAGAGAGAGAGACAGAGAGACAGAGAGACAGAGAGACAGAGAGACAGAGACAGAGAGACAGACAGACAGACAGACAGACAGACAGAAAAAAGCAAAAACGAGGGGGAAAAAACAAGCAAAAAAAGAGCGCACTCCAAAACCACGCACGCACGCACAGCCACACACACACACACACACACACATCACACACACACATCACACACACACACACACACACGCACCACGCACACACACGCACGCACCACACACACACACACACACACACACCACACACACACACACACACACACACACCACACACAACACAACAGCATCATATCACATCAAATGCATCACAAAACACGTACAGAGCAACATCTGCAAGTAACAAACAACAACGCAACGTATACAAAACAACAACGCAACGATATACAAAACAACAACGCAACGGTATCTGAATTCACTTTCTTCTCTCCCCTCCATGATAGGGGTGGGGGAGGGGGGAGGGAAGGAGTGGGTTTGGGAGGGGGGAAGGTGGGGGAGGGGGTAACATTTCATCGCACTGAAATTGCAAGCTTTGACGTATCTACTTATGCAACTTTTGACAGGTAGCATAGGCATAGTGAACTGATTCAGAAGTTCGACTATCAGCTTAATTTTTTTTTTTAATGATACAGGTGAAGAGAGAAAGGAGAAAGGAAAGAAAGAAAGAAACATAAAAGAAAGAAAGAAAGCAAGAAAGAAAGAAAGAAAAAAAAAAAGAAAGAAAGAAAAGAAAAAGAAAAGAAAGAAAGAAAGAAAGAAAGAAAGAAAGAAAGAAAGAAAGAAAAAAGAAAAGAAAGAAAGAAAGAAAGAAAGAAAGGACGCAAAGAAGGTAGAAACACGAAAGAGAGAAAGAAAGAGAAGAAAGAAAGAAAGAAAAGAAAGAAAAGAAAGAAAAGAAAAGAAGAAAGAAAGAAAAAGAAAGAAAGAAAGAAAAGAAAGAAAAGAAAGAAAGAAGAAAGAAAGGAAAAGAAGAAAGAAAAGAAAAGAAAGAAAAAAGAAGAAAGAAGAAAGATGAAAGAAAGAAAGAAAGAAAGAAAGAAAGAAAAAGAAAGAGGAAAGAAAGAAAAAAGAAAGAAAACAGAAAAAAGAAAGAAAAAAGATGAAAGATGAAAGTGAGAAAATAAGGAGACCAGAAAGAAAGAA
>CM060326.1:9527493-9529993 GCA_030674155.1 Stramonita haemastoma | reverse complement strand
TGCCTGTCTGTCAGTCAGTCTGCCTGCCTGCCTGCCTGCCTGTCAGTCAGTCTGTGCGTACATGAACGTTTTATCTGCCAACATTCATACAACAGTAAGGTTCAACAGAACAGTGAAGGGCGGTGGCAAACAGGGTCCCGTCCACTTCCCTGTGTGGCAAAATGTTTAACATGTCATACCAAAAAAAAAGATAGCGTCTTTACATTCATTTGAATTTCATACAATACAACTCCGCTGAGTCTTCTTCCCCTCTACGTTCGAAAAATATAACTCTCTCTCTCTATGCCTGTGTGTGTGTGTGTGTGTGTGTGTGTGTGTGTGTGTGTGTGTGTGTGTGTGTGTGTGTGTGTGTGTGTGTGTGTGTGTGTGTCTCCCTCTCTCTCTCTCTCTCTCTCTCTCTCTCTCTCTCTCTCTTCTCTCTCTCTCTCTCTCTCTCTCTCTCTCTCACGAACCCTACGTACGCACATGTGTGCTTACACACGCAAACAAGCGCGCATACACACTCATACGCAAACACACACACACGCACCGCGCGCGCGCGGCGCACGGCAAGTGATAATATTCAAAATCTTAGTGTCCCCCCCCCCCTACCTCCCAAGAGAGACAGAGACAGAGAGAAAGACAGAGACAGAGAGAAAGACACAGATAGAGAGAAAGACAGAGAGATACAGACAGCCAGACAGACAGACAAACAGACAGCCAGACAGCCAGCCAGACAGAGACAGAGAGACAGAGACAGAGAGAGAGACGCTTATTTTTTAAAATGAAGACACTGAAAGAAGAAAAAGAAAAAATATATATTAAGAAAAATAAAGGTTTAAAAAAAGGGGAGGGGGGGGGGGGAGAGAAAGGGCATCACGCTATCAGTTGTCAAGTTCGAATCAGTTATTTCACAATACTGTTTTTTCATTCTAACCTCTTCAAATGAAATTGCTGAGTTGAAAAAAAACCCACACAAACCCAAAACAAGAAATATAATTCTAATCTTAAAAAAGAAGAAGAAGAAGAAGAAGAAGAAGAAGAAGAAGAAGAAGAAGAAGAAGAAGAACAAGAAGAACAAGAAGAAGAAGAAGAACAAGAACAAGAAGAACAAGAACAAGAAGAACAAGAACAAGAACAAAAAGAACAAGAAGAAGAAGAAGAGAATAACAAGAACAAGAACAAAAACAAGGGAAACAATTTGAAGTGGTGACAGATAACAGCAAGGAAAAGACAACAAGCCTGATGTGATAAGAGATGTCACAAAGAGTGCGTGTCCTCCTCACAATAGTGTGAATATCGGGGTAACTTTGGCTAAGGGGATCTGTACGTGGATGTGGCAATAATTTTTTACACTGTGTCATAGGGGTCTCAAACTATTCCCCTCCCCCCCTTCCTCCCCCTACGCCTACCCCATCCCTCCTCTCTATTCTGCCTCTTTATACGATTTTTTTTTTAAGGAAATCTGTTTACTTTAGATTTTGAATTCGGTATTTTTAGCAGATCGGTGGTCTAGAAGTAAGACACCTGTCTGAAAAGCGAGTGGGTTCGATCCCAATTTGAACCCCAATTCCCTCCTTCCACCCCCCCAAACATAGCATCCCCTCTCAAACAACAAAACACACACACACACACTCGCGCACGCACGCACGCGTACAAACACAGCCACACACACACACACACACACACACACACACACACACACCTAGAAGAGAGAATACCATCCCCACGTCACCATACTGAATAACGGACTACACACAAACACGCACGCACGCACGCACCAGCACACACACACACACACATCACACACACACACACACACACACACACACACACACACACACACACACACACACCACACCTCTAATAAGTGAGAATACCAACCCTCTCAGTTACCACATTGTGTAACTTACTAACGAACAGTAGACCCCCAAACCCTAATAATACCACCCCCACCTAACCACCTCCATTCTTCAAACAACGCTTCCTCATTTCCTCTCCCCCAGCATCCCCCATCCTTCTTATCTCTACCCTCATGTACCCCCCACCCCCACCCTACCCTGAATATACGGGGGGGGGGGGGTACCCTTTACCTACCTCCCTCCTTCCGTCCCTCCCTCCATCCCACCCATCTAAAGCTACCCTCACCGAAACAGACATGTTCGCATTGAGCGTTATAGATAGTATACTCCGGGTACTCAAAGAGAAGATTTCCCACGCAGAAGACAGAACAGACAGCAGACCCACAATGGTATGCCACGATAACTGCTATTAACTCTTTGTTGCCCTAAAACCCCATTGTTGCAGCCCCCCAACGCATCCATTGTCCCAGACAACACGCTGCAGCCTCCTACCCCCCCCCCCACCCCCATCCCAGCACCATCCCCTTCCCCCTTCTTCAAGCTGCCACCCACCCTTGTTGTCCTTCCTACTCCTCCCGCCCTATTTTGGCTGGCAGGTGGCTTTTGTGAGCGAAACAATAATGTTTGTGGAGGTGAATTTGGAATACCTGTGGTAGGTA
>CM060326.1:9514993-9517493 GCA_030674155.1 Stramonita haemastoma | reverse complement strand
AAATTGTTAGCGACAGAGTAGCATAAGTTTTGTAAAGAAAAAGACGACATTATAATACTGGAAGAAAGTCCATGACTTAAATGTTTTAAACATTCTAATCTAGAAAATCGTCCAAATTTCACCTTATGCATGCAATCGAGATTAAAACCTGCAACTTCCAGAAGTAGTACATAAAAAAAACCACCACATTCTAGCAACTCAAGTCCCCCAAAATTTCTTTGAGACACCCTCAAGACAGAACTCAAAGAAAGAAAACAATCAAAAAAATAAAAATTCCAAAAAAGTAAATTGGAAGAGGGTTGACAAAGACTGAGGGTCTCGGGCAGTCAAAAAAAAAGTGATTAAAACCCAAACAAAACAAAAACAACATAAAATCGTCGCACCCTTTATTTCAAACCTCGGGGGGGGGGGGGGGGGGTGGGTATAACAGAAAAAAAAAGAAAAAAAAGGGGGAGGTAGTTGCTTTTTTGTCTGTCACCGTGGCAGAGTGGAGCGCGAGCAGCTGTGACGTTCCATACATTGCTGAGTTACACTGGCTAGGCTAGGCAAGCTATATACTACTACTACTACTAGCTACTACTACTACTACACGCTCCTTTTATTTTTGCACGACTCACTGATCTGTAACTGAGGGGGGGGGGGGGGGGATGAGGTCAGCACATGTATGCCGCATGGCCTCAGCTGTGGTGGTGTGGAAGGCCACAGACAAACATTCCATCCACCTCGCTCGCCCCACTGAAACACATTCTTAGAATTCCCTTTTTTTTTTTTTAGTGGTAGTAGTAGTTTACTAGTGCATACTTTCATTCAGTTTTGCTGCTGGCGATTAATTAAATTTTTTTGGTATGGCTGGCTTTGATGAGAGGGAGGAGGAGGATCGATAATTGATGATGATGTGTGTGATGATGATGATGATGATGATGATGATGAATGATGATGATGAGATGAGATGAGTGATGATGATACGATGATCGATGACGAGGGACATCCGACGACGACAACGAGTCGATGATGATGATATGATGATGATGATGACGACGACAACGACGACAACGAGGATGATGACGATGACACGACGACGTCGATGATGATGATGGCGACGACGTGATGGTGATGATGAGAATGATGACGACGATGACGATGATGGTGATGACGGTGATGTGGTGATACACATGGACAACGAACGATAGAGAACATACGAGCAACGACGGAATAATGATGTGATGATAAAATGAGATGAGATGATGATGATGATGATTCTAAACGACAATTTACAAGCAAAATCATGAAATGACGGGTACTGTTGATAACGTGAATGTAGTTCTCAGAGATGACAGGATTAATGGTATCCCCAATCATGTGGGTTTTATTTTTCATTACTATAATCATGTTTTTAGTAATCAAGACAGTCTTTCCTGTTGATCATGATGACGACCACGACAATGATAACGATGACGAGTATGACGGTTAATCTTGAAAAAATTGATTTTGTTGCCAGTTTTCTTGTATATAGCAGCATGTGACTGCTCGTTCCCTAAATTTGCCCAAATTAATGTTGTCATTGGTGTTGTTTATTTTATTGAGTCATGCTTGTTTGCTTATTCATTATTAATTTTGGCCCATATTGGTACTGATCTCAGTATCATTACCGGTATTACAGTTTACCAACAAGCCCGAACTGCGTGTTCAGTGACAGCAATAACTTGATGATTGAACAGTAATTGCAACAGTGTAAAACTAACCACAAACAAGCGATTGGAAAAAAAATATGTACCAAAAACTAATAAGCAAATGCATTAACAGCAAAAGAAAACACACACACACGCACACACACACACACACACACACACACACACACACACACACACACACTCACCACTCACTCACACACACATGTATGTATGCACGCATGCACGCACGCACACACAACGCATACACACACACAACACACACACGCGCGCGCGCGCGCGCCGCATACACACACACACACACACACACACACACACACACACACACACACCACACACACACACTATATCACTGAATTTTCATAAAGCCAACGGCATACATATGCAAGGATACTGAACTACACCTATGACGGAAATATGTAAGCCTACTTGAGTGCACAAGACCACAATAGAACTATAGTTAGATATGCTAACTGCCTTACCAGTCTTCGCAAGAAAAAGCAGTTCTCTTGACAACAGCCCATTGTTGGTCTATTCTGTAAGGAAAATGACAGAGTCAAAAGCATGACTTGATAATTTTTATTCGAAAAAAAACGCAATTTTCCACAAGAACCAGTGTCTGTGCCACAATTATCTATTTGTTTGAAAAATTTTTGTTTTTTCTTTTTGTTTACTTTTAATACTCAGATTAGGAAATATTTTTGCTAACAGTCTGGTTGTATTTTTCTTTTAGTCTACAAATGTTCTTTTACAATGAATAAAATGTGTCAGAAGAATCATTATAAACTGTGACCAAAAAAAACCCGTTTTCT
>CM060326.1:9504993-9507493 GCA_030674155.1 Stramonita haemastoma | reverse complement strand
CGAGATAATGAAGTATCTAAATTTGAATGTGGCGTGCTCTGTGTGTGTGTGTGCGCACGCGCGGCGTGTGTATGTGTGTGTGTGTGTGTGTGTGTGTGTGTGTGTGTGTGGTCCATACCATCCACCATAACTGACTCCCTTTTCCGCAAAATACCGGTTAATGTTGTGATTGTATAATGTAATATCCAAGACGGTTGACAACCCATCTCAAATGCAACCGATCTGGCGCGAAAATGTCGACTTAGGCTGCCACGCCCATGTAGACCTAATTGCGGTGCGCGCTATTTTCTTAAGATCAGGTTTCAAACACAACTTTACTAATTTTGTAGATAAACAGCAGTAGAGTACAGTGTGCGCAAGATGTTATTCTTGCGTAAGTACAATGCCTACTTCGTTATCTAAGCGACTTGCGTGGGGAACAGAAGTATTTTCTCCTGTGTGAACTTTTGTTGGAGGACGAAAGATTTGACCCAGTGTCTGTCATTGACATGATGAATTCTGTTGTCTGTGGCTGGCAGGGCTCAACCCGGTGCGCGGCTCAAATGAATCAAGCTAGCTCCGACATGTTCCCTGCAGAGATCACGAGTTGTAGTTATTACTAGCGCGCATTACTTAGTTTGTTTTCACTGGGTTAGATGCATGAATATACTTACTTGCGTTGATGAATGGGGAAAAGGAAAGAAGGCAAGAAAGTTTTGTACATGTGCTGTATATATACTATAAAATCTGTTTTGTTGGCAGGAAGGTTCCATGGTGTAATGGTTAGCACTCTGGACTCTGAATCCAGCGATCCGAGTTCAAATCTCGGTGGAACCTAGACTTTTTTTTTCTTTTTTTCTATTATACATTTTCCTTTCAAGATGAAATAGGTTATCCACAAATGAAGTTCACGGTAAAAAACGCAATCAATTTTTCGTGTTAATGCTCGAGGATAGCTTTAAATGATTCAAGTATGCTTATTGAACCTAAAAATGAAAAAAAAATATATTGTTCTATTCTTCTTTTCCCCTTTTTCTTGAAACTGGACTTCATTCAAGCTATGGGGAGGGGAGGGGGCTGTGTTTTGTTTGTTTATTGGGGAAGTCTGTGTGTGTGTATTCCTGTTAATGTCCATTCATTAAAAAGTTATTTTAGACAGTGTTTGTGTGTGTGTCGGTTGTGGTCGGTGGGGGGTGAGAGGTGTTGTGGGGGGGTGTTTTTCTTTTTGGAGTGAGGGGGGTGTTTTTGCTTTGAAGTTTGGGGTTGTTTTGGTTTGGTTTGGTTTTTTTTTTTTTTTTGGTTGGTTGGTTGTTGTTGGGTTTGTTTGTTGTTGGTGTTGTTGGGTTTTTTGGGGGTTTTTTTTGGGGTTTTTTTTTTTGGGGGGGGTGGGGGGGCTTGGGGAGATGGTTATGTTTCGTTTGTTTTTGGTTTGGGTTAGGATGTTTGTTTTGAATACCTATCTATTTGAATTAAGTCTACTTAATGTGAAAGTAAGTGAGAAATGAAATTAATGCTGCATAACCGAATACAAAAATTGTTAATATTTAAAATTTACTGCAATTAAAACCGAATTATTTCAACTTTAATAAACCATGCTCCTAAACAAAACATATTTAAATTCAATTAAACCCTACAATTATTACAACTGCTTATAATCAAACCAGCCTTAAACTAAAAAAATATTGTGAATTCAAGTACCACTCCAATATATATGACTGGTCGAGTAGACTGGGAGTGAAAGAGAGGTATTAGCCACAGTGTAATGTGTAGAGAGACAGAGAGAAAGAGAGGTTTGGCCCGTGATGTAGAGGGGAGAGAGAACCAGGAAATTAGAGCTGAAAAAATATCCCCGAAGTTGGAGTGTGGCAACCATTATTATGCTGGGCAAAAAACGGTTGCATCTCACCATTGCTGAACCTCGAAGCGCTAGCCGGTGAACAAGGAGAAAGAAAGAAAGAAAGAAAAAAAAAAAAGAGCTGATAATTGTTATCCTTGATTTTCAAGTGATCTCTCTCTCTCTCTCTCTCTCTCTCTCTCTCTCTCTCTCTCTCCTCTCTCTCTCCTCCTCTTCTTCTCTCTCTTCTCTCTCTCTCTCTCTCTCTCTCTCTTCTGTCTCTCTCTCTTCCTGTCTCTCGTCTGTCTCTCTGTCTCTGTCTTGTCTCTGTCTCTGCCTCTGCTCTCCTCTTCTCTCTCTTCTCTCTCCTCTCTCTCTCTCTCTCTCTCTCTCTCTCTCTCTCTCTTCTCCTTCTCTCTCTCTCTCTCTGTCTTGTCTGTGACTTTCTGTACTGTCTGTCTGATTGTCTTTCTGTCCTATCTTTCTGTTCTGGCTGTCTTCCTGTCCTGTCTGTCTGACTGTCTTTCTGTCCTGTCTGTCTCTCTGTCCTGTCTGTCTGACTGTCTTTCTGTCCTGTCTGTCTCTTTGTCTTTCTGTCCTGTTTGTCTCTCTGTCTGAAGCGGGAGTCCCACTTCTCTGGCATTGTCACACATCTTTACAGATGACGAAATTTACAAAAATAAATAC
>CM060326.1:9427493-9502493 GCA_030674155.1 Stramonita haemastoma | reverse complement strand
AACTACTTTATAAGCTCCTGGCAAATTAGGCAGGTTGCAGAAGGTCGATCCTGCATAAAATGTTTGAAAGAAGGAAGAACTTCAGAATATACGGTGTGTGTTTGTTTGGAGTATAGACTATACATTTATGTCGATAATTGTGAAAAGATAGAACTTGATAGTTTTTAGAGCAATTGTGTTCCTCCGCGGTTGATCGTGCGTAGGTATATCGTTGGCCTCGTTAAAAGTCTTTAGACAAAACAAAAAATAAAACTAAGAAAGAAAATAAAGTGCTTGAGAATGATTCGAAATTGATCCGTGTATTAGTTAGAAAGTTGATTTTTTTTAAGTGGGGTAACCATTGGATTTGTTTATTCAATTTAGGTCAAAAATCTATTCGTGGACTTCGCTTTTCTTGTTGTTGATATCATCGCGCAAGAATATGTATACCGAAATAGTTCGTCGTAACTATCGTCAGAATAGCACAATTTGTTGGTATGTTTGAAAGTGGCATTTTTCATTCTGCATACGAAGAGTCACGTTTATGAAATAAATAGTGGAAAATATGTTCAGATGTGCTAAAGTAGATTTTGTCTGTGGGGGGGCCAGATAGGGAACTAACTGAGGCCACTTCGAGCCAGCATACATTATCGTCCAAGATGGTGTGATCATACGTGGAATCCACACAGTTAATATTTTTCTCCTTTCTTGTCTTTCGATTTTACGAAAGAGATTACAGGAAGGTTATTTTCATCGTATTGATGAATATGTTTGAAGTAAGTTGGTTTGATTGTAGATTAAGTGTTGTTTTAATGGTGAAATGCATGTTTTTCCGTTGACGTCTCGACGTTTACGTTAGACCTAACCTGCATCTATTTTGGGAGACAGCCGGGCTGTCGTCTGCTTGTGCTCCTTACAATCTGTGCAGTCGGCCTTTGTGTTGCCCCACCAAATTTAGTGCAAAGACAGATTGAATTTCAGTAGAAAATTAATCGGTCTAGCCTTAAGTTAATGTATACGTGTGGTTATTTTATTTGGCTTCCAGTTCCTTGGTGTCAACAAATTCAGCAGAGCTGTGCAGTCTTATGCCCCACCCACGGGTCCAGGCTGTTGCACAGCAGCACTGTGATAGGCCTACAGGCAGTTACTGAGTTAGATCTGTATGCCAGTAGGCTAGACCAGTAAAAACCTGGGAGTCTGCTTCTTTTTATATATTGATTCTCCAAACGATTTTAACGAGCACGAGTAGAATGTTTTCATTCCACTTTCCTGTGTCATCTCTCTCTCTCTCTCTCTCTCTCTCTCTCTCTCTCTCTCCTCTCTCTCTCTCTCTCTCTCTCTCTCTCTCTCTCTCTCTCACACACACACACACACACACACATACCACATAATATGGGGTCTAGTCTAGGGCCTATAGCCTACTTGCTTTGATATCTGTATACTAATGAGTAATGTAATTAGCTTGTCCCTGTGTCAGACTTGTGACCAACAATCTACTATTTAGGTGGAAAAAAAAAAACCCTAAATAAAACTCGTGTATATATTATTAGGCAGATTGCCACAAATTTCATGTGCATGGTTAAATTATTGATACATAGGCCTATGCTAATACTGTAGTTATAATACTAGTGATACTAATAGTAATGCTCAGAGAATTGATTTTTTATCATGCAGAACTTTTGTTTAGCAAGGCAAATTAGAGTACTTTTCACCTTACAAGTACAAATGATGCAGTCTTTCAGGGAAAAAAGAGACAAAAGTCTTTTGAAGTTGACAAGGAGATGACCCTCGTGATGTTGCCCCAGGGAACTGCAGTCAATAACATTGCAGTTCAGGTGTTCAGCAGTCATGATGTTTTCAGTTCAGGGTAGATCTTAGACTTTCTGTTCTGCATGTTGTACTTGTGAACAGATTGGTGTTTTTGATTATGCATAATACTGCATTTTATGCACAAAAATTGAAAATAAATATATTAATTTTTAAATCAGCTCATCCAGAGATTTTTTTCTTTATCATCTAATCACTAATGATCTATGGTATGGACTTGCTTTGGTCAACATTCACTGATTGAGACTTCAGAATCTTTGATCTTTTGATGGAATTTCACCTTTTTGGCCATCTCCAGGAACATTTTAAAATCTGTTAATCTAAATCTATCGAGAAAATCTTAAGGTATGTCATATATATGTGTGTATGCTTATTCTTGGGCTTCTATGATCCAGAAAATGCTGTTACTGTTGTCTTTTACAGTTTTAGAAGATTCTCAGGTGGATCAATCTTGATCCACTCAACAAATGTTTTTTGTGTGTTATTTTTCTCCTTTTTCTCTTTTACAAAATTACATTATTATCAAAGATTGCAGACAATGAAAATTTTTGCTGTTATTCAATTGGTTTACACTTTGCAGTTCAGCAGCTGTCATGTCCATGTTAATTTTTATTGTTTGAGCACACCATTACTCATTAGCTACAAGTTGTTGTTACTGTGATTCCAAAAAAGGCAAAATGCTGTTTGTTTTGAATGATTATTATTTCTGAATAATAACTTTTTAAACCATCGAACTTCTTCACTTCAAAGTTTATATGACTTAGTTCTATAAACCTGCTTTTAACTCTATTACTCATTATTATAAGCCAAGCTTGCCAGCTGTCCGAAACTCCTAATTAAGTGCTCATTTTGTGGAAGAGTTTTAAGGTAGTCATCACCCATTGGAAGATAACAAAGTAAATAGTATTACTCACATGTTTATTGGAAGTGTATCGTTTAATTTTGAGGACATTGAGTCAGCCATTTTAATAGGCTAGGCATGAGAAACTGATGGTCATAGGTTTAGGCACTGATGTGTATACATACTATTTATAGCAAAGATGGGAAGATCAGAATTGCCTGTAAGAAAAATCAAACAGGCAGAACTGGTCATTTTGGAAAAAAAAAAAAAGTTGGCTTGCTGACCAGACCGTGCTTTGCATGTGAATGACTGACATAGTACGTGTGCATGTACATGCACATGGCATTGAAAGGGTGCTCCACTAACTGTCACCTTATGTTTGCACACATGCTTGCACTGAAACACACACTGAATCCACACAATTTCTGAGACAAGCTTAAAATTCTTATGAAACATGTCCAGAGCTTGGTTTGGGATCTCTTTCTGAGTTTCTCTCTCTCTCCCTCTCCCTCCCCCCCCCCCCCCCCCCCTCCTCTCTCTCTCTCTCTCTCTCTCTCTCTCTCTCTCTCTCTCTCTCTCTCTCTCTCTCTCTCTCTCTCTCTCTCTCTCTCTCTCTCTCTCCACACACACACACACACACACACACACACACACACACACACTCTGAGTCTCTCTCTCTCCATCCCTCCCTCCCTTTTTTTTTTTTTCTCTCTCTCTCATATTATAAATTATAGCATCCCCACCTTCTGGAAATTCTGTACTAGAAAATCCCTTTTCACAGTTTTCTGTCTCTCTATTTCTCCCTTGTTCCTTTCCTTCCAGTCACCTGCTTCTTGTCTATTTTCTGTAATCCTGTCCATTCTCCTGCCTTTTTTCCAGAAACTGAAATACCTACAAATACAATTAAACAATTTTCTGCCATGCTCAAGTTGGATGTGCTGGACCCGACTTGTCAGGCACTTGCGGCAGCACAGTCAGGGTTCGCGCTAGGATTTTCTAAAACCGGTACTGCGAGTTGCCATTTCAGAGACATCTTGACCAACTCCCTAGGTACTGTGAACAAAATGAAACTAATCAGTGAGGGGGTGGGGGAGGGGGGGATTGTTGGGCAGCTAAACTAAATCTAAATTGAACACGAATCTCTCAGACTTTGACTGCCGTGCTGCTTGCTGCCACTCGCTTCTTGGGCATGAAGCCACGAAGGAAATAGGTTTTTTTTCCTAGCGCCTGTGCCACTGTCCGTGTCAGTCTGTTGTTTTGCATGGCATCATTCGTGTGACTTGTATTCTTCTTTCTTGTTTCTATGCTTAGCGCTCATCTAGATCTTTGTTCAATTTAGATTTGGTTTTCGACTCTTCTCTCTGAAAGCAACGGGCAAATTCATAGTCATAGACCCTCGCTTTTCGTAAGAGCAGGCCACTACGTGCCGGTGGGAACGGATTACATTTACAAAACTGCATACACACGGGGACTGGATGTGAAAAAGCACAGGAGTGCTTATTCCATTATCCTCGATATAAAAGATTAAAAGAATACAGAATAAATAAATCTAGGCCCCATTTACTCAATGTGAATGGAAGTCGCTGTCATGCGAGAAGAGCGCGAAGCTCTATTCTTTCACAGTAAAGCTTGCTGTTCTTCGTGCTAGGCTAATAATGAGGCTGGCGCTAAAGATGGTTGTCGAAAGGGGTGGGAAGGGGAAGTGCGTAAGCACAGTACAGGCCCATGACAGACTGTCAGAAAACGTCACTTCAGACTTTTTTTTTTGAGACGGAAATCTAATCGGTCACAGGCAAACAGAACCGGTACGCGGTACCGGCTGCTTCGAAAATTTTCGGTATTCCCTGTATACAATCGGTAAAATACCGACAATTACCGGTTATCGCGAACCCTGCACAGTGCATAATTTTCACCCATGAGTCGTATTACGGACAACAATACTAATAGTTGGTGTCAGTGTCTAACTGACAAAAGGACTAAATTCACTGGCCATTATAGCCTGTTTTTTTATGACTTAAGCTTTTGCATACATTTTTTTGGGCAAAATTTCATGTTTATTTCATTTAAATTTTTTTTAATACATTTTTTATACTGCAGTCAATCTGTAACAAAATCAAGCACTTTTAGTTTTACCTGAATTAAGGGGTGTATTTTATAAGGAAAAAAAGTGATTTCACCATCATCTGCTGATGAACAACCTAAAATTGTAAAAGCTTATTCAGTTATTGTTGAGAAAACACTTTCTCAGTAGTTTCTGGACGCTGAGTGTTTTATAGAGTCAGATTCACTATGATCAAATAACTGAAGACTGATTCTTAGTCATTGTTAGACTAAAGACTCTCTTTTTTAAAGTTCAAACATTTTCAGGATTTTAGGAAGGTCAGATGTTAATTCATTGTACTTTGAGTCAGAATAGATTGTTTGTAAAGTCATGTATAATTTTTTTCTGTTTCAGTGAGTCCTATGGCACTCTGATTGACATGTCAAATTGACGAAACGAGGCAGAATATCTGGAACACCATCATGCCAGGCCCAGGCCCTCAGTGGACAGATTTTCTGTCATGTGAAGTGTGCTACAAGTTATTTAGTGAACAGGCCAACCGCCCAATTAGTTTGGGTTGTGGACACACAGTTTGCAAGTTGTGCCTGTCCCGTCTGCAACAGAACAAGTGCCCCTTTGATCAGAGCCCCATCACATGTGACATTGACAAGCTACCTGTCAACTATGCCTTGTTGCAGCTGGTTGGGGCTGCCATTCCAGACAAAGTGATAGACGAAGAGGAGCCTGTCGGAGACATATCAGATGCTAAAAAGACTGAGTGTTATGAATCAGCTCGCAAATGTATAGAAGAACTGGCAGTCTATCTGAAACCTCTCTCTGAAGGTAGGTTTGAAGAAATTTATATTTGTAAATGATCAGTCATTCGAAGCATCCAAATACTTAAGTGGAAAAGTATTTAAAAATTAATCAGTCATTCAGGGTAGTGAAAAATCAACCTTTAAAATATGTCTGACGGTATCAGAGAAAATACAGAAAGAAAAGAAATAATCATTCGGCTGAAGAAGTGGAAATAAGTTTATTATTGTTAATTTTTTGTTGTAGTTCCTCAGCTAGAACTCCATGTTTCACCAGTGGTGAGATTTTGTGTATGAGGCGGGTTTTACGCACCATTCAGATAGCCGCATACTGATTTGGAATGGTGTCTAAACACGACATCTGCTTGTGCTTTTAAAAAATTTTGCATCCATTTTTACTGCCACAAAATGGCCTGCTCCTGAAAGGTGGAATGCGTTTTGTGTGCACAAGATGTTCTGCATGCATTTGTGCACAAGACCTTTCTAGTTACATCCAAATGACGGGGGGGGGGGGGGGGGGGGGGGGGGGGGGGGCTCTGCTTTGTTTTCATACTTTAATCTTTATACCATTCTTTGTTGTGTATTTCAGAGTTTGCCAAATAACAATAAAACATAAATCATTTAATGTTTCATATGACTTTATTACTTTAATAGTAAGTAGATAACATTTGTAAAAACTACTTCCAGATTCCATCAACGAACTGGAACAGAATGAAGACTTGACGAGCATCAAATTGAAGTCCCATTCTCTTATCAATGGTGGACGACCAAGTAACCTGACCAGTCCATCGCACAACACAGCCTGTGTGCTGAGTCGTCCCATGCAACGGAAACTGCTGGTGCTCATCAATTGTCAGCTGGTGGAAGAGGAGGGACGCTCACGGGCAGCCAGAGCAGCGCGCAGTTTGGGGGAGCGTTCGGTGACAGAGCTCATCCTTGCTCATCAGAACCCGCAGCAGCTGTCGGCCAACCTGTGGGCTGCTGTGCGCACCCGAGGTTGTCAGTTTTTGGGCCCAGGTAAGCCTGCCTGATTTTTTGTTCCTCTCGTAAACAACTTGTACTTGTTTGTTTATTTTTTAAATTTTATTCTTTTATTTTTGAGGATAATGGACTAAGCACTCTTGTGCTTTTTTTTTGACATTCAGTCCCCATATGCATGTTGTTTTGTAAATGTCTGTAATGCTTTGATTATAACTTTATTTGCATGCTCATAAAAAGCTGTATTGGGAAGCCTGTTCCTGTATATATATCCATGGATATTTAATGATTATCTGGAACTAGCAAAGATCAAGGGGTTATGCAATGTCATTACATAGTTTTGATTACTGGGTACCCTTCCCAGAAAATCCTTTAAATAAAACTATAAACTGAGATCCAGTATGTGTGTGCATTGCAGAACTTTGTTAAAAATCTCATCAACATTTGTAAGAAGAGCATGCCAGCAAAGGCTGGTAAGATAAATGATACAAAGATATTCTGCATGTTCTTTGCTACTTGGAGAGGCTCTGTCAGGTTCAGCTTGCCCACAACACTTCTTGAAAAATTCAAATGTGTGCTCCATTGACTCAAGGAAGAAGTCAAGAAGTGAGGTCATATTTTCATGTGTGATGCAAGTTTCATTATAGACACTTGACTTCCTGTGTGTGCAGGCATGCAGGAGGAGGTATTACGACTGATTCTGTTGGCACTTGAAGATGGTTCAGCATTGTCGCGGAAAGTCTTGGTGCTGTTCGTTGTACAGAGACTAGAGAAACAGTATCCTCAGGCCTCCAAGACAGCTATTGGACATGTGGTGCAGTTGCTATACAGAGCATCCTGTTTCAAGGTAAGTCTTTGGGGAATTAAAAAAAATTTTCATTTCTCTTTGAAGAGTAGTTTGTATTAAATTGAGAAAAAAAAAGTGTTATTAAATTGTGGATGTTTTTGCATGGGTTTACATCAACATCTTGATAGCACCTTATGCCAATGATTAAAAGTATAAAACTTCTGAAAGCAAGGAAAAGTAGAATGATTCATTAATAACTATATGTACTACGTTTTTCAAGTTGTAGGCTGCTGCTTTCAATGTGGCATCAGCCCCTTCACCAGGCAGAACAACATGGCTTAGAAATGATTTTTCTTGGTGTTATAGTCTACTTTTAAGATAATCTTTTCATGGTTGATGGCCTCATTTTTACAATTCATGGTTGAGTATTTAAGACTAGGAAAGTGGAGGTTGATCGTTGAGTTTTTTGTTGATTTTCTACATTGGTAACCTAGGATTTATTTTTTGTTCTTAAAAATCTACTTGTTTAACAAAAAGTTAATTCTGCACTTGCTTCCTGTTCCTCCTCCCCCTTTGTGTGTGTTTGTTTAGTTTATAAACGGGAGAGTTAAAATCAATATTTGTTTGCCAGGTTCTGGTCTTGTGGGTATTTTGGGATTGGAAGGAGGAGGGGGGGGGGGGGTACTCCAGAGTTATTTTTAGACTATGTCAAAGATTAAATCTGATTTGATTTGATGGATTGCAGGTGACAAAGAGAGAAGAAGAGTCCTCTCTGATGCAGCTGAAAGAAGAGTTTCGCACATACGAAACACTTCGTTTGGAGCATGATGCTCAGATTGTTCAGATTGCCATGGAAGCAGGTCTGCGCATCTCTCCTGAGCAGTGGTCATCTTTGCTGTACGGGGATGCCACACACAAGTCCCACATGCAGTCAATCATTGACAAGGTGAGTTTGCTGAATTTGAGGGACTCCCTCTCTGTTTCTTTTTTACCACTCTTTCTGGTCATTTCATTTGAATTAATCATCCAGTTATACTTCTTATATTTGACTGCGAGAATCATTTTATTTATTTGTGCATTTTTGTATTATTGCAGTGGGAAATGAAAGATTTATTTTTATGAAACTCATTTTGTAATATTGGATTTGGTACCTCATCGTTGCACATATATATACATATATTATATATATATATATATATATATATATATATATATATATATGTGTGTGGTGTGTGTGTATATGTATACATATTATATCCATAGGGCATTGACTATCTGCAAGCAATAGGTCAGAAATCTCCCAGTTTAAAGGATTTTTTAAAAATTGTTTATTAAAGTTTACTATCATCTTGTTTAGGGATTGATGTCTGTTTTAGTAGCTGATGATTATTAAAGTGGATTTTTTAAAAGTTGTTTTTTTTTTAGAAAAACAGTGATTTAGAAAATGAGTTCTCAGTTGAACTCTTTAGAGTTGTACCGATATCATTACTTTTTTTTAAGTAAGCGATGGTCACAGAGTGGTCAGTGTATGAAACACAACAGTTTTTGGTTGATTAATTAATTGAGGATTTAGGCCAAGGATTGAAAAGTAACAGTGGAGACAGCAAAACGTAAATCTAGTAAGGAAATTGGCACAGCAGAAAAGAAAAGGCTGGTTTGTTGAGAGATTAGAGAACTAATTGGATAAAGAAAGAGTTTTGAGAAATAGCAGGGAAGAGAGCATGTCATAGGAAGTAGGAAAGGGTATTTATTTTGTGAAAGTTTGCTTGAAAGTTTTTTAGTTCTGGACAGCTTCATTACTCCCTAACTTCCATGCTTTTGTTCCTTTGGGCATCATTATGCCACGGTTCTTCAAGTGTACAGATTAAATAAAACCAAGCCAAATTAAAAGCGTCTTTAGTGATTCACTATTAAAGTACAAGAGACATTTAAAAAGCTCATTATTCACATGAAGCATTTATCGCATGCTTGGAAGACTTGTTAGCATTTCCTTTTTTTTTTTTTTTTTAACCGTCTTAGCCCCGTTGCGGCCGCAGCCGCCCGTAACAGCACCTGCTGCTAGATTCCGTTGCGGCCGTAGCCGCCCGTTGGTCCTGACCACGTGGGCAGTACTTTTCCATCACACACATACCTCGTGGTTCTCACACAATGTGTCTGAAATTTGGTGGGGCGATGCAGGGAAGGTTTCAGATGGTGCCAGTGATAAATTTAGACCACTAACAGTGTGTACTTGGGAGGGAAGGAAGAAAGCAAGGCTGGCGATAGAAACGCCTTTCACTCACAACGCGTGGCGAAAAAAAATGGCGTCTTCGTTGGTAGCAGACGATTCATCTAACTAACTAGACAATAAAATGAACGTGTTTGCATTGGAAGTAGAAAAAATTCAATGATAAATATTAAGTGAGTCAGAAATAAAAAGCTGACGGGGGAGAAGAGAAAGGAAATAACGCAGTTAGAGAGAAGAATGAACCCGACTACACGGCACATTCCTGCAAGCGTGGCGACCTGTGCTACCCACACGCTGTGGGGGGGGGGGGGGGGGAGAGGGGGGAGGTCCGCAGTATAAACGCCAGAAAATGTGACGCCTTTTGTCTATTTTCTAGTTAATACCACACTTTTTATTTGAAACTCAACGGACAGATTTGCTGATGACGAAAATACCGAGAAGGAAAAGAAAATAGACCTCAAGTCTGCCAAGATGCCACAGGTGACAGCGATAGGTACACCCCCGACACATCCACATTTTGTGCTTTCTGTGATGTGATGTGTCCCTGTGCCATCACTATGACTACTTTAAAGGCTATCACGATTAAAATTTTGTAGAATTACAGAAGTTCTGTGTTGTTTCATGTTTGTCACACCTGTGTGGTGACACTGGTGACAATGTGACACTTATGTACAATATTACACTTCTGTGCACTTAACAAACATGTGGTAAGACATAGACATCTGAAATGCAGTATATAGGTAAGATATTGATTGAATATTCCTTGTTTTCAAAAGACAAAAAACCAGTTAAACAAAAAGTATGCCTCATCAAGACATATAAAACAATAGGTGTTATGAGGACATTGTGTGACACATCCTTGAAGTACAATTGCACACAAACATTAATAAACACGTTAGCTAGGCATCAGTTCTTTATTCAACACTTACATGTATGAATTTGTGTCTATTCCATATATATTTTGCTGGTTTATTGTATACAACATACTTTTACCTGTGATTGGTGACAAATAAGGTGACAACGACACGACATTTTGTGACCAGACATGTAAACTTGTCTTAAAATGCAAGTACAAAGATATATCTAGCTTGTGACAAAATTTCAGCTTGATAGCTTGTCATGCACACAGACAATTGTCTCGGGAGTAGACTATGTCAGTTTGGGGTAGAAAACTTTCAAAGAATTCAAAATCTACAGGCAGTTTAGCTCTGTAGAATTCAACAACAAGAGGGTTAAAGACCCACATACTTGGGCACTTGCATACACAAACATGCATGCATGTATGCACATATATGATCCTTTCGTTAAGTTGCAGGAAGAAAAGGTGATCATATTGCTTTGATGTGATTGTACTGCTAGTGATTATGGTATATGTTTCATTGTTCCAACAGCACCAGAGCCCACAGTCATTCAGCCAGGGGATCATTGAGCTGATGCTGGTCTTACAGAGGTTGGGAGACCCTAGCAACTTGTCGAAACTGCGTCCTCATCTGGACTTCTTAGCCAAAATAGATCCCAGTCCAGGTTAGTGTATCATAATGTCATTTATAATTCATTAGAGGGTAGAGCAGACTGGCTCAGTGGTTGGTTTGCCACACTTGTGATTTGAATATATGTGAGGATCAAGTTTAATGCTTGTATTACTTCCTTGCATCCTGAAGAAAAGCCCTTTTGCTCCTTTGAATAGGGCTTCATATCTCTTATTTCTCTCTCTCCTTTGTTTTCATTTCGTTCCTGTATGCAAGAGGACATTGAGGAAATAAATAATACAGCTATTAGGAAGTGTTAGCTGCAGGAAGTACTTCTGACAGTACACATTGTTTGTTTTCTCATTGTGAGATGGACTCGCAATCATGCAGTATTGTCCAGTAATGCACTGATGATAAACCAGGCTATTACGTAGTCATAAACTGATGCTAAAAATGTTGATTCAATGGAAGTACATTGTCATGTACACACACACACACACACACACACACACACACACACACACACACACACACACACACACACTCTCTCTCACTCACTCTCACACACATACACACTCACTCACGCGTGCGCACACACACACACACACACACACACACACACACACACACACACACACACACACACACACACACACACACACACACACTCTGTCCCCATCCTCCAACATTTTAGTGAACAGTTATGCATTATGAAAAAAGCACAGTAGACTAACACAGCTTCACTCAAACAATTGATCAAAAAATGCCTTGAATTGTGCAGAATGCCCCGCGCCATCGTGGGAGGACATGGAAGTGGTGATGAAGTCTCTGAAGATCGTGGTCCAGGGGCTAGTGGACTTTCTCCTTCACTTCAACCATCGCAAGTCTGAGATCGTGCTGCCTCAGAACACGCGCTACAAGACCAGCATGTGTCGTGACTTCACAGCTAAGGGCAGCTGTCCACGTGGGGGCACCTGCACCTTTGCCCACTCCCAAGAAGAACTGGAACAGTAAGTGACAGGCCGTGTTCAGACCTGCATGTCACACATACTCAATGGCACCAGTGCACACATGTGTGCACACAAGCACACGCGCGCATGCACACACACACACACACACACACACACACACACACACACACACACACACACACACACACACACACACACACTTACTTTCAGGCACACACACACACACACACACTCTCTCTCTCTCTTTCTCTCTGTCTCTCTCTCTGTCTCTGTCTCTCTCAGTCTCTCTGTCTCTCTCTCTCTATCTCTCTCTCTCTCTCTCTTTCTTCAATAGCATAAACATAGTAACTGGTTGATATACCTATATACAGTTAAATTCTTTAACCTATTTCAGATACCGTTGTCGTTCCAAGAAGTTGAATCTGAGAGGTACAACAGCAGCAGGCGTGCCCACCATGATGCCTAACCAGCTCAAACCAAAGGTGGACCAGCCCAACTTGAACACTGTCGTCAAATCTGCAAACAGCATGCCTAGCCGTGCTGAGAGAGATGCGGGAAAGAACAGGTCTGTAGAATGTACTCCGGAGCCCATTTATTGTGTGAGGTCGTGGAGGGAATAGAGAAAGATAGATGTTCATGCCATTCAAATTTCTCTTGAGAAAAGATAAAGAGTTCAAAATTCCTTGGTTTCAAAACGTGTGTTGGATGTGAAGCAAATGAAGTTCTAAAATAGAAGTGCAAGACCATGACCAGAAATGGACTGATCTTATTGCTAAAAAAAAAACCAAAAAAAAGCACACACACAAAAAAAACTTTAGGAGAAAATTTAAGGGAAAATCTTATGGGCTGCATTTGTTTTACAATAAAAGGGGGGGTGGAGAGCTGGTGCAGCTGGCTTCAGACCTGAAAACATGGTAATAGACAAGTATTTTCCCTGCAGATCCTGTAATCATTCTTGTGGTTATTTTCAGTAGCACAGTCGGACATCTCATGCTCACCCTTAGCAGTCCTTTCAAATCCAAACTGGAGTTTTAAGTGTTTTCCAAGGCTGTCTGCTTTGAAAATGCTACCAAGCAAATTTACAGTCTTGGTAGTCAAGCCAAGGCAGCCAAACTCTTGGACTCTCATTCATCTTGTAAATTCTTTTTGTTTCAGTGATGGCAGCGTTAGGAACATCACCTCTCCTATGTCTCATCTTTCCCTAGCCTCCAGCCCTCAGCCTCCTTCGCACCCACACTCACGTGGTTCCCCACCCTCTTCTCAGTTCCCCTAACCTGTATTGTTCCCTCCCATCCGCCTGGAGCAGCCCCTGTACATCCTGCCATGCAGCAGAACTTGAACCACCCTCAGTCGGGAATTCGTCTGCCATATGCTCCTGTGCTCAGTTTTCCTGAAGGTGAGCTGTTCTAGAAAGGTTTGAGAAAAGAGAAAGAGATTTTAATGCTTGTTTTAACATGGTTTGAATGGATCAAGAACCAGGGGTCATAAACCTAGGCTGTGTTTTCAACAGTCTGTGAAGTTTGCAATCCATGTTTGAGAAGCACCTTATGAGTTTATCAAACAGGCCATAACAAAAGAAGTGTTTATGATTGAATGGCATTTTCACCCTCATTTTCAAATCTTAATCATGAGAAACCAGGCTTACATGAAATCAAATTTTCATAAAAGTAAGGAGATTTATATTTGTTGGTAAATATTAGCAGCTTGTAAAAGGGATCAGATAAATTCAGGTTGTTGGATCGTATGATCTGTTTGTCATTTTGTGTTGTTAAAACTTGTCTTTCAATTTAAATTTTGACTTGTTCGTCTTTTATCAAGACATGCATTGCTTTTCGTATGCTCACTTAAAAATAACCAGTATATTTGTCTATCAGGAGTGAAGGGAGGGGGCAGGAGGTATCACACCCCTTCGGAGCTGGGAGTACGCTACCACAATCCCAACATGGCTCCTCAAGTCCCCCACCCTATACCAGGAATCCCTTCCCACACCCTGCCCAGCAATCCTCCTGCCTCAGTTGGGGGGCATCATATAGGGGAGATGGTTCCCCCCAGACCGATGTGCCCACACCAGATGTCAGCGGAGGGCATGCCGCCTGTCTATCCCCTGGGGGTGATGCAGCCTCTGCCTCCCTTCCCCTCAGAAGCAGCGGCCTACATGCTGGGGTCCCCTGGAGACATGCACCCGCCTGTGCCTGGAGCCCCTATGCCTGCCATGCAGGTAGGACACTTTTTTGCAAACTCTTGTGCTGCTGCTTTTGCTGGAAGCAAGGCAGTTTTTAGTATGTAATATGTTGAACAGAGTGGAGCTCAGGATGATGTCTGATGACATTTCCTGGCTGGATAGTGTGGATTGATGTAGTGTTCAGAGTGCAGTTGGTTTTTTTTTAGTGATGATTCATGCCATACTGTTCGTCTTTGTCTGTCCCCATCTCATGTTCTGATAGGACATTGTGCTGGTGTATTAATTCACATTTCTTTTCTTTCTTCTTGAAGTGTATTGTGTATACATTTTTTTCCTAGTCAAAACAGCATGCTGATTGATATAGTAGGATTTTAAAAAAGTATTGAAGCGTATTTGAAACGGACAACATAATAATGACCAAACATTTTTGCCAGCAACATATATTACCTTAATTTTTTGGCAGAGTAGATTTTTATCTTGTAGCTTGCCACAACATAAGATACTTAAGAAACAGTAGGCCTTTTTCCGTTTTTTTTTTTTTTTCTATCTTATGATTTGGAGGTAATTTGGTAGGGAATAGTGAATGCATTCCTTCGCAGTAAGGACAAATTCATAATAGATGTAAAGGATGAATCTAAAACTAGTGAGGACAAATTCATAATAGTTGAAAAGTATGAATCAAAAACTAAGTGAAGTATAGTTGGACAGAGTTGATTGCCTCAGTGGCAGATGTGGCCTCTGACTGATGAAACTTTATGAATCTGGTGCAGCATTTTGCAGCCTTTCTTTGCCGCATGTGTACCAGTCAAACCCTGCAACATGCACACAGTGAGGGAAGGGGGTGGTAGGGCTTACACCTTCACTGAAACAGGTTTTCTCAAAGTGCCTCATGCTTCTTAAGTTGTTGTTATTTATAATATCCTGATGGATAAAATACAGGTGATGTTCATAGAATAATAATGTTCAAAAAGACCAATTAGACTTTATATAATTTGAACTTGTACATAGAATTATTTGAAGAGAGGTTTCTGAACAGTATAACTCTTGGTGGTTATACTGTCCCCACATCACCCCCACCACCCCCAAAAAGGGCCTACATGGCCCATGGATCTTGTTCGTAATGTAGGAGGCTGGAAATTATTCCTGTGACAGTTGATCACTGTCTCTGTAGTCATGCGTCTTTTTTCTCTCAAGCTAGATTTCTTTTTTTTTCTTTTTTTTTTCCCCTGTTCCTTGGCCTTTTGCCTCCTCTCATCTGTTTAGTTTCTGGGTTTCTTTTTTAGTTCTTCTGTTTTTGGTTTTGTTTTGCATCTGTTTAAGTTTATAGAGAAAATTGAACACTGTCTTACCCATAAAAGATTGTCTGTCTCTTTCTCTTTCTTCTTCTTATCATTTTTTTAATTGATATTTTTTCTCACTTTCACTTAACTGAATACTTTCCAAGATTTGTGTGGGGACATGACATGTAAGGAGAAGTGAGTGTGAGTGATACTGGTCTGTGTTTATTCAGAGAATTTGTATTCAACAGCACATGTTCTTTCAGGTTGGAAGGTAAGTCGAGAGTTACCATTCAGTTCCACATGACAAATTTTCAACTGTATTGATCAGAAATACTATTGCTAAAAGTGGACGATCACAAATGGACATTTTTTAAAATCATAGAAATGGTGATTTTTTTCTTTTCTGTTTTAGGTGTGGTTTAATGACCCAGTGATGATATCAGTGGGTCATATTTTATCTTTATCGTTACCATTGTTGTCAAGTTAGTTGCATCTAACTTGTCATATCATTCATCACTCATGCTATTGTAAAATATGTTTAGTCTGATCATGCTTTTTCCTTTGGACCTCTTCTTCATCTTCACTGTTGTTTATTCTGGTTGTGCCAGTTGTCAGACAGAACAGGACATTGCTTGTAAGTCACTGTGAATGTTGGCCTGGTCTGTGGAGAAGGCACTTTACAGGGTAGTTATTATAAACTTTTAATTAAAATTGTTGCCCTTGTGTTAACAATGTACTCCTAGACTAAACTGCACCACTACTTCTTGGCTGTTCTCCAATCTCTACTGCATTTGCAGTTTTTCTTCCAGTAGTATACCCAGGTAGAAAAGAAAGGGTAAATGTTTATCACTCATAACCTAATTTAGACTTAATCAAATCTTGATTTTAGTGTGGTTTTTTATCTGTGTGGTTTGGTTGTTGTTGACTTTTGAACAGATACAGGCTAAGCGCTCTGTCTCTGAGAATGATGGCTGGAGGCAGGCAGATTGGATGCTAGAGTTGATAGCACCATGTTGAGGAAGAAATGTTTGGATCAGTAATAGGGCAGATGGGTTAAGCGATGATGACTAAGCCGTGTGATTTTCTTTCAGACGTGTGGATATGGTATGACCAGTGGACACCCCTCTAGCTACAACGTCGTTTCTGTGCCTCTAGTTCCAATCCAAAGTGAACTTGATCCACACGCGCCCCCTTTCTTGCCGAACTCATAGAATGGCTGAGTTTTGACATGATTTTTCTTTATTTTTTAAATCAGATTCTGTACATTCCTTCGCTTTGACTACTTAAAGAAAGTTATTTTTTTCTTAATTGATATATAAAGACAATTCAGTGTTTTGCGTCTTAATTCTATATATATATTTTTTTAATTTTTCATCAGAAGTTAGGTCGGTTTTTTGTTTTAATGATCAGGAATGTGAAGATGCTAAGAAAGGAAAAAAATAACCCAACCCCGCAGCTATAGTAAAGTAAAAGTGATATTGTTGGAAAGGAGACATTTTTATTAATGAATTTTTTTATCCCTTTTTTCAGTTGCTGTGTACAAAGTTCAGTGCCGGTTATATAGATTTTTCCCCCCATATAGAGATCTTTTTGTACATCTATTTTTCGGTGAAATGAAATATTTTATTTGAGGGACTCATTATTTTTCCTTCTCAAAAAGAAAAAAAATATTGTTAATTTTTTTAATGAAGCGTTTTGTTAAAAACAAATGTGATTTCTGTGCCCGTTTAAATTTTAGAATTGTGATGTTGAATATTTTGTGATTTGTTTGGCTAGCTTTTGTAACTACATTTTTTGTGTCGTAATATTTTGTCAGTGCGAAGTCTTTTATCTTTTAACTTCTAAAAAATAATCAGATTTTTGGCTAAGTTTTATTTTGTACTATGATAAAGTGCATTAGATGATGTTTTCTAACCTAATGAAAACAAGCAAAATTAACAAAATGATATTGGAACAAAAGAAAGGGGTTTTCTTTCACTCAACATCAGTAAAAGCCAGAAGAGCTCATGTGGCTTTAACACTCGTCGTCCAGTGTAGAATACTGAATAGTTATTGCCAAATCATTTGGTGTGTTGTTTCAGCAATTCACTTTTCATGTCACAGATCGTAAAAAAAATGCTGAAAATGTTGGTTATGAGAGAAATGTGGAATGGCTGGTTGGTTGAAGGGTTTTTAGTTAGTTTGTGGGGGGTTTTTTGCTTTGTTTTTTGCTTTTAATTGTTTTCATGTTCACACTTAATTACACAATTTTTGTAGGGTGAATGTTAAATTTCTTACTCAGTTGATATGTATTGCGAAAGTATTTGTATGGGATTGATGAGAGCTGTCACTGTGTGTACATGTGCACAAGCTTACGTGGTGTGTGTGGTGTGTGTGTGTGTGTGTGTGTGTGTGTGTGTGTGTGTGTGTGTGTGTGTACATGCAAGAGAGAGAGGGGGAATGGAGAGAGAGAGAGAGGAGAGATGTGTGGTGTGTGTGTGTGTGTGTGTGTGGTGTGTGTGTGTGTGTGTGTGTGAATGTTCATGTTTTTTTCTGAATTATTCCATCTCATCAAACATTGCTCATGAATATTACTCATGTTCCATTTCGCTTTTTGTTATGTTTCCTGCACCAATTAATTCAACCAGCTGCAGAAGGACTTGTTCATTATCACCCTCATCAGCATGGTGATGATGATGTTCATTATTTCTATTGTGTTTGTTATAGACATGATATGGCTATTATTGATACTATGTGATCACAAAATAAATTCAGTCTTCTTGAAGAAGGAAGATTTCCATTGGCAGTGATCTGCCTGCAGTGGTAAAACATGTGAAAAACGCATGTCTTGGTAGCATATTTTTTGTGCATATGATTTGAAATCTGGAGGCAAGTTGTTCTTGCAGTTTCGAAATAACACTATAGAAAATCACACAAGAGGACATCTTGTGAAACATATTTGTAGTATGCTTACTTACCATTCCTCTCCTTGACTGAACCATGAGTTGTTTGTTAGATATATGATATAACATGTGTGGAAATGATGTCTCATTTTTTACCATTGTATACAAGAAATGTTTTCTTCTGTCTGTTGTTTTGAACATTTATCCAGGTTATTATTTATAAAACAGCATTTGCATTATCCTGATGACCCAACAGCGTGTTCTTAACATTCAAAGCTTTAATCTTATGATTGGTTTATTAAGTAATGCTGTTTTGCTTACAAATGAGAACTCTTGTTTTGTGTTTCTTTCTCCTCTCATCTGTCCTTTAAATTATATGAAGTAACAGGATGTCAGAAATATTGCTTGTTTTGTGACAAAGTTTTTATTGAGTGAGAAGAAGAGAGCGTGGTTTACTTTGTTGTGGTTTTCTTCCTCATTCTGTCTGTCTCAGCTGTTTGCTGTTTCATGTCAACTTTATATTTTGTATGAAGGGGTGAAGTTTTTATTGAGTGAGAAGAAGAGAGCGTGGTTTACTTTGTTGTGGTTTTCTTCCTCATTCTGTCTGTCTCAGCTGTTTGCTGTTTCATGTCAACTTTATATTTTGTATGAAGGGGTGATGAGTTGATGTGTTTTGTTTTTGTTTTGTTTTTTGGAGATAAGAAACCATCATTGGCTTGGAAACTTGCATAAGTCTGAAGTGCTTTGCGATTTTTCCCATGCTGGGATGATTTTTTATGGTGTGTGTGTGTCTGTCTGTTTCTTCCTTCTTTTTCCTAATTCTGTTGTTATTATTGTGATGTTCTCCTTTTCCACATTCTGTCTGTACCTGTTATTAGTTTTTCATTGTATGTTTGTTCGGATTTGTCCAAATTGAAACAATGTCTCAGTGTGACTGATTAGAAACTCATCTTTATCATACAAGACCAAATAAAAAGGGATCAGCTGTGACCGTTTTGAAAATTACTTTCATCATATTTTTTTAAAAAAGAAAAAAAAAAGAGGACTTGACTGCACGCTAATGTACATCAATATGTAAATGCTGATTGAGAAAACCCAGGTTTTTTATATTAGTATTAATAATCAAGAATAATTGTTCATATTGATTTTAAATTGAGTTATGATTGTGAAGGTGATATTATTAACAAGTTGAAAATAAATAATCTTGTAGATGCAGTGTTTGTATTATTATAATGATTATTATAGTGGCATGAAGATGCACAAATGTAAGCTGCTTTGTCTGTTACACTTTGTGTGTTTTGAAAGTTTTATGCAGTGTGGGGAAAAAATAATACAAGTGAACGCTGCGAAGTATTGTCGTTTGAGTGTTACATTTATCTGCTCAGCTTTGGGTGCTCTGCTGTTAAACATGCAGTAAAGGGCTCAATATAGTATGTGTAAATAAGAAAACAAGAAACAAGCATTGATAAAAACTGAAAAAGGTTTATATTGCCGATTCATGAAGTGGATTTTGCAAAATGAAGGATCTTACACATGCTGCTTTGTGTTTGCTATTTTAATTGTGTTGTATATTACCACACTGGGTTTTCTCGGTCAGCATCACATGCAACAAAGTTACATATATTTCCTCCTGAAATACCAACTTATGCACTGTGGTTTTCATATTGGACAGTGTCGCGAGTATTTTGAATTCATTATACTGGAAACAGTACACTTTGAACTGAATCTGTACAAATTACTCTGTCATTGCCATTGAGGCTGGTAGAATTACATAAAAAACAACAAATATTGACATTTCAAAGGCTTCAACTCACCACTTGCTGCATATCCCATCCCCTCTCTCTCTCTCTGTCCTCTGTCTTTCACCTTTTCAGAGTGTGTGTGTGTGTGTGTGAGTGCGTGAGTGAGTGAGTGTGAGAGAGAGAGGGCATGCAAAGGTAAAAACACATGTATGCATGCATATACATATGAAATATTCTTGTGAGAACATGCAGCTAAGCAAATGTGTATGGCATCGATTTGTGTGGTCACACCCTATTCCCCCCCCCCTTTCTCTCTCACACACACACACACGCACGCACACACACACACACACACACACACCACACGCACCACACACACACACACACACACACACACACACACACACACACACACACACACACACGTGTCTGTTTTGCCTGTTTCATTCATTTACATACTTGCAGACACACATGCGTGCGCACGCACACACACATGCTCGGGCGCACACGCACACACATACACACACGTGCCCTTACATTTAGAAGTAAAAATTTTACTTTTCTCACACTCTTTCTCTCTCTCTCTCTCTCTCTCTCTCTCTCTCTCTCCTCTCCCTCTCCTCTCTCTCTCTCTCTCTCTCTCTCTCTCTCTCTCTCTCTCTCTCCCTCTCTCTCCTCTCTCCTCTCTCTCTCTCTCTCCTCTCTCTCTCTCTCTCTCTCTCTCTTCTCTCTCTCTCTCTCTCTCTCTCTCTCTCTCTCCTCTCTCTCTCTCTCTCTCTACACCACACACACACACACACACACACACACACACACACACACACACACACACACCACACACACACACACACACATTTCTAGAAAAAACACACATTTCTGGAATAGATTTTGTGAAAAAAAAATTCTTCAGGTGTAAAAAAGGAATGAAAACAAAAAGTAAAGAAGAAGGAAGATGGCGGGACAGTGTTCCACATTCACCTTCCTAACAAGTGAACAAGTTTGATTCCCGGCCTTGCCCTTTCTTCCCTGTTTAACAAGAAAATCAAATTGAATCATTAAGTCCTTCGGATGAGACAATAAAACTTGGGGCCCCGTGTGCAAATGCACTCCAAACATCTAGCACACACATTATACCTCACCTTGCATTGCAAACCCCCCCCCCTCTCCTTTATCTGTTTGTGTGTCTACATTTCCTTTCCTTGGAGGATAAATTTCTTGCTACAGAATTTTGACAGGGACGACTGTTTTGTTGCCATGGGTTCTTTTAGGTGTGCTAATACTTTGTTGCGCATAGAACATCTGAAAGACTCATGCTGAAACCATACTCGTGATCTGGTAGTTGGTGTAAAAATTCAGTTTGTGTTTAGATGCTGTTTGTGAAGTGGTGTGTGCGTGTACATGAGTGTGTGTGAGTGCATGTGTGTGTATGTGAGTTGCATGTGTGTGTATGAGAGTGTGTGGTGTGTGGTGTGTGTGTGTGTGGGGTGTGTGTGTGGTGTTTGTGTGTGTGTGGTGTGAGTGAGTGAGTGAGTGAGTGAGTGAGAGTGTTTTCCCACAAAGGAAATAGTTTATGTGTTGCAAGAAAGTTCAAGCGAATACATAGTTTCGTGTGACGAAGAATACTGACTTTGGTACCTGTGAGAGCATCACATTGTGTGTACTAACTGAATGTTTGAAACTATTTTGTATATGTCAAGAACTGTGTGGGAGTGGCTGAAGTAAGAGGAAGTTAAAAACAAGTCCTTCAATTTTCTGTATCTTTAGTTCCTCTTCAGAGACCTTTCTTTTCATCCTCTCTCTTTCTTAGTGACATATCTTATCTCTCCTCCTTTGGTCTCTTTCTGTGATCTTCACCTGAACTGTTATTGCTTCCTTTCCTTTGCTTCGTCTGCCTGAGGGGGCTAAATTTCATTTGTCTCGTTTTTTTCCCTTTGTTGAATTTCCACTGGGGTCAGTTTTTCTTACATCTCTCACTGTGTCTGCCCTTCCTCACTATATTTCTGCCTGATCTCTCGTTTTGTTCTTTGCATTCAGGTTTATCTGTCCTACATACATTGAAAATATTCATTAAGTTAAGATTGAACTCCTTTTGCTACTCTCTTGTCTCTGGTTCTGTCTTCGTCATCAGTATGTGTGCGTCAAGCCTTGGTAAAAGTGCTGAGAGACAAATAAGCCTATCGCAGCTCTCCTGTGATCATGTCTTTTTCTTCAACTCCCAGTTCACTCTGTCTGCAGTATGGGTCTATCTTAGTTTGCTTAACCAATTATACCCCATGCCTCCCCCTGGTTTTCCTCGTCCCCCAGTCTCTCTCTCTTGCTCCACCCTCCTCTCTCTATCTCTCTCTATCTCTCCCTCCCCCCCCCCTTCTCTCTCTCACTCTACTACTCCACTCATTCACACACACACACACACACACACACACACACACACACACACAAAACACACACACACACACACACACACACACACAGAGTTGTCATTATTTCCTGGAAATCAGGGAGTCGGTCTCACTGTGAAAGCCTCACATCCAAATTTCCATTGAGTCCACATTTTAGCTCAGGGGCAAAGGTTTTATTTATTACTTGAAAATGAATACAAATGTGTGGTCATACATGCTAATGAGGGTTTCTTTTGTGAGCTGAATGGAGAAAGACAAGGACAAAAAGAAGAGGGGTTATTGCTTCCAGTTGTTGAGGGTTGTTGGGAATCACTGAGGGCAAAGGGCCCATGACAACAGCATTTCATTGTAGACTGAACACTTCTGTGCTAAACAGATTGTCAGCTTTTTGTGCACCTTTTGGGTTGTATGGACCATTAGTGTCAGAAGAATTGGCAGGCCTTTTTTCTGTTCTCAAGTTTTTTTTTACTTGTCACATGAGCTTCTGAGATGCTGAAGAAAGAAGAGAGAAAAAAAAGCAGAACTTTTCATAGGCTTTGTCTTGGCTTAGGCTTCTGGACAGACAGGCTGAACCACAATATTTTCTGATGTGGGCAAAGTGGGCTAATTTGAATGCTGACATTGATGGTGCAAGAGTTAGTAAACAGGGAGAAATGAGGATGTCCCTTGAAAATTTGGTACGTTTGAATGAGGCACGGGCATTAAGTCCAGTCATCAGTGGGAATATAGTGTGTAAAAGATTAATATTAAATATGTGCACAATGATTATCACTGCACACACCACACACACACACACACACACACACACACACACACACACACACACACACACACACACACACACACATGCTTTTCTTTTCTCCGTCTTCGTCAGATCTTGCCTTACCCTTCCGCCTCTTAGGGTTAGGCCACTACGCCCCACAAGTTTGAGTGGTTGAAGAGTTTGTCTGTCTTCCCCATCAAGGGATGTGAACTATAAAGACTCGACTGAGCTACTTGGCTCTGCTAGCAGTCAAAAACTTGTGTGCAAAATTCAGTGAGTGTAAGGATGATGTAACGACTTTGTGTGTGTGTTGTATGAGACACTTGATGACCTGGCTCTGCTGCATTGGCGCATGAAGAACAGCAGTGGACTGCATCACATTGTGAGAAAACAGGGTGTTACTGTGAGACCATGGCATTCTAGAGGCATTTCAAAGGTGGATTTCATCGCCGGTAAAAGTCGTATACCATTTGGGTCATTGAAACTGAAATGAAAATCAATGTATAGGGTTTGGTGCTGTCTTCCACAGCAGTAGACTATTATGTCAGGTTGTCACACACTCAACAGATTGTCAGTGGTGTGATTTTCATAGTTTCATAAATCATCGCGCTTTCATTGAAAAAAATCAAATGAGTTTTGACTGCATTGTGCAGTTATGATGACAAAATTTCTGACAAAAATGTTTATAGAGCAAATCTTATTACTGTGATATAGGTAAATTTTGGCATGTTCAGAAATAGAATCAAATGAGATTTCTTTGTTCTGGGAAATGGAGCATCATTGCAATTGCATATACTTTCAGGTATGCATACATTTTTGTCATTTATTTCATTTTGAGACCTGAAAGGAATAAAGTATAAAGAGTATTTCTGTACTGCCACTTAAATATCAGCAGTGTGATTGTAGCATTTGAATCAAAAGCGTCCTTCAAAGGTAACCATACATAGAAACAAGCAACACAAACTTGTATTTAATTAAAAGCATGTTGGAGTTAGATTGAAGGAAATACACAAAACAGTTCAAAAGAAACAGGACTGATCTTGTGGTCATCCAAAAAATAGACAATTTTTGATGTGAGACAGCAAAATGGCTAGGCAGCAAGAAGTAAAAACTAACCTGACGATTTTTAGAGTGTTTCTATTTGCCGACCTGGGCTGTTCCTGTCCTCATTCCATCTCGCATTACACTTTCATGTTGTAGGGTTTTTGGTATCAGTTTGTGAAAATTCAGATTAAATTGCTTTGTATAAGGTGTAGGTTGAACTTCAGTTTCAGCTAATATATGTTTACAAACAGATAATACTGTGATAACTGATGGAGTATAGCACATTCTGAGGAAAAAAAAAAAAAACATACAAAAAATCCAACCAAAAAAACCCTAACAACATTTGAATTCAGAATTTGTTGAGGACTACATCTAGGTGTAAAGTACATTTTGGCATTTTCCCATTTGCAAGCGGTATCATTGTAATATCACCCATCGGGTACTATATAAAAATGTGGCATATTTCCGTACTACTACTCTTCCTATAAAGTAGTGGTTGCAAGGACAAAAAAAAAAAAAGGTGCTGCCTTCTGTTAATGCTCACACTTGAATTCTTTTGAAAAAAAATCATGCTTCGGAATCGCACAGTTTGCCTTTATTTTCTCTATTTCTTTACTTGCCAAGAAATCAGCTTCAGAAAAGTGTCTGCAAACAGAAGAAAAAAAATCTGATGTTTTCGCTTTGAACAACAAGACTTTTATGAAAGGAAAATGCCAGCAACCTTTGGTCGTGTGATCTAGAATGCCAATGGTCTCCCAATTTGTGACAGTGCTTTGGGGAGGGACGGGGAGGGGGAGAATCATATGTATGGAGTGTGTTTAGTTTCAGTCCAGCTTCAAGCGGAGAGCCTTTTTTGCTGGCGATTGATTGGGGGAACGGCAATGTTGGCCGAGGTACCAGGCACAGTGCGGGCATGGACATGTGAAGGTCCAGGTACTGTGCCTCCATTCACAAGTCCTTTCTAACAACAAACAAGTTTGCCCCCTCCCTACCTCCAGGTAGCCTCAAGGCTAGAAGAATACTTTCTTCTTTTTCTTTAATTTTGTTGGAGTCTTTGTCTGGTGTATTTAGCTCTCTTCTGATCTCATTTAAAAGAACTTTATTATTATTCTATATTTGAATTTAGCACAACAGTTTCAGTGTACAAGTTGCTGCCATGCTCCAGGGTTGGGTTTTTTTTGTTTGTTTTTTTAAAGAATGGAGTTTTAAGGTGGGGGGGGGGTTTTGCCATTCATCTGGAATGGTTTATTTAGAATTTTCTTTTTGTTCCTTTTTGCTGTTTTATAATTAATGACTATTAAAGTACTCCACTAATAAAGAGGTCTTGAGTGCCTCTTGTGTCCTGGTCTGCTGGAAAAACCCACATGATGGCCACAGTAGACCAGGAATTTCTGGCCAGGGAGGAGCTTGTGGCAGCAGCTTCATCATCAAACGCTGTAAATTTGTTAGATAATGACTATTTGCTCTATGAAGATGCTGACTTAATAGCTACAATGCTTTGCCCATGTCTTAATCACTCTGTGAGCTGGTTTTGATGTTTCCTTCAGACCCTGCTGTTTAGAAAGGTGATCATGTGCGTACTCGGTGTAATTAAAATTTGTGGCTCACTTTCTGGGTCTCATTTGATGGAAACGCTGAGGTACATGCATGAACCCTGTTTTAAACACACTCTAAATTTCCCATGGATCTTAAATCCGCTTTTTTTTATATTATTTTATTTTAACATTGATTAAAGCACATTGCTGCTAAAGAAGAGAAGAAATGTGTTTTCATTCTAAAGAATTTAAATGGCTCACAGAGGTCTCTCCTTTTTTTTTTCAGGGTTTATTTAGTGTTCAGCACTTAAAGTCAAGAGCTGTTTCTGTTCTTCATGTTATAGAGTTTGGAAAAGCTTCAGAACCGCAAATCGGAACTGATCTCCCACCTTCAGAGTGAGCGGGGAATGACACCGGGATCGGGGTCGTCATCATCAGCCCGCAGCAACCTGGACCGAGTTCTGGCCACTCGGCCACGGCCAGCGATGGACATGCTGAACAGTTCCTTGAACGACACCTTCGTGGCCATGCGCACCACCAACACCCTTGATGAACTTGGTGAGGGTATGAGATGTCTCTTTTTTTAAAAATATTTTTTTGCTATGGGTAACCTTCTATTTGTGTGCCGGTGAGGAACAGATGACAAGATTTACAAAACTGCACACACATGGGGACTGGATGTAAAAAAAGCACACATGTGCTTATTCCATTATCCTTGGTATTAAAGAATAAAGAATAACCAGCTGTCTACTTACCCGCCCCTCTCTATCGCCCACTACTGGGTTACGATAGCATACAAATACAAACAGTGCACATGTACTGGGAAAGAGGGGTTCTCTCCCTTAATATAGGGATAGTGTTAACTGAGGTTAGGCTGAGGCTTTTTAATTTTTTGTTAATGTTTTTGTGCGTGCTCTTTTTGGTGCAGATAGTCTTTTTTTCTGTCTATCATATTCTTGGGGTGGTTTTTTGGTTCTTATTGTCTGCTGATTTGATTTGTAAATAATACTTAGTGAACATAAATATGCATCTTTGATGGAGAGCATGCACATTTCACACATTAGACAATGATTACTGAGACAAATTGAGTTTCGTTCTGACACTGTATTTTAAAAATCACCAGTTGAAAAAATGAAACCCAAACCAAACAACAGCCCCAAAACAAAACAAAACAAAACAAAATCAGTGATATATTTTTGACGATTTTCATTTGAACTATTAGTTCTTTCATCCTTCTGTCCTTGCGTTCCTCAAATTTAATTTGGTTTTTGGATTAGGCCTGTTCTGTTGACATCTTTTTTGTTCCTTCAGGGGATATTACCAGGGGTGACTACTTGAGTAACAACTCCTCGATGTTTGGGTCCCGAGGTTCCTCCATGTCATTCAAAGGAATGATGATAAATGAAATGCTTGGAGCTGGCAACAGGACCGCTTTTCAGCCTCCTGAGATGTCTATTGCCAATGGAAAACCTGCACCACCCACATCTGATGTAGTGCTTACAGCAGTTCAGCCCCAGGTGAGTTGTGAATGAATATCTGTGGTTCCTTCTTGACAAACTGTAGAGTCACAGTTTGCAATTTCTGTTGAGTTGTATTCTTTGGTGTTTTTTGTTTTACTCTTTTTTGTGGGATGGGGGGTGTCTCTGTGGCTTTTATTGTGAAATGTAAAACCGCCTTTTGAGAAATTCTAGCTTTATTAGAATCCTTTGGTGGTTGTGTTCAGTTTTGTTTCTTTCGTTCCTATGTTTTGTGTTGGGAAGAATTTTTTGTTTGTTTGCTTGTTAGAATATGTTTTTATTTTTGGAAGCTGACAATGTCTGTTTGAAAGACATAGTAAAATATTGGAGTGTTTGTGGAGTGCTTGTAAGATGGTCCAAAGAAGTTGAGTTTGCAAAAATGTGTTAAAGGGAATTCTGAATGTGCTATCATTATCAAACTGATGATCCCACCTGTCATTTTATATAGTTACAAGGCATAAGTCAAATTAAATAGACAGGACGGCCATGTTATTGCCCTTTAGACTTTAATGCATGTGTACTGTGGTATTTTGCTGCAAGTTTTTCTCCCAAAAGTTTTATAGCCTATATATTGTAAAACTTGTTTGTGAACTGTGCTTGTGCAATATCAGAATATAATCAGATTGTCCAAACAATGTAAATAATATTGGGAATATGCAGCTATGGCTTTTAACCATGTTGACTGCATCAAAAATAGAAATGTTTGGCAAACTGCATAAGAATTAGAAACATTTGGTAAAGTAAAAATCGAGACCTCAGGAGATAGTGCAAGAGTTTAGTTGTTCAGTTTGATGAAAGCAGCTTCACATTTTTGATTGCCTGAATAAATGAGTGCCCGCATTCTGGGGTGTAATCACAGCAGGGGGCATAGGTGTCAATGACAAAAGCTGCAAATATGTGAACCCCCCCCACCACACACACACACACACACACACACACACACACACACACACACACACACACACACACACACACACACACACATTTAAAGTGAAATGATACATATACAGAAAACAGTTTGCGACAGTCTGGGTATAGAGACATGGAAGCAAAATACAGACTTGTTCCCATTAGTTACGAAGATGTGATCTGATTACAGAAGGTGGAAAGGTCACAGGGACAGACCTTACCAGCCAATGACCTGACAGAGGATGGAGAATCAAAGGACAGTGAGATCTTGAACCAGGAGATCATCAAGTTAGTCCTGTTCTTCATTGTGTTGCCTCTGTTTCTTAACCCTAGTAGCGCTGTAATAACGGCAGCAGTACTAGGTGCTGCTGGCTGAATTAACAGCAGCCATTGTTGATTTGCAGTAGGGTGGGGTCAAACAACTCTTGATATTGATATGTAAAACTAAACTAAGTGTGTAAAGTTGTAAATCACTGGAAAGCTTAGATAACAAGCTTTTAAAAGAGTGAAATTTTATAGCAGCATGTAGTGTTTATGATAATGTAAAAAATAAATAAAGTTTAAAAACTGCGCGTGCACTACCAATCACTGTTGCGATGTCGGTGACCCAGATTGATTTTAACACGATATGCAATGTTGTTGCGGTGCAAAAATGTCATGATTCGATAAATACTGTCTCTTGACATAAGTTTTGAAAAAATAAAGAGCTTCCGTGGCTTTATCGGTCGTCAAATACTCGGAAAAGTCCAGCGAAATGATCGACGCGATCGCGATCGTCATGGCGGTGAACACTTATTTCGTGCGAACTGGCGGCGTTCTATGACGAAAATACGACAATCACTTGATTTCGTGTGATGCAAAGTACTCAACAGCATATAGAAATGACTTAAAAACAGTTATTTCGAAGCCGTGTTGCGTTAAAATAAAGTAAAACAATGTATGACATCGAAATCGCCCGGTAGCTATGAAGTGCTTTGGACAAAACTTAGCGCCGCTCGATTCAGTCCGATCGCGATCAATTTTTCCGAAGTTTTTCAAAAATATTTCACAATCCTTACCTTATCGTCTCTATTATCGTTTAATTCAACCAAATCCAGCCTCTAAAACTCCTCATCGCCGTCAATATCGTCAAAAAACTTGAAAAATACTTCGAGTGATACGAGCGCAAACACTTTGCCGCCATTTTGTTTTCAGGCGATCGACGTTCGTCCAAAAAAAATAAAAAATACACCTCTAAACCAATCAGAATCCTCGTTGCTTGCGACTGCGGACGACCTTCACCCATTTCTGCGGCCCTACAATGGCCTTCACGTTCATTGGATGACCTTTGAAAGCGAAAGAAAGCCTTCAATTACGATCACCGACGTCATCGCGGAATATTCCGGGAGCCGCCAGAAATGCTGCACTACGTCACTCCGGAGTAATCCGGGAACCGCACTACTAGGGTTAAACTTGTATAAATTTGTAAATCCTTTATCTTTATGGTTAGCCTGTCTTTCATACTGTTCAGTCTGTAAGCTGTGACTAGTCTGTTCTGTGTATTTCTCGTAATGAGGGAGAGAGAGAGAGAGAGAGAGAGTGCGTGTGTGTCTCTGTGTGTGTGTGTGTGTGTGTGTGTGATAGCAGTGGGCAAATTACTGCAGTAACTGTAATGCATCTTTGTTTTTGGTGGGATTTTTTGTTTGTTTTTTGTTGTTGCTTAAATGTTCTTACAATATATCAAACTTTGACTAAATTTAGTTTTTCTGGTCTACATAATCTGACAATCTCCCTTAAAGTTTGACAGAAATAAGACATAAATATGTTTGCTTTTTTTTCCCACTATAGATTTTCATTGTTCTGTGAATGTAACCTGTGCAAAGAATATTTTTTAAAGCATCGCAAAGGCAGCACAAGCACCTGTCATTTTTAAATATATCCCATGGTTTTCACTATGTTACCATCTACATTTTCTTATAGTTTAGATTTTGCTTTATTCAGTTATAAGAGTGCACCAACAGGATGTGCCTTGAGTGCATTCATTATTTTTTGAATTATTGGAAGTTTTTTTTTTTTTTATATCCTTGGGGTATTTTTTATTTTCTCCAGGCTCATTTCCTCCACTCTTGAAAATGAAGACGACTTCTTCATCCCCTTTGATCCACCACTGGTGTCCAAGTTTGGTCCAATATCACGCAACATTCGCATGAAAGTGAGCAACACCGACCCTGTGCAAGTCACAGCTGAAGAGGTAAATTCCTGTTGTGTCGGGTTGGGTGGGTTGTGGTGGATGGTAGGTGTGTGTGCATGTGCATGTACGCACGCGAGATTGAGAGAGAGAGAGAGAGAGAGAGAGCATGTTTGTGTACAGTTGATCTGACCCCAAAATCAGTAATGCCCAGGAGGGGAAACAAATGGTTTACCAGAATCAAAGGAAGTATGTAGGCTGAGGGAACATTTAATTTTTTTTTCTTTTCTTTGTGGAAGAATTCAGATAGATAGTTGTGTTTAAACAACAGTTGATCGCAGTTTTCTTGGATACAATACATAGAAGTCTGTCCTGTCTGTAAAGTTGTTTTGGAAAAATTGCTACTGTATTGATTCCGCAGATGCAGTGATTGTGTCCACTTGCAGACTCTCTGTTGATCTTCATGGTAACAGAAAGTAAGAAAAGGAAGTACATGTCAATCACGGAGTTAAAACAGAAGTGGCTTCTATATTACAGTTCTCTAGATTGATAAATCTATTATCTTGCTTCAACATTTTTAATATAAAAGGATTGTAGTTCTGCTTGTTTCATTTCTTTTGGGGGGGGGGGGGCAGGGAATAAGTTTTTGTTAAAGATAGAGCTTCAGCCATAATCTACAGTGCTTCTCTGATCTTTTCCCTGAAAGCAGTGTTTTATATATGGCCAAAATATTAACTTTTTAAAAAGAGATTATGTGTTCAAAGATTCTCAGCATTCCTCTGTTGCTGGGGGTTAAGTTTCACTAGAGCTGTTTTAGTAATCTTATAGTTTCGTGCCTTGTAGCATTTTTACTTCTGAACCCTTTGAATCTGAACTTTCCCATATCCACTAGACCTTGAATGATGGTCTGGGTGCTAGTCTTTAAGATCAGGCAATAAACAGAGGACCTCTGTGCAACGCACCTTTAGCACAAGTAAAAGCACCCATGGCAAGCAGAAAGTTGCCCTTGTGAAAAATATTCTGGGGAAAAAAGCCGTCCATATGGAAAGAAATGCACATGCAGACAGGAGAAGAAGAAAAAATGGCTGGTTGTGGTCTTTTGGTAATTTGCCCTCCTGGAGGAAAGCAGCTTGAATGTTATACACACACATTTGCTGTGCATGAAAGGGGTACTCTGTACTGTTTTTGTGTGTGTGAAAAACGTCATAACAATCACTGGTTTATAGTTAGGTACCTTTATTGAAAACAAATGAAATTGTTCTTGTTTATTAATAATTATTTTATTTTATTTTATTTTATTTTTTTTATCTATTTATGATCATACCTTCGTTTTTCTTGTCATTTGGATGGCACATGTGGTGTATTCTCCCCCAGGAATGTGACCCCTGTGTTCCTGGCTTGGAAAAAGGGAAAACTGTTTTTCAGAACTCTGTGAAGTGCACGCCTGTGGTGGCCGTGACGCCCCTGGAGAGGCCCTACCCCACGTCAGCCCCGGTGCCCAGTCTCTTCAAGCCCCAGATTTCTGCCTGCCCAGCTCCACCCATCTCCCTGCCCCCAGCTGTGCCAACCCCTTCCACCAGCGTCTACTCCCCTTGGAGGTAAGCACAGTTGGAGCCCTGTTAGAAACTCAGTCTAGGGCCTGGGACTGAACGGATATTGTCATACATTAGGGGCTCAGTTGGTGGGGTCCTGAATGTCAGCTCAGTTGGTGGGGTCCTGAATGTCAGCTCAGTTGGTGGGGTCCTGAATGTCAGCTCAGAACAGGCACCACTGCACACCAGGGTGACCCAGCAGCAGTGCAGGTCCCTTCTGGTTGGTGGCCTTTCAATGGCGTGACATTGACCAGCTCTCCTTGACTTGTGGCTCTGAGGATATGAGATGATGACCCTTGTGTGATGGTGAGATCAGAATGAGTGATGTGGAACAGCCAAACAGGAGCGTTACAGAAAATGAAGCTGCAAAAAGAAACGACCAAAAAAGTAAAAACACTGGCAGACATGGAAAAAAAAAAAAAAAAAGAGGTACTTCGTTAGCGCTGATAAACTGTCCCTTGGGAGAATGCCCATATTTCACACTGAGAAATCTGCTTTGACCAAAACTAGTGTACAGTTTCAGGATTGCTATAAAGATTGGAATAGCTTCTATAAAATTTGTTTATACACTTTCTTATAGAGATGCTAATGGAATGAAACTATGCTAAAAAACAGTTGAAATCTGCTTGGTTTATTTTTCTTTCTAAGGATCATAAAGGAAAGCTTTCAACAACATATTGCGCACAGATTTCTGTTGTGAATGATTTGTGTGTGTCCTCAGCTTCATTGAAAAGGTTAAACTGATTTGTTTCAGATTTTCTTTTTCATAGTAAAAGATCATGTGTTCTTGATGACAGCCTGTGTACCTTTCTTATCTGTGCCAAGTGACGACAGTTATGAGAGCCTAAATTTGAACACAATTTTTTTATTTTATCCATGCAACCAGCAAAGCTATACAGAACTTAAGAAAAATGTGTGCAGAGAAAAGTTGAGCATAGTTTTGTAAACAAGAGGGGAAGCCAAAATAGCCTGCAGAATCATGTGGCATACTTACCTGTGTGTGCAGTGGTCAGGACTTTTGGCGCTGGCAGATTCCCGAGATGGTGCACAAGCTGGAGAAGGGAGCCATCCAGGCCAACACCACCAGTCAGAGGCTGGCCCTGCAGCTACAGGCAGTGGAACTGCAGATCTCCATGGTGAGCGCCTCCACTTTACTACTACAATCTGTTATACAGTACCTCTTTTTTTTTTTTTTTTTAAAGACTACTGAATATATTGTTAAATTTGTGTATGATAAAGGCCTACCATTTTTTCCATATACTTTTTGTCATACTTCATGTTTTCATTACGTTGATTTATGTTTTCATGTTTCTGTCAGTAAAAATTTTTGTGGGTGTGTGGTGTAGTGGTAATTTGGTCTAGTAACAATAATTTTGTCTTATAAGAAGTTTTAGGTTGCACTCGCTCTCTCTAGTTGGACTTATTCTTCTTACTTGATCACAAGTGGTTTTCTGGCAAAGAAATAAACCATTACCCCATCAAAGGATGCTGCACTGTGGTTGTGAGCTTTTCCTGGTGAGGGCAACCCGAGTTTCACGCAGGGAAATCTGCCAGGATTTTAACTTGTATACAGTACTGTACAATCTGAAATAAAAGCTTGGGTGGTTCATTTTGGATTTGTCCAGTGTACACATGACGTACAATGTGTTCAAGGTTAAATTCTGTTCACTTCCAGTTTTGAGAGCGTGTGGAAGTTGCCAAGCATGAATGAAAAGTGTCATCGGAGTTCAAGCCATTTTTCTCCATTTTCTCTCATCTTTGGTTTTGTTCCTCCAGTGTGCATACATTGTGTTTAACACTGTGCCATAAGATCAACTTTCTGTTTTCAGCTGGTGACTAACAATGTGTCATGTGATGATTTCAGAAAACTGGTGAAAATCCCAAACCAGTGAGTCAGCTGCTTCAAGAAGCCGGCCCAACCTGTAGTGAACCAATGCATCTGCCGAAAGAAGCAATGGTTAGTATTTTATGTGGCAGTGGATTTTTGTACAAATGATATATACTCAAACCACGACAGTCAACAATAGAGATGATGGAAAAGAAATACCTGTACTTTACTTTCAAGATTTTAATCCTTGAGAGATTTTCTCTTTCTTTTTGTTTGCTCTGGGGTTTTTTGTGTTTTTTTTTTTTAGCTGCCTCAGCTTCTGTGATGTTCCTGTCCTGTTGTTCCAGTGAAGCTCATTTTAATCCTCCAGTCTCAGCCATACTCAGATTTGTCTTATGTTGCATCCTCAGGGTCAGAAGTTCACAGGGAGCCCATCAGTGTAAGGCCGCTGTGGGTTCACCAACCAGAGAGGCTCTGCACTGCTGCTGGGTCATTTTGGTGGTGTTCAGTGGTGCCTGTTCTAAGTGAACGTGCACAGGATACCACACCTACTAATCCCCCTACTGATGACAGTAGTAGCTCAGTAGCAGAGCCAGACTAAGTAAGCCGTCCATCCACATGGGCTGGCAACCACAACATCCCCCCCAATGATCTTCCCCTGTGAACTTCCAGATCAGAAGGCTTTGACACAAACTCACCACAGGCACAGAGCATGTGAAACCGAAATTAGGTCAACATGAGATCAGACCAACTGGGTCAACCAAATCAGAGACAGGGTGATGTACTCGTGCTTCCTGTTATGATGTATCCTGGCATAAACCAGGCCTGAGAGATACAAACATCTGCAGTGTTGGTCAAGTTATGTGAGCAACTCTCTCAAAATGACAGCTGTAAAGTGAATGTCTTGTGAACTGTGTTCTGGGTTGTTGCTTTTTGTTTTGTTTTTGTTGTTTGTTCTGCTAGAGCTCCGGGTTCATCAGTGTTGAGACTTAGTATATGCTACTTCTTAGCCCTCCATTAAGGTAGCCATCTCTGATTTGGGGTTGATACCTACACATGACACCAGTTTACATGCATTTTTAAATATTGTCATCTTTTTTTTTACTGGCGTTCAATGGCCTGCTCTACAGTGGACCTTGTTTTCATCTGAAGGGGGGGGGCAGATGGTAACTTGGAGGGCAATATTTTGAATAGGCATCTCGGTGGCTCGAATCCCCAACATCAGATCATGAGTTCAACACTCTTACCACTAGGCTATCCTGCTCACTGGGAACTGCAACATTTGTAAATGATTTGATTTAAAATGACTTTTTTTGGTTAATGGTAATTGTGTGTGCTAAAAGTGAGTAGGCATGAGCATTGCTGTTTAATGGGCAGGGTATGGTAGTTCTTTTTTCCGTCTATGGAATGCTTCTGTGGCGCTAAAAACCATAATTAGCATTAGGTGAATAGAATCTCAAATTCACCTCCAGTAGGCATAGATCAGACATTAAAAAAAGTGAGAGGATAGAGTTGTGAAATATAGACTACAAGATTTCTGTACTTTATTCCAAAGACATTCTTTAAAGTTGAACTAGTATAAGAACTGTATTTTTTTTAAGAATTCAAAACGAAAATCATGCTTTGTGTTTTTATCAGGGACGAATGTACACAACAGGGGAAGAGAGGTCCTGTGTGCCTCAGAGAAGCGAGTTTCCCCAGGTGAGAACTGATGAGTGCTCTACAACGTCATTTTTCTGCCTCTCCTTTTTTGTCAGAACATAGTCAGAATGTAATTTTAGAATGTTTGAGGTCAAATGTAATGAGAAGTGTTCTTTGTGGGTTTTTGTGGTGTCTGTAGAAATAATCTTGTCATGGAACTGAGAACAGTGTGTGTGTGTGTGTGTGTGTGAGTGTGTGTGTGTGAGTGTGTGTGTGTGTGTGTGTGTGTGTGTGTGTGTGTTGTGTGTGTGTGTGTGTTGTGTGTGTTAGAGAGAGACTTCCAGGCATAATTTTTAAGGATATTGTAATTTGTTTTTTGGGTTTTTTTAGGTGGGAAGTGTATTTTGGAATTTGTTTTCTTAACTTGGTGAGTTTATGGATCCCCTTCACAGTGCAATGATTTAAAGTTGTTTGCAACTTCCAAACATATTTAAATTTCTCTCATGACTAGCAACCAGACCCTCCGTCATTCATGGTGTAGCAGATTAAAAAAAAAATTTGGGGGGGGTCTGGCTGTGAATAGGATTTGGGGTGATCAGAAATACCAATGGGTAAAGTGTTCCAAATCAATTAATGTCTTATTCTGGGCACAATAACAAAGCTGTATGGTTTAAAATAAAACAACAGCTAGCAAGTGGGTGTGTATTCTAGAAATATTGATGGGGACTGAATCTTTCAGTAATGCTTTTTTTTTTTTTTTTGTTCCAGAGTGGAAATGACAGTGGCTTTATGGTCAAGCTTGCTAGCAGCCTGATGGGTCTTCAGGAATGCTCCACAGCTGACCACCTGTGGCCCTGAAGGTCTTCAAGCAGATCTATGTCCCTGTGTTCTCTTCCTCTCTCTCCTCTTCCTTCCTTCCTTCCTTCACTTTGGGTGGCAATGACTACAGTGATGTGACTCTTGTGGAATGCACAGGGAGGTGTTGAATTAAAAAATAATTATGTTGTTGCATTCTGGCATTTTTGGATTTTTTCTGGCATTTTCTCTGTCAGTTTTTTGTTTTTTTTTTAATATATTTTTTTTTTGGTCAGTTTTCCTAACACTGAAGTTGTGACTGTGTGTAGTAAATTTTTCTTAAGATTTGGTACTGATTGACCCAAAGAAAACAAAAGATTTGAAGAAGGGTGTTTTCAGAATGCTTTTCCCTCGTAATGGTGTGATGGATAGCTTTTCTGTGTTGTTGTCAACATTTATCAGCTGGTGAAACATTTTTTCCGTGTAACAGAGATTTTATTCAATATTTTATCAGAATTGGATGTTCTTTGAGGAGATCCCTGATTCCATATTGCCCTCACTAATCGTCATGTCTAAAATCTTCTTCAAGTACTAACAGTATTCATTCATACCTTTGCCTTCCCTCCTGTCTCATTGTTTGATCTTCACTGCAAGGAAGAGGAAGACTGTAACCCACAGTTTGTCGACTATATGTCTGATATGTTTATGTATCTTGGATAGCAAGGCTTTTCTCTTAAGAGTAGATGGTATCAATAGCGAGGGTTGTCTCTTATAGTAGATGATGTCCTTGTCAACAGTCGTTAACATGATTTGTACGGTGTATACTGAATTATTCTGTAACTTAATGTTCACCACAGAAAATGAACTATTTTTTATGTCAGGATTTTTTCTCCAAAAAAATTATTAAACAAATACATATAACAGATCTATAAGTGTTTATTTCTTGACAAGTAATTCATTTAACAGGTCTGACAAGATTATGTTTAGCTCCTATTCTGAATCATTTTTTAAGAAAGAATGCTTGTTGTAGCTATGGCAGTGACAGTCTTCATAAAAGAAAGGTGCTAAGGTTCTTGATAAATCAGATTGTCATTCACTGGGATACGTTACTAATTTCTCTAACAGTCATCGGTCTAAAGTTTTTGGTAAAGTATATTTAAATGCTGTCAGCATGTTCAAAATCATAGAATTATCACTCCGTGTCATTAATTACTTGTTGATCAGATTTTGGTAGAATGGGGTTTCATAGCACATTGAGAAAGGCTGTGTAAAGTCAGGTTTTCACTGTGTGTGTAAAGTCAGATTTTCGCTGTGATGCCATCATTTTCTAGCTGTACATACTTATGGGTCATCAATAATGCTGAAATGTCATGTAGAAAAGGACAAAGAAAAAGAAAACACACACATGCATGCACACACACACTACACACACGCGCATGCACACATATGCACGCACGCGTGCACACACATGAACGCACACGTGCACACACATGCACACACGTGTGCACACACACGCACACACACACACACACACAACCCACAAGGTTTTTGCCTCTTCCTGTTTTCTCTTCTTTCTTTGTTAATCTTGCTTATTTACCTGGACCTGTATCACTGATTTTTCCAGTGTGATTGGATGGCAGTAGTTAGTAATTGCTTTGTGCATTATATGCACTTTTATTACGAATTTTGCATAGATGTTTGATAATCTGTCTAAAGTGTATCATTCACAATCTCTTTTTTTTCTACAAGGGTGGAGAATTTTCTGTTGGTGAGGAGTTTGTAATCATTTATCACCTTTTGCTGTAATAAATGATCGATCAGCTTTGTGGGGGGAAAAAAAGAAGAAAACATTTGTGATATACAAAAAAGCAACTTTGTGAAGGAAAAAAAACAAACAGTGCCATGGAACAATCCTGTTAGTCAGTGTATCACAACAAAGACGGTTAGTTGTTGACTGTGACAGATCTGGTTACAATCAGGTCACCTAGAAGATCTGATTACATAATGACAGTAGATAGTTTTAGAGACATCATCTAGGCATTATTTTAATTGTGGATAGGTCACTGCTTGTTCAAAGCATTGATTTAGAAATGCACAGCTTCAGATTTAAACCCTTTGTGCATCCTAAAGCCTTTTTTTTTTCAAAAAAAATTCAGTTTACTAGTTTCTTTTTCCTTTTTTTTTCGTCAGGTTTTATTTTAATGTTTGAAGTGAAGAAACTCTTCTTTCGGCATTATTATTGTTTGTTCTAAATTGTATTGGCTAAGTATATTTACATTTCTTTTAACTCCATTATTTAATCTTTCTTCTGGTTGATACTCTTTTAAAATATTGCTTCTGAATGTAAACTACTCACTTACTTGTCTGTGGTGACAGCATTCTTTTGAAAACTTTAGTTTTAGGATTTGTAGGATGAAAAAAATAACCCAACGAAAGAAGAAATCGTTAAACACATGGATTGCTCATTTTGTCTGTAAAGAAGAAACAACCAGCTTGCCGGCTGTAAAATCAGTTGACTTTTTTAGAATATATTTTTTAAGCTTCAGGTGTAAATTTTTGTCAGTTAAATTTTTTTTTAAACCACCTGGAGAACCTTTATATAGTTGGAGTCTACTGGTCAGGGAGTTGTGGATGAAGTGAATAAAAAACACATACTAAATGGACTGGGAGAAGACGCTGACAGGAATTGTATGACTGATGGAAATTAAACAAAGGGCTTCCTGACTAAACAGATAGAACAGGAAAATACTTTCCTTTGAAAAATTACAGAACATGAAGATACTTACCTTTGAAAAATTATAGAACAGGAAAATACTTTCCTTTGAAAAATTCGTGAAAAGTGCATTCAGGTACAAACAAGTATTGCAGTTTTATTCCCCCAAACTCTAAACGTGCCATGGTGGCTTTGAGATTAGAATTGATTTTATACTTTGACCACAAATCCTGGAGAAAAGTAATATTCTGTGTGATGCGTTGCTTTGCTTGACTTTAGATTGCATTCTGCATATCAGGAAGAGGCAAAACGTTCATGTCAGTAACTGGATAGCCTAGGTAGGGCTTCATGGTCATTGGATTTTTTTAATTTTTGTTTTAGCAAGTGTCGAAACTCCATAACTTTTTTTTTTATATATACATGAAGGTGTTAAGCTACATCCCATTTTCGGGAACTGCAGTTATGGAGGTATTAATGGAATTATGTGGTATTAACTCTCTGAATCAGAGCTTACCTGTAGACAATGGCAGGTGAGCTTTTTTGTACCTTTGCCTGCCATTTTATGGATTTTTCTATCATGGTGTGATGTTTTCTTTTGCACCTTGGTGTGAGATTGCAGCTTCTGGGGAGCTCCTTGTCAGAGCAGGTGTCATCAACATTGTGGCCACAGTTCTGAGAGTTCACTGGTGATAGTGTAGAATGGAGGGGGCCTTTATTTTTGGCAGCAGATGTTTTCTTTCAAATTACAGTGTATGCCCAGTGGTATGACTTGATTTGATTTCAAGCTGATCCCTCTCCATGTATTCATAGTAAGGGAGCCTGTGTATTTTTTTCAGGATCTCGGTGAAAATGAAAAAGTGGTAATTATTTTTTTTAATTGTTTACTTTTTTGTGTAAAACATTCAAGAAAAGTAAGTATGGAAATGCTAAAAAAAAAAAAAAAAATTAATTAAAAAATCAAAAATTCTTAACTGAAAATGATGAGCTGTGAAATGTATTTCATCTCGAATTTGGCAAAGATAATCTGACAGAAGACTGCTGCCCCAAATCTTGAGCTGTGAACTCAATGTTGATGACACCTGTTCTGTATTTTGACCTGTATTGTAGCAGGTCCTTGTGTTGTTAATGAAATCAACAGCACTCTTGTGATGCACAGAGGCATTTTTGTACTGGGTTTTTCTTCTCTCTCCCAACCACTGGACATGATGTTTTTGTGGTGGAGAAACTTCAAGAAAATTGGGACAATATTGGGATATGATCTGTCAACCAAAAGCATAACATATTATGTACGTGACTGAAATTGTCAGTCGCTGTTAAAATGTTTGTAGGATGTTTGTTTGAGTCCTTTTGTGGCAGGTTTTGTGGAGAGAAAAATTTTGTATTGTTCGAGGAATTTTTGAAGACATCAAAAAGCCCACTTAGAACAATGATGATTTATTGGAGAAGTGGAAAGAATAGGGTAACTTGGTCATTTACTGAAGAAATGTACTGCTGGATAACTCCCTGTAATGTCTTTTTTGTCGTCATGTAGCAATTGGTAGCATGCTTTTTTAGGTCATTGTCAAGTAAAATGAGCATAACTTTACTTTCTTGTGGCCATATTATATCTCTAAAGCTTTGTATCACCCTGTGCCCTGGTGAGACTTTTAGCCAGACAACAGAATGTGTGCTGCTGCAGTCCTGCCTGCTGTAGGATGCTCAGAAAAAGAGGGCCTGGCCTGACCCGATCCCATTGGCCCAGAATCCCTTCAGTGGCTTGAAGGACCATCAGTATGCTGTGACCTTCATCACAAAGAACTGTCCATATCAGCAAAGCAAAGGTGAAGAATTTCATACAAAAAAAACCACAACCAAAACAAAGCCAGTCAACCTCATCATGTGATAGTGTTTAGCCCAGACTCAGTTTTTGTTTTATTTCAATACCTGACCGTGTCAGTATTGAACGTTTTGTATTTATTTTGAGATGGTTAGATTTTTTACTTCCTCCTCATGGAATCGTACATTGTATTTTTGGGATTGTACAAGAGTGTATGTCACATAGAAATTAGATAATGACACCAAAAAGGGGGATGGAGAGGATATTGTAGATCATTACTAACAGACAGGTACTAGTGAGAAGTAAGACATTAAGCTTGAAAGGGCTAATATTTTTGTGTCCTGTGTTGTGGGGTAAGCGAATGAGTGTGTGTTATATTCCATATCTTAACAGTTGAGTTTCTTTTCTCTCCCAGTGTATATATAGACAGTATAACTCTGATTTCAGGCATGTACATTTTCTTTTCTCCTTTAGCTAAACAACAAGAACATTGCTGAATGTCAAAGACAGTTTTACAGATAGCTGCTGGTGATGGGTGTATGAATGTCGTGTTAGGTGTTGGTGAGGGTTTCAATCCTCGTCGGGCCAGGTTCCAGTTTTGTGTGTATATACATACCTATTTCATTTCATTGCTATTCAGTGCCATTTTGATGGTGAAAAATAGAATTTGCCGTTTGGCACAAAGGCATGAAAAAAACTGCACCAGAAACTGAGGATGGATTTTTGGGAGTGGTGGCAACATGATGAAAGATGCCGAGATGCGTTTTTGTGATTCGGTGAGAGAATCTGTAATTTTTTGTCATTGAGGATGATTATTTCTGTCTGGCTTCAATACAGCTCCTCTCTGAAATGTGTCAAAGAAAAAAAAACACCCAAAATATATAGATAAAAACCCATGGGGTCACTGTTGAGATCAACAAAATGGACGAATTGTGAACATGTTTTGATTCTTTTTCTTTTTTTTTTTTTAAAATGCGCAAAGAACATGGCATGGTTGTTGTGGTAGAAAATTTATGTGGCCGCCTTGGTCTTTTCTTCTACACAGGCAAGTCATTTTTTCGTTACTTGTAGTGTTCATTTGTTCGTTTGTATGTGTGTTTTTGTAACTGAAGATCATTGGACTGGAACAGGATATTTTTTTCTTCAGGATCTCATCAGTGACCCCATGTCTAGGTTATATATATTATATATATATATATTATATATATATATATATATATATATATATATATATATATATATATATATATTTATTCTTTCCTTATTTTCTTTTATTTTTTTTGTTTGTTTCGTTTTTTTTATAACTTGGATGGCATTGTTCACCACTGTTTCCCCATGGTCAGTATATTTTGTTGTATGTTGAGAGAGAGTCGTATCTTCTTGTATTTCTTTCCTCTTCTCTCTTCAGCCTTTTTCTTTTTCCCAATCCCCCTACTCCATGCTTGCTTCTTTTGCCATTTTTTAAATTTTATTTTATTGTTTAATGCGATATGAATTGTTATGCTGTCATTCTGTTGTGATACTGATAAACTGTTTTATTTTGATGTCTGTTCTATGGCATGTACATCATCTTTTATCAGTTTTTGCTGTCTGCTTCCTGATCTGCTTTGAATTTGTGTATCGCGTTTATCTTTATTCTCTGTAGTTTGCATCCTGACAATTTATGTGTAAGGAGATTTTCAGCTTATCCTAGGTCAGCTGCCCAGACTGGATTGAAATAGTAATCGGAGTAATGTGGCATCATGATCATTTGCCTTCTGCTTCTGCTGTCATCATTTTTCACCTAGTCCTTTTTATTTCAATTGATCTGAACTGTCTTGAAGAGCTTTGCAAACAAACTTCTCGTACAGTGTACTGAAGTTTTTTCTATCTGTTTAAATAGCTCCAGAGTCTCAGTGTAAATGCATCTCCTCAGTATGAGTATTGTACAAGCCTAGCATTCTATCTACCCAGGCCATAGCATTGTTATGGGTTGTATGCAAAGCATGATTGAACTCAACAAGGTCATTGGTAGTCATTGACATGAACTGCTGGTGAAAAAAAAAAAGGGGGGGGGGAGGAGGTTTTCTTATCAACAATACATTTTTGCCAAAATTTGCATATACTTAATACAAGATAAAAATTTTAAAAGTCCTGGCTCGATGGACAAATGGGGGGGGGGGGGGGGGGGGGAATCTTTTAAAAAACATTTTAAAAAAAAATAAAATTTGGAAATAAGTAAACTGCAAAAAGCAAGGCAACTATTATCAATTGGAAATCAAGGGGCAAAAGATTGAAACAGTGCAAGACTGTTTGATGTTAAGTTGTGAAGTCTTATTTATCCTGCAGTTCAGTTGTTAATACTTTTTAAAAATATTATATGATTTATAAATCGTTGGATGGTCTTGACAGTTGGAATGTGAGTGCATGATTTGTGGTAACTTTTGAACATCCTCCACCATCTTTACCTGCTTTCCATATCATTTAATATTTTTGCCCCCATAGGAGACACTTGTTTGATTGTTATTCTATTTTTGACATTGTTGTTGATGACAAAATGGCTGTACTGTAATTTTGCCAGCAGAGCTTGGAACTTGTGCATTATATTGATCAGTGTGCAAGTGTTTTCTTCATGTATATATTTGTGAGGTTTTTTCGGTTTGATTTGGGGGGGGGCCTTGTTGGTTTTCAGTTGGTGTGTTTTGCAGTTTCATGATAAAATGATTTATTGAAGAATTTTGTTTGTTGGCCTTTATAAATCTTATTTTTAAATTTCATTTTCATGCCATGATGTTTAAATGGGTTCTTAAAGGGGGGGGGGGGGAGCAGATGTCTTGGAGGATTCAGTATGCTGTTTGTTTTGAATTGTCAGGTCCAAGTTTGCCTCACTGGAAAGCAGTGCAGGGGTGTTGAAATTTTGTCAAACTATATTGATGAATTTGAAAGAGCATGATGGAGTATGCTTTGTAGTCTATCGGAAATATGATAGCGAGAAAAACAGCTAGAAGAAAATGTAATTGTTGTGCCAGAACATGAGCCTATCTTCTGTGTTTTCTGAGAGCCCAACATTGATAGCACTCTGTGATCAGGAACACTAACCAGACAACAAAAAATATTGAATATTAGAGACACAAGTGCTAAACAGAAAACACATCGCATATTGGCTGAACAGTTGTCAATATTGCATGACCAGAGATTGGATTTTTGCATAGAAAATGCTTTGGTTCCGAGGCGTTAAAGAATCACCAGGTCTGCATTTGAAACCGGATTTGTGCCGTCTTTAAACAGTCCTTAAAAGTCAGACATTTACCCTCAGGTGCTTACATTTCACTATTATTTTGATTCCTGTTAAGTTCTGTATAAAAATCTGATTGTTTTAATTTTGACATCTCAGAAATAAGTGAAAGAGAATGATAAAAAGTACATTCATCATGAAACTGTAATAACTGTCTTTAAACATCATAGCAAAGTTTAGTGTTAATACTTGCACACCTTTGTGTTAATACCTGCATACTGTGTTACAATGTTTCACTGCCATTGTTGACCAGTAATAATTTGAAGGGTCCTTTGGGAAAGAAAAAATGGGAGTTCTGTTAGTCTTGGAAGAGTTCTTGAATTTTCCACTGCAAGTTTTGTATGAGCCCTGTTAAATATGTATACATGTGTGTACCTTGGACTGTGATGATCTTTTGGTGAAAACAGATTATTCAGCTCACATACACTGTTTGTAGATAGTCTAACCAAACTTGGTGTTTTTGAATCTTAGCTTTTTTCATTTTTGTACTACTATTGTCACAATGAAGTTTTCACTTCTGGGACATTTTGGCGTGAAAAGTAACTTGCAGATTGGTGATCTCAGTCATGAGCATGCATTTATACTTTCCCTAATCATGCATAATGAGGCCTGATTTAACATTGCTTCTAAGGATATCATACAAAGTAATCATAGAACTTTTTCAGTAAAAGTAAACCTATGAATGAAAATGTTTATTTCTTATTATGAACAGTAAGTTGAAAATGACTTACTTGCAAACTGGACCCTCCCCAAATAAATGCACCAAAACAAACTAAAAACAAGTGAAACCACTTCAAACTTAATACATGAGCCACAGCTTGCATGCCATTTTGCGAGTTTCATTTGTGATCAGTCATCTTTTTGTCACGTGTGTCATCACCATTGACATTTTAAAGAGAAGTTCGTGGCGGTCAAACATTTCAAAGCTACTAGACAATTTACATGTTTTTAAAGAAGAAAGGAAAATTAAAGAAGTGATGTTGGTATTGTGCTATATAGCTCACACACATGACTGACTGATTGCGTTAAGCTTCTTTCCCCAGGAAAAGTGCATTGCTTCAGGGAAGCATGCACATTGACATTCACTTATTTTCTGGTGGGTGAATTTTCTGAGGGAGGCTTTTCCCCCCCCCCCTACTGTCACATGGATGGGAGAACAGTTGGGCTTCAGATGGTCTTTAAATTCAGGACCTCTCGTTTGGTGGATGGATACTTCTACTGCTCGAGTACCTGACCACATGTTTTAATGAAATATATGTGCTTTTTGTTGAAATGAACATGTGTGTAACTTCCTACTCATACTTTTTTTTTTTGCACGTGTATTTCCATGCAGATTTTTCTCCATGTGCCAGTGATTTGGTGTGTGTGTGTACGTGTGAAATCAAATACTGTATTTTCTGCTTTGTTATTTGGTGTTGTAATAAAAGACCTATAATCAGTTTCTGTTGCAAATGTTTTTTGTGTGTTTTTTCCCCTGGTGTGTGTTGTAGATCTCTTGGACACCAGTTGTACATTTTTTCTTTTTAGTTTAAACAACTCACTCACACACACATGGGGATGGGATAGCTCAGTGGTCAGAGCACTTGCTTTCCCCCAGCCTCGAGCGTGGTTACCAGTTGGATGGTTCACCCAGCTGTAAATGGGTGCCTGCCCTCTTTAGGGTCAGGGAATGTAAAGCAGCGAGGGAGAGATGGGCACCGCCCTCAATATAGCTTGCTCCCAGAGTTGCCAAGGTCTCTGAATCCTCGCTCCTCTACAACCACATAGGTTATGGGACACCTTTACCTTACCTTTTACACAGCTGTCAGTTTCCCCCACTTTCAGCCCCCTCAGCTACTAATTATTTCATCCCATCCCAGCCCAGATGGGGGCCAGCTGGTGCTATTTATATCAGTAACTGACCACACTTGGACTAGGTAAAAGGAAAGGGTGCCTAAATATAACACTCTTGACTGAGTGCTGTTGGATTTGTGCACTGTGTTTACCTTTTTACTCGCAACACACACACACACACACACACACAATGATATATAGGGACCAAAGGCATGATCAAAATAAAGTAAAACAATGTATGATCAAAATCACCGAGTAGCGAAAATGTGCATCCAGCAAAACTAGCACCACTCAATTCGTTAGATTGCTATACATTTTTCGGAAGTTTTTAAAAAATATTCCATAACCCGTACCTCATCATCTCTGTCATTGTAATTAATTCAACCAAATCCAGCCTCTAAAACTCCTCCCACTGTCAATTTCTTCAAAAAACTCACAAAATACTCCAAGACATTCTGGCGCAAACACTTACTGGCTGCCAGCTTGAACCAGACAGAATATAATGATATATCCTGGCAGCAAAGTAGTACTGCTTCTTACACACACACATGCCCACTAAACTCCACCAGCGTAGTAACAACCAAGTGATGTCAGTTTTTTTTGTTTATTTTATTTTTTGTGTTTAAACACTTTTTTTTTTCTTTTTTTTTTGAGTGATGTTAACAGGATCATTACCTGTACCGTATGTTACTGGTTGGCTAGAAGGCATTAAAATCCAATCATCAGTTTAATGCCCAGTGATAGTTTAGGGGCGACAGAAAAGGGAGTGCCTTGGTGCAGTTTCGCTTCAGTGGCTGCAGTGTAGTTCAGATGCCTTTGACAGGGCTGTCAACTGTTTCAGCATCCATGGTTGGTCGCCTTCTTAGGTCAAGGTGTGATCAGAAGAGTGAAGAATGCGACAGGAAGACCAGAACGTAATTGCTTTCTCTTGCAGCTTTTGTGCATGGGGTAGCTGGAAGTTAACCTGCCACGTAAATCAGTAGCACGAATCGAAGCACTACTCTTGCTTGGGTTAGTTGTGGCTCCATGGTTTTTGTGTATAAATACTCTCAAAGCTAAAAAGGATGGGATACTGGATAGCCTAGTGGTCAGAACATTGTACTTACAATTTGATGACCCAGGTTTGATTCCCGTTCAAGGGGATTTTTTCCCTGGAGTTAACATCAGTACTGACTCCACTCTCCCCAAAAGTCCTTTAGATGAGACTATAAACTGAGGCCCCGTGTGCGAAAGCACGCAGGACATCTTGCACACATGTTTAATCCTGTTCTGCTTTTCGTAAGAGTAGGCCATTGTGTGGTGGTGAGAACAGATGGCAAGACTGACAAAACTGCATACACAAGGGACAGGGTGTAAAAAAGCACATGAGTGCTTACTCCTTTGTCCTCAAAATAAAAGAATTAAAAGATAAAAGAATAAACGCATTTTATTTTTTAAAAATCTCATGAAACGACACTACCTAGGCAACAGTCAGGATTACATTTGCGAATTTTGTGACTGAAGTATTTTTGGTTTATACTAACTGAGCTGATGCCTGGCTGTAATATAATGTGCTTCCTGTGCACATTTTCTTTGCCCAAAGCACATTTTGAAAAGACTTTATGAATGTAACTTGTATTACACTGCCTACATGTACCTTTTCTCTTTTTAAAATTTTTTTATAATCAATTGTTCCTCAAAGTGTTTAAAATGATAGTATGTAGTCATAAACTATCTCTACACACAGTTACAGAAAAGAAAAAAAAATCTGTATGTGTAAAATAACCTTTTTTTTTCTTAATCAATCTCAATTGTCCTAAGTTATTCATCCATTACTAAGTTTAAAACCCTCAATATTCCACTTTGTTCTCTCTTCTACATGCCTATCTATGAATCTCCAACTGATCTGCCGACAGAATCATCAGTTTTCGCACCATACAAGATTACAACTACAGTTACACTTGACAGTTGAACTGTCCATGCCATTTGCTTCAAAGAGCAGGTGTTATTACACCAAGCTGTTCAAGTCAGAAGCAGAAGGCTATTTTTAATTGATCACCATTATTATTATTCACCTTGATTACACCTCTTGATACCACGCTTAACACACAGCATAATGCATTATATCCCCGAAGTTAGAATGTGGCTACCTTTATGGTAGACAAACAGTTGCATATGTAAAATAACACCACTGGTAAACCTTGGAGCTCTAGCCAATGAATCAACAAAAAAAACCAATCCATTCTCTTGGTATGCATGACAAGGCAAGATGGATGAGTGGAGTACAACGCAAACATAGGGTGTCCCATAACCTAGGCAGTTGTAGGGGAGCGAGGCATCAGAGACCTCAGCTTCTCTTGGGGCCAGCATATTGAGGGGGTGCCCATCTCCTCTCCCTCGCTGCTTTCCTTGCCTGACCCTAAAGAAGGAAGAAACCCATTTACAGCTGGGTGAACCCGAAGCCAAGGCCACAACGGTCACCCATCCAACTGGTAACCACGCCTCAATGTGGCTTAACTTAACTTGGGGGAAGCAAGTCCTCTGACCACTTAGCTATCCCGCCCCCTTGTGATAATATGCCAGTAATAAAACAGGATTATACTGTGTAATCTGTTCACTTTAAAGCTGATCTTGATCAGTTACATCAATCTTGATTATACACCACCATTGTCCGCCCATCAATAATGAACAAGCCACCGCTGCAGCCACCACCACCACCATGCATTCATGTGTGTAGTGGTCTACCACACACACACACCACACACACACACACCACACACACACACATTTTAAAAGAATTTAATGTACACAATCCACTCACACACAATTTTTTTTTTAAACCTCCTTCAGATGACTCTTAGTTTCAAAAACAAAACAGTTTCAAACTTCTCGGTGTTTACACCAGAAAAGTCCAGTTCTTCGATGGAACAGCTGACTTTATGATAAATTGAAAGAAAAAAAACAAACAAAAAAACCTAAACCAAGAAACTACACCGGAGATGCCATACGCAGTGGAACACCACCCACACAGATCATCGCACAGGATGCCATCTCATCAGCACATCGCCATACTTCTTGGGGGCTGAAAATCAACACAGAGAGAAACGCCATTATTGTATCGTGGTGTGGTTTTGGTATCGTGTATAATACTGCATGGCACTGCACTTGCATTACAATATTTTGTGATTGTATAATATTGGGTACTAATTTTTAAGAAGTGTTCAATTATAGTGTTTTGTATAGTACTGAATTGTATTGCATTTCATCATATCACATTGCTGTTCTTTTCTCTATACTGCAGATCAAGGACCCTGAGTGAAATTCAAGGATATATATAAATATATGTGAGTGTGTGTACATTTATAATTTCATAATTTGTGAAATTGCCTTTGAAAGGAGTTGCAGTGTAAACAGGTATGGGTTTACCAAGATGTCGCTATTTTAGTACAAAGATTCCTTTGAAAGTTGTTTTTTTTCCCCCTTGGGGTGTTTTATTTGGTGGGTCAGTGGTCTAGAGATTCTGCAGCTGCCTAGAATGCAAGAAATGCAAACCTGTTCAATCCCCAGTAGTGCCCCATCCACCTGACCTTGAGTGGTGGTCTGGGTGCTACTGCTAGTCTTTAGATAAGAAAACAAACTGATGCCCTGTGCAACACGCATTCAGCGCATGAAAAAGACCACTTGGCAACAAAAGTTGTTCTTGGTAAAACTGTTATCTTACAGAAAAAGCCACTGTGGTAGGGAAATACGAAAAAAAATACACATGCAGACAAGAAAGAATTAATAAAAATAATGGGTGGCACTGCTCTTGTGGAGACACACTCTCCCTAGGAAAAGCAGACTAAATTTCATGCAGAGAAACTTTAGTGATTACAGTGACCCAAGTTACAACATTTATGAGTTACAACACAATACAATTCACCTCCAACAAACTTTCATCTCTGAAGGTTGCTGCTGGATATAATAAAAAACATTCATGTCAAAGTAGTTTTCATTGTCTAAAAAGACTAAAAGTAGTGAAAACATTATTATTATTTTTAAGGCATGTTACAAAATGAAAATAACCATTTGGCAAAAAACAACAAATTTTAATTTATGATGAAGGATCATATTATGTACATTTGATCATGATTGAATTTTATTCTCTAAAATCATGAAGAGAAAAAAAAACGAAACGCATATTTTTTGATCTTACCTTCTTCAACGAAGTCTTCTGGATGATTCCGAACATAATCTTCAATAACGAGGAGCTTCCTTCGCCCACTTTCTTCGTTCCAGGAATCCAGTCTCTGTCCAACCAAATAGCCCACCGCACCAAACGCCATGTGTTTGTAGATGCCTGAAACAAACAATCTTTATAAAACCAGCTCCTTTCTTCAACCAGCACCGGACGGGATAGCCTAGTGGTCAAAACATTGTGCTTGCAATTTGACAACCCAGGATCGATTCCCGTTCAAAGGGATTTTTCCTCTGGAGTTAGCATCAGTGCTGACTCCACTCTCCCCAAAAGTCCTTCGGATGAGACTATAAACCGAGGCCCCAAATGCAAATGCACGCAGAACATCTTGCGCACACGTTAAATCCTGTTCTGCTTTTCGTATGAGTAGGCCATTGTGTACCGGTGGGAACAAATGATAAGATTTACAAAAACTGTATACACGTGGGGACTGGATGTAAAAAAGCACATGAGTGCTTATTCCATTATCCTCGCTATAAAAGAATGAAAAATAAATCAATTTTAAATAAATAACCAGGAATAAATCCTGTTTTACTAGTCTTAAAAGCCAGGCCCATGCAATAATTATATTAAACTAAAATCTCAATGACAAAATATTCTGAAATCTGTACTATTTCTACTGTATACATGTATATTGTTTAAAAAAATCTATGCTCTAAATGAGAAATCTACTGACTAAATATCTTTTTCTTTGTCAAACGCTCAGATAGCAACTGTTGTTCATTTATTCTGTCATAAGAGCAAAAGTGTGTTGCACTGCCATTAAAAGTAAAGGTAAAAAAGGTAAAGGTGTTCCATAACCTAGGCGGTCATAGGGGAGAGAGGCTTCAGAGACATCAGCTTCTCCAGGGCCAGCATATTGAGGGCAGCGCCCATCTCCTCTCCCTCGCTGCTTTACCTTCCCTGACAATATAGGGCACAGGTACCCATTTACAGCTAAGCGCGCAAACGGTCACCCATCTAGCTGGTAACCATGCTCGACCCTGCTTAACTTATCTGGGGGAAAGCGAGCGCTCTGACCTCTTAGCTATCCCGCCCCCTTGTCATTAACTGATTAAGCGCCTGAAAAGTCAGGCCCAGTGCATCTGACTTTGGTGAGGGAGAGAATTAGTATTTTTAAGTCTTTCTGGAAAGAGGGTAGGAGACTGGACCAAGAGGGCAGAAAGTAGCCAAGAAGGAACTATCAGGAAGAAAAGGAACAGGACAGAAACAAAGACTGAAAGAGAGGGACAAAAAAGAAAAAAATCTGAACACAGAACTTCCAGAAGGTGAAGGTGCTATTCATACTGACAGCCTCCCCACCCCCACACATCCCCAGGGGTGTGTGTGTGTGTGTGGGGGGGGGGGGGTTCCTAAATATAATATGACTATGAGATCTAATCCGTCCATCAACCTGATCAAGGCATCAGGCTTGTGTAATGTCTTATGTTAGTTATAAGTTATTCTTAATAAAGTACTGTCAAGGCCAGCATATCATTTTTCCCTAATGAAATGGCATGACATCTCTGAGTAGTCATCATTTTATTTTATTCCTGTTCAGTTTTAACCAAGAAAAATATTAACAGCATAACCCTAACATCAGTCTGAAATCACACACACAGTACACACACACACACACACACACACACACACACACACACACACACACACACACACACACACACACATGTAGTAGATGTACACAAACTGAAATACCTGTTTTGCTTTCATACCCTGGTCTAAATCAGTTAATAGATTTCTATATTCAATTTGTAAAAGTTGAATACACCTTAATTTCCAGCAGAAACACACACACACACACCACACACACACACACACACACACACACACACACACACACAGAGTCTCACACACACACACACACACACACACACACACACACACACACACACACACACACACACACACACCACATGGGCACGTGCATACACACAACACACACACATGCGCGCGCACACACACACACACATCTGTACACAACACATTACACACACAACACATGTGTACACAAACACAGCGAGACACACACACACACACACACACACACACACACACACACACACACACACACACACACACACACACACTGAGCTTTTTTTTAATGAATAGCCCCTTGTGCCCAGTCAAAATTACTGACTGTTTAAGAAGTTTACTCTACAAAGAAATGCTGGGCACTGTAAATGTAATTTGCAGACGACACTTGCTCGCGCATACACTGATACATGTATGCAACTCCACAATGGATGTAGTCTAAGTCAAGGACGAACACTTTACCCCCAACCAAATCTAAAAAGATGCAAGGAACAAAATTGATGTACTAACCAGTTAACATAGGTTTCCTCTGCATCAAATTCAGCCCAACGGCAACCCCACACCACCAATTATTCCCGAAACTTCAAGTAGTGAGATGGGACTCGGCATTTTGCAGATTATTGTGTCCTCTGACAAACAGGAACAGCCACTCCAAGTGCCGAATGATGAAGAGACGTAACTCTGTATTTCCTGAGTCAAACTAGGAAGTGTGTGTGTGTGTGTGTGTGTGTGTGTGTGTGTGTGTGTGTGTGTGTGTGTGTGTGTGTGTGTGTGTGTGCGTGTGAGTGCGTGTGCGTGCGTGCGTGCGTGTGTGTGTGTATATATATATATATGTGTGTGTGTGTGTGTGTGTGTGTGTGTGTGTGTTGTGTGTGTGTGTGTGTGTGTGTGTGTGTGTGTGTGTGTGTTTATTTTTATTTTTATTTTTTTCTTTTATTTCGAGGATAATGGAATAAGCACTCATGTGCTTTTTTTGTTTGTTTTTTTTATTTCTAGTCCCCGTGTGTATGCCGTTCTGTCAGCTTTGTCATCCGTTCCTATCGACACACAATGGCAAACTGTCCCGAAAAGTGGAACGGGTTGTGTGTGTGTGTGTGTGTGTGTGTGTGTGTGTGTGTGTGTGTGTGTGTGTGTGTGTGTGTGTGTGTGTGTGTGTGTGTGTGTGTGTGTGTGTGTGTGTGTGTGTTTTAGGAATAATACATAACGTTTCCGGAAATTATTTTATATTTTTACTCTTGACATCCCACAACAGTTTTAGTTTTTGTTGTTGATAATTATTATTGATTTCTGGTAAACTGATAAACTCCAACAATAGCTTTCTTCTCTTCTTCTTCTTCTTCTTCTTCTTCTTCTTCTTCTTCTTCTTCTTCTTCTTCTTCTTCTTCTTCTCCTCCTCCTCCTCCTCCTTTTTTTTAGTTTTTTTTTTAAGTGTTTGTTTTGTTTTGTTGTTGTTTGTTTGTTGTTGTTATTGTTGTTTTGGGGGGATCTTTTGGTTGTTTTGGTTTGGTTTGGAGTTTTGATTTGTTTGTTTGTTTGTTTGTTGTTTGTTTGTTTTTTTTTGCTAGATAGATGGCTTGATGAAAAAAGGGAAATTTATTGCTGACTCAATGTACCATCTGGAAATAAATCTTTGATTTGATTTGATCTCTCTATCTTCAACGGAAAATATCCAAGATAACCACATACAGGGGTACCATGGCTACAGAATGATACTACAATTAATTTTTATCTGTGGGTATATGCCTATGGCATGGAGATCAGTGCGCAGAAGACCAAGCTGGTGACCAACAACATCAACGGCATCAACACCAACATCAGGGTCGGTGGTCAGAATTTGGAAATGGTACAAAGCTTCAACTATCTGGGAGCAATTGTAACAGACAAGGGATCCAAGCCTGAAATACTCGCAAGGATTGCACAGACAGTTACAGCACTGACAAAATTGAAGACCATTTGGAAGAACAGGAACATCTCGCTCAGCTCAAAGATCAGGCTGATGCGCACTCTGGTCATCTCAATATTCCTGTATGCTTGTGGGTCATGGACCCTCACAGCGGATCTGGAGAGGAGAATACAGGCCACAGAGATGAGATGCTTTTGCAGACTCCTTGGCATCTCTTACAAAGACCCCATTAATAACGAGGAAGTGAGAATCAGAATTGGTCAAGCCATCGGGCCCTTTGAAGATCTCCTGACCACAGTCAAAAAACGCAAACTGAAGTGGTATGGGCACGTCGCAAGATCAACAAGGCTTGCCAAGACGATTCTGCAGGTAACTGTGCAAGGTGGGAGAAGGAGAGGCAGGCAGAGAAAGAGATGGGAGGAAAACATCCGAGAGTGGACGGGCCTCAGGCTGAGTGACACCCTGAGAAAGGTCGAGGACAGAGGGAAATGGAAAGAGCTGGTTGCGAGGTCTTCCGTGGCGCCCCTACGGTATAAATAGACTACGGGATAGAAGAAGAAGATGTCTACATCACTAAGTAGTGTAACTTCAAGTTGAAAAATCGATAAAATAATCGTCTCTTTCCACCGCTTCTGATTTAAAACCTATGGTAACAGTTGCAGGTGTCAGTTATTCATTCACTTTTGAGAGGTCATACCTGGATCTGCTTCAGTAAGCATCATCGATCTGTCTTCTGATGTTCAGAAAACGCAACCAGCCGTTACCTTTTTCTGATTGAACACACTTTAAAGGTTGCATAAATAATTCTTGATCGATAATATGACGTATGAAGCCTTTCGCGTATTGATCAACATGTTCTGATCATCATGACTCCGTTAAAAAAAAAAAAATACTGAGTGACCTTTGTGATGTAACAACAAAGTCTTCGCAAAGGTCGAAAAACAAAGCACAATCATTGATCGTTCCGTTAACTAAGAGTTCAGCACTAGAGCTGGTTTGTACAAGGCTAAGAATTAGCTTTTGATTACATGTACATCAGTGTTTAAAAAAAGAAGAGAAAAGAAAGATAAAGAAAAAAAATCAATGGCTGGATGGATGTCATGAACCCTTTCAGGCGATATGTAAGGATTCCAGTTGGTTTGTGTGAGCGTGGCCCTAGAGACGATGTTGTCTATATTCTTCTCTCTCTCTCTCTCCCTCTCTCTCTCTCTCTCTCTCTCTCTCCTCTCTCTCTCTCTCTCTCTCTCTCTCTCTCTCTCTCTCTCCTCTCTCTCTCTCTCTCTCTCTCTCCGCTTTTCAGAAGAGTAGGCCATTGTGTGCCTGTGGGAACGGATGGCAAAGCTGACAAAACGGCATACACACGGAGACTGGATGTAAATAAAGCAAAGGAGTGCTTATTCCATTATCCTCGAAATGAAAGGAGGGAGGGAGGGAGGGATAGATAGATAGATAGATAAATAGATAGATATATAGATAATAGATAGATAGATAGATAGATAGATAGAGAGAGAGAGAGAGAGAGAGAGAGAGAGAGAGAGAGAGAGAGAGAGAGAGAGAGAGAGAGGGGGGGGGGGGGGGGTTGGTGTGACTGTGGGTGTGTCTAAATCACCAAGTAGTAAATGGACATTTAACAACAAAAAAAGAAGAAAAGAAAACAACATCAACAACAACAACAACAACAACAACACACACACACGCACGCGCGCGCGTGCGCGCGCCACACACACACACACACACACACACATACACACACACACGCACGCACGCACGCACACCACACACACGCACGCGCGCGCGCGCGCGTGCACACACACACACACACACACACACACACACACACACACACACACACACACACACACACACACACACACACACACACACACGCACACACACACATTGTCGAGAGTTCTAACTTTTCCATTGAATAAAGATTTCTATGGAGCAATATTAATTATCATTCATCTGCCCTCGTTAGCTTTCTCTTGACTTTTGAATATTGCGTGTTCACATTTGGAATAAAAAGAACTGGAAGGTTTGATGTCCAGGTCCATATTGTCTGGAATTCTTTTCTTTGGCAATAACTATACATCAGAGATCAGTCTACCACGAGAAACTGCAGTCCTCTTCTTTTAATTCTACCATAACGTTTCCTCTTTCATCTGACCGTGAAGTATTTATTTCTCTTGAATAATATCATTATACATGACGGACGATGTAGTAGCCCAGTGGCTAAGACTGTTCAACTTCAATGCCGTGAATCCATAAAGTCGCGGGTTCAAATCTCGGCATTGGCGTCCTGGTGAATTAAAGGTGGAGATTTTTTTTTTTATACGATTTTCCAGGTCAACTTCACATACAGACCTGCCAGTGCCTTTATTCCCTTTGTGTATACACACATTAAGTTTTTTTTGTTTTTAAAAAAAAGGAAAAAAGGTTTGTCCCATAACCTGTGTGGTCGTAGGGGAGCGAGGCGTCAGAGACCTCGGCTTCTCTAGGGGGCCAGCATGTTGAGGGCGGCGCCCATCTCCTCTCCCCGCTGACTTACCTTCCCTGCCCTAAAGAGGGCAGGTGACCCATTTACAGCTGGGTGAACTGGGGAAGTGTACTGAAGCCAACGGCGGCAAAAACGGTCACCTATCCAATTAGTAACCACGCTCGACGCTGCTTAACATTGGCTGGGGGATAGCGAGCGCTCTGACCGCTGAGCTAATCCCGTCCCCTGTAGCCTATACACACATGCAGAAAATCAAATAATATACCCGTTAAAGATCCAGTAATTCGCGTCAGCATTTAGTGAGGAACGGGAATATGAACATACCAAATATACATCGCGAAGTCGGAATGTGGCTACCTTCATGGTGGGCAGAACGGTTGCATACGCAAAACCCCCCATTATTGAAATTCGAAGTTCAAGCCAAGGAACGGAAAACACACACACACACACACACACACACACACACACACACACACACACACACACACACACACACACACACACACACACACACAACACACACACACACACACACACACACACACACAACAAAGAAATCAATATACATCGCGTGATGGCGTTCGGGTGGCAATAATACACCAGAGAAAGTCATTAGTTTTTCTCTTACTCTGCACTTCATTTGGAATTGTTTATTTCGTCTCGAAAAAAAAAAAGAGAGAGAGAAGAGAGAAAGAGAGAAAAAAAATCAAGCTTGTTTTTCTTTCTCTGTGTCAGTTGCTTTATTTATGAGCCTGTTTTTCTCCGCCTTTACTCTGTGAAACAGTGACAATAACAACGACAATAGCTTATTGTGGTCAACTTTTAACCCATTCACAAGGGGACAGTGGGAGGGGGATTGGGTACAAAACATACATTATTATCAATGAAGAAGAAGAAGAAGAAGAAGAAGAAGAAGAAGAAGAAGAAGAAGAAGAAGAAGAAGAAGAAAAACAAAAACACCCACTTCAATCAATGTCTTAACCATTTACATGTTCCTGTACGTTCTTTACAATTCCAAAACAAATTCCCGTTATACTTTCACCACATTGTTTTTGCTTATATGTAATTAAACGACTATGAATTCAATAAGAAATGGAAAAAAAATTGGACTAAAAGTATGACTATTATCAATGGTCTTGGTTAAAACATAATTTATCGAACAAAGCGTAATACTCTGAAATACGTGAAACGAAAACAAACAAAAATCAGCAGCATTGCAACAAGATGCTTAAAGCTTGTAAGGGAGACGGGATACCCCAGTGGTCAGAATATTGCGCTGGCAATTTGAAGACTGAGTTCGATTCCCGTTTGAGGCGATTTTTCTCCTGGAGTTAACATCATGCGGACTCCACTCCCCCCGAAAGTCCTTCGGATGAGACTATAAACCGAGAGCTCCGTGTGCGAACGCACGCAGTAACTTCTTCGCACACGTTAAATCCTGTTCCGCTTTTCGTAAGAGTAGGCCATCATGTGCGTGGGAACAGTGACATTTACAAAACTGCATACACACAGGACTAGATGTAAAAAAAAAAAAAAAAAAAAAAAAAAAGCACATGAATGCTTATTCCATTATCCTCGATATAAAAGAATATAAAAGAATATCGTGCTAAAAAAAATTCCCCCCAAACAACAAAGCAACAACATGGTGGGTGAACTGGTGGTCTAAACAAACAAGTTTTAGCCAAGTAACAACAACAAACACACAAACAAATCCATCTTCCCTCTTCATTCTTTTGGATTAATTAAAAAAAAACTTCTCAGTTATTTTTGCTCTTTTCAACATAGGTTGACATTGTCTTTTGAATGCTTTTATAAGTCCATTTTCTTCAAGTTTTGTTGTTGTTTTTTTTGGTGTAGGCAGGATGAAAAATAAAGTTGTGTACTCTTTTTTTTTTTTAAAGTTATGTAAACTTAACCTTTTACCCTCAATAACGTTTACTTTAAATTGACTACCCTTGCAACCCCCCCCCCCCCCACACACACACACACACACTTATCCCCCCCCCCCCCCCCCCCCCCCCTCCCTATTGCTGGTCAGGTTAACGTACTTTGAATGCTTTTATAAGTCCATTTTCTTGATTTTTTTTTTTTTCTTTGGTGAGAGCAGGATGAAAAATAGTTGTGTTCATTTAGGCCTAATTTTTCACCTTCAATAAAGCTTATTTTGACTTAATTACCCTTGCAACACCAACACCCCCCCCCCCTCCCCCTTATCTCACCCCCACCCACCCTCTCCCCTCTATGGCTGGTCAGGTTAATGCATTGCTCAACACAATAATAAAAACGAAGAATAAACGTATTCAGGCACGCAGTCCTAACGTAAGTTTACACCAGTACACAGATCGAAGTGTCTTGAAAGCACGGAGCCAGTGCAGCAATGATGGTTGGTTTTTCCCCTCAGTCTCCAACTTGATTAAGCTAGGGACACACCTCTTTCGACCTTACGATTCAAGACGACCGTTCGAGCCTGGTTGTTTTCAGACCTGTTAGAGCTAAGAGGAACGTACGAACGATAGCTGAGGTGAAGATCGATGCGAGTTCTGAAGTTTCAATCCCACATACACAACGCACTTACACTTGCAGACGCAAACCTAGGCTGGGGACTTCACGCTACGTGTTAATTGCCTGAAGGGTGCCAACCATCTGTGTGGTGGTGTGTGTGTGGTGTGTGTGTGGTGTGTGTTTTGTGTGTGTGTGTGTGTGTGTGTGTTGTGTGTGTGTGTGTGTGTGTGTATGTATGTATGTATGTATATATATATATATATAATATATATATATATATATATTGTTATATATATATATATTATATATATATATATATATATATATATATATATATATATATATATATATAAAGAACACGACCTGTTCCAAAGGGCTTTACCTGATCCTTTACCATCCCTGCAACTTTTCCCACTGATTCTTTAGAAGACTAACTCACGTGCAAGACATCTTTAAACAGTAGCCCCACCCCACAGACCATCTCCTGCTACTTCCCCAGAACCTTCTCCTTATAGACACTATGACTCCTACTCCCAGTCTCTGAATAGGAAATCTCCGCTGGGACATAAATCTAACCACAGCAACAACAAATATTCCAAACTGTTTGTGTTGAACTTGACACCTCGAACCAGTATTGGTATAGGTATTGTCTTGTAATGTGTGCGATGTAATGGTTGTATACTGTGCTGTGTCATTCTTCTGTGATCAATGTTGTTTTTTTTTCCTTATTTACTTTTTTATGTACGGCTTGTAACCCACGCAAATTTCTCTGTTTGTGAGATAATAAAACTGTTTGAATTGAACTACAACACACGCTTACAGCTACTGAAAAAGCAATCCGCTTGGGATCGATCTGTCTCACCCTAACTATCCTATCGCCGTAGGGTCCGTGAAGTTCGTCAGTCGCCCCCTTCAGACTGCTGCCACAACTTTTATTGTGACTGAATGGGCCCAAGTGGGCAATGAACGAGCTGAACTCAGGAAACAAGTCTCAAAGAAACTCTAGGGGGAAAAATAGAGCAGCGGGCGTAGGAGGTCAGGCTGGACTGATGGAAATAGGTGTGTGTGTGTGTGTGTGTGTGTGTGTGTGTGTGTGTGTGTGTGTGTGTGTGTGTGTGTGGTTGTGAAGTGGGGGGGGGGGGGGTCAGGGTGTCAGAAATCAATGTGCCAACCAACCAAACTGTGAAAAGCTCAGCCTGCCTGCCTCTTACTGCCTCTTGGGAATTCAGGAACGGTCTAAACGGTCATCGTCGTGGGCTAATCAGTAATTCGATATCAAGAGTTCTAAATAACGATGCAGTGCATGCAGCAGCTAGTATGATGATGCTATATATAATATATATATATATATATATATATATATATATATATATATATATATAGATATATATATAGATATGATATAGATATAGAAATATATATATATATACAATCAACTATAACCCTAGCAATGGTAGTGGCTGTATGTAGTAATGGCACTGGCAGTAGCATTTGTAGTAATCATGATGATGATGGTAGAGATAAAAAAAAAAAAAAATGATGATGATGATGATGATGATGATGACGATGCAATGCTGCTGCTGCTGGTTTAACTATTTAGACAACAGCAGCAGCAGCAGTAGTAGTAGTAGCAGCAGCAGCAGTAGCAGCAACAACAACAACAATAACAATAACAATAAAACAACACAGAAAAAACCCAGAACGAATTATCTTTCTTTTCTCCGGAAGGAACTCAAAAACTGACTCAAAGGACTATATAGATTTTTTTTTTTTTACAAGACTGAAATTTGGTCAAATTCAAAAGATCACAGCCTATAGCCTATACTTTTTACCACTAAACTTAATGCATGACATATCTGGCCTTACACAGGATATAATCAGCTCTTTTTGTTTAATTAATTGATCGTTCCGGATCGTGACAAAGGCGTGAAAATGTCAGTAGATTTTAAAGCAAGCAGAAATACATAAAGTTCTAAAGGTCATACAAAGATAGAACAATGCAGTATGAACTTCGTGTACCTATTCCACTGCAGCCTTTAAAATGTCATCGATATTGTTATATTGGCTGAGAAGCCTGAAAACAACAATAAAAATTTGATAGGGTTTGTTTAAAATGAAACACACACACACACACACACACACACACACACACCACACACACACACACACACACACACAACACACACACACACCACACACACACACACACACACTTTTTCTTTAACATATATACAGTGACATTTTTCCTGTATTGTTGTTGTGTGTTCCCCAACTTAACACTCTGGGGGTCTGTCACCCAGAATGCGCATTCTGACTCACTCATCCCACCTGGGAATCACAGTGAGATTGAAATTGCACGCCGAATGAGATGTTTGCATGTATGACTGTTTTCAAGTACCTCGCCATATAGGTATCCATACTCCGACTTCAGAGGAACCTGTGTTGTTTTGTTCTGGTGATGATTATTGTGAACACTAGGATAGGCACAGAATGCTCATTTTGCAGCGTAAATTTGCCGATAGGGCATTTTTCTACGTATTTTTTATTACTTTGCTATGTTCATTACCGGAGATCAAGAAAGGAAATGGGATGGATTGGCCATAACTGCTCCGCAAGCCTGCTTCAGATGTCACCAGGCAGGCCTTTGACTGGAATCCACAAGGGAAGCGGAAAGTAGGTCGACCAAAACAGAACCTGGCGCAGAAGCATTGAAGCAGAGACGAAAGCCAGCGGAATGACATGGGCCGAGCTGAAGAGGATCTCCCAGAACCGAGTCCGTTGGAGGAGTGTTAGTTGTGGCCCTTGTTCCCACGGGAATCCACAGGCATAAGTCAAGTATGTTCATTACCATTTGTTGTTGTTTTTGTTGTTGTTGTTGTTGTGACCTAAGGATTTTAAATCAAGCAAAATGGCTGGAGTCCTTAGTACGGCCTGGTTTTGCTGACTTTAATCAAGGAGTGAGATGACGAAGGTACTTTGTCACTTAAATTAATGTGGTATTTTCCTTCAGGATGATCGGGTTGGATACTTGAAGGGAATAGGTAAGGAAGTGTTGATCCTGAACTGGAACTTAAGTCTAGAGGTACCGCGCCTGCCTAGAAAGCGAAAAGTCCGAGTCGGAAGTGTGCGATGGTTCAAACCCCACTTGGGCCGAACCCCCCCCCCCCCCCCCCCCCCCCCCCCCCATTCGACCATGAATGGTGGACTGGGTGTTAGTCTTTCGGATGAGACGATAAAACGAGGTCCCGTGTGTTACACATCATTATCTAGCGCACTTACAAGAACCCACGGCAACAAGAGAGTTGCTGGCAAAATTCTGTAGAAAAAAGCCACTCTGATAAGGAAACAAAGACAGCTGCAGACAGGAAAAAGAAAAAAAAAATGGGTGGGCGCTGCACTTGTGGCGACGCGCTCTCCCCGGGGAGAGTAGCCCAAATTTCACGCAGTGGAATCTGCTGTGACATAATGTGGTATAAAATAAGACACAACAAAACAAAACAATTAAATGCTTTTGAAGCCACTAAAACTGAATGAGGTGATATATTCTATATCTTTTTATTCTTTTATTTCAAGAATAATGCAATGAGCATTCATGTGCTTTTTTTTTTACATCCAGTCCCCGTGTGTATGGCAGTTTTGTAAATTTTGCCATCCGTTTCCACATGCACACAATGGCCTACTCTTCCGAAAAGCGGAACGGGTTTAAACGTGTGCACATGATGTTCTGTGACAGCCCTGATATGGCTTCCGTGGTGGTCGGGACAATAAACATCATGAAACGAAATGTACCGTGGCAGAATTGACTATAACCCTAAACGAAACCATATCGATGAAGCCGCGGGTAAAATACAATGCACACTCTCACCCACAGTCCACAGACATTAAATCGTAATGTTCATCCCTGATTCGAGCTGCAGTAGGCCTAATGCAAGAGGAGTTTGTTTAGCCATTCGCATCAGATTCGATTTATACAGAATCCTAAAATAATGGGTTCGGTTCGTAGCCAGGCTAGCTTTTGACCTGCTTCCATTGAGGTTGTGTTGTATGGCTCAGGCACTGGGTAGTCGGAAGCATGGAGGTGAAATAAAGTAGCGTGTATAGATCTATATAATGATGGGGGCGGGATAGCTAAGTGGTCAGAGCACTCGCTTTCCCCCAGTCAAGTTAAGCAGCGTCGAGCGTGGTTACCAGTTGAATGGTGACCGTTAGCGCGCCTTGGTTTCAGTACAGTCCCCCCAGTTCACCCAGCTGTAAATGGGTACCTGCCCTCTTAAGGGTCAGGGGAAGGTAAAGCAGCGAGGGAGAGGAGATGGGCGCTGCCCTCTATATGCTGGCCCCTTGAGAAGCTGAGGTCTCTGTTGCCTCGCTCCCCTACGAGCACCTAGGTTATGGGACACCTCTACTCTCTCTCTCTCTCTCTCTCTCTCTCTCTCTCTTCTCTCTCTCTCTCTCATCTCTCTCTCTCTCTCTCTCTCTCTCTCTCTCTCTTAATATATATAATATATTATATATAATCTATACTTTTATATATATAATATATACTACATATATTATATAGATGTGTGTGTGTGTGTGTGTGTGTGTGTGTGTGTGTGTGTGTGTGTGTGTGTGTGTGTGTGTGTGTATTGTGTGTGCCTGTGTGTGTGTGTGTGAGTGCATAGATTGACACCGGAGTGAAACAGCAGACAAACTGGCAAAGGAAAAGGTTTTGAGAAATTTGTCAGAAACTCAGGTAAAAGTGGATGCTTTTGAAATGAATGCAGTTTTGAAAACCTACACGCGATCTCTTTACCTTCCCAGAAAGTGTTAAATATGGCCTTATTCTATGTATTTTCTCAAGTATGATTTACAAACTTCATTCCGAGTTTTTGTTTTGTTGAAAACTTGATATCCCCAAATGTTAACATGTACTTGCTCGCAAATTTACTATCTCATGAGGGCATTCTGTGTTAGTATTCTGCTTTGATTTCTTGTTATAAAGACTCTGACACCGACAATCAATTAGTTCAGTCTGTTGAGATGGTTTTACAAAGGCCTAAAGTCGTTGACATAGGAAAGCTTATTTTTCAATCTGCCATTAATGTAACTATGTAGATTTTAATCTGTCAGTTCGTTTCAACTGAAATCCCTCTCTCCCTTCTTCCCCCGATTCATTTTTGTTTGTTTACAGTTTGATATTACCAGAATCCCCTGTGGGGATGCTCTATGTGGTGTGTGTGGGGGGGGGGCGGCTGTCAGTATAAATAGCATCACTACCTTCTGCAAATTCTTTGCTTTAGGAATTCCTTCTTTTCTTATCCCTCTCCTTGTTTCTGCCTTGTTCCTTGTTTTCCTGTCACCTCCTTCATGTCTATATTCTGCCTTCTTGATCCGTTCTCCTGCCTTTTTTCCCCCAGAAAGACTTAAAAGATAACAATCTTCTCCCACGCTTAATTCGTGTGTGCAGGGCCTGACTTGTCAGGCGCATAACGGCAGCACAACGCATTTCCATCATGATTATGACAGACAACAACAGTTGCCATAGGAACGTTCGACGAGGAAGAAAAAAAAAGAATATTACCAGAAGAGAACAGACTTTGGCTCCGCGACTGAGCTAAAACTGTCGTTAGTAGGGAGCTTAGTAGGTGGTGTCCTGCGTATGTTAGCTCAGAACAGGCACCACTGAAAACCACCAAAGTGACCCAGCAGAAGTGCAGGGCCCCTCTGGCTGGTGGCTCCACAGCGGCCTGATATTCATGGGGTCTCTGTGGACTCCCGACCCAGAGGATGAGACATAACGAATCTGGGTATGGCTGTGGCGGGGAGATTGAAATAAGCGGCTTGAGAACAGCAGGACAGGGACGTTACAGAAGATGAGGCAGGAAAAGAGAGAGAGAGAGAGAGAGAGAGAGAGAGAGAGAGAGAGAGAGAGAGAGAGAGAGAGAGAGAGAGAGAGAGAGAGAGAGAGACAGACAGACAGACAGACAGACAGACAGACAGACAGACAGACAGACAGACAGAGAGAGAGAGAGAGAGAGAGAGAGAGAGAGAGAGAGAGAGAGAGAGAGAGAGAGAGAGAGAGAGAGAGAGAGAGAGAGAGAGAGAGAGAGAGAGAGAGAACAGACTTTAAACAAATCAAATCAAATGTGCTTCGGTTGGGTTTGCCTGCAAGCGAATGTCTGTGTATGGATCTTTACTTCTTTTGTGGGACCGGGACCATCCTTATCATGTTGTCACGGTTAGCTGCATGCTGTAATCATCAAGATTGACTGATCCAGTATTGATTGAAGCTTTCGTCATTATTGATTGAAGCTTTCGTTGTTGATCGAAGTCAGTGAAAAAAACAAACAAACTTGAATTGGCCACACTTGATGTCAACGGCAATAGTTGTGTGTGATTCTGCACACCTCTGATTCGTTCTGTTTGGCTGTCTGTGTGTGTTGTTGTGTGTGTGTGTGTGTGTGTGTGTGTGTGTGTGTGTGTGTGTGTGTGTGTGTGTGTGTGTGTTTTGAGTGTATGTGTGTGTGTGTGTATGTGTGTGTTGTGTGTGTGTGTGTGTGTGTGTGTGTGTGTGTGTGTGTGTGTGTGTGTGTGTGTGTATGTGTGTGTGTGTGTGTGTGTGTGTGTGTCTCTCTCTCTCTCTCTCTCTCTCTCTCTCTCTCTCTCTCTCTCTCTCTCTCTCTCTCTCTGGAGATTATCAGAACAGACAGTGATATCAATCGGTCTGTTCTGTCTGTCTGTCTGTCTGTCTGTCTGTCTCTCTGTCTGTCTGTCTGTCTGTCTGTCTGTCTGTCTGTCTGTCTGTCTGTCTGTCTGGGGAGATAATCAGCGAAGACAGTGATATCCATCTGTCTGCCCAGTTGTGACCGTGGGCACAGGATCAACATAAGCCAAGATGACAGACCTGCAGAGTGAAAATGGTCTTTTCAAAGCATCATTTTTAACATAGCATTTTTAACATTGATAGTTCAGTGGTCAGAGCACTCACTTTCCCCGTCTAATGTTAAGCAGTATCGAGTGTGGTTACCAAGTGGATGGCCGACCGTTTGCGCGCATTGGCTTCAGTAAAATCCCCCAGTTCATCCAGCTGTAAATAGGTACATGCCCTCTTTAGGGTCAGGGAAGGTAAAGCAGCGAGGGAGAGGAGATGGGTGCCACCCTCAATATGCTGGCCCCTAAAGGAGCTGAGGTCTCTGATGCCTCGCTCCCCTACGACCACATAGGTTATGGGACACCTTTACCTTTACCTTTTTGTTTTTTAAAAACAATAACATGTCGTCTGGAAATTTGATTCGTTCCTGTTTTCTTGAAATGAAACCAGAGAAATGTTGCTGTCTGGCGTAGCAAATACTGTATCATTTGTTACTTCTGGTAAAAACCAAGTCTTTTTTTGGGGGGGTGGGGGGTGGTTGTTTGGTTTCGTTGTTGTAAAACCAAGTCCTTCTCATAAGTCTTTACGTGAAGTAACTGTGTTCAGCATACTCACATGCTGTTATGCTCTACAATGTTGGGATTGTCTTCAGTTTGACAAGCTCTTTGCATAAAAAAACATAATCATACGCTCTCGAAATAAAGGAGACTTTATTAAACAAACAAACAAAAAAACTCTGAAGCTGGAGTATAGCTGCCTGTATGGGGATGTACTTGTCATCCAGTGAGCAGCCCTACTTTGCAGTCTCAGTGATTCTCAGGTTAGACGCCCACCACCCCTCCCCCAGGGCGTTAAGCTTGAAAACATGCAACAGCAACAACTATAGCAACAACAACAACAACAACGACAACAAAAACCGATCACGCCAGCAATAAGATACTACTTCAAACTTGTCGCATGCATGCAAACTAGGGACTCCTGCGGCAGCAAACTGCACAAGTCTGACGCCTGCATCCATCATCATCATCTCCTTACGCGGTTATGTGCGACACTTGTCGTGTCCTTAACTGCTTCTCTTGTCCCTAACTGGTACATGATATGTTCAACTACGCGAACTCTGTCCATCTTGTAAGTAACCAGATTTAACGTTTAAACCGCTTAGCCCCATTGTCTTTATATCATCATTGATATAAACACGACCCAAAATAACTGTATTGAAAAATTTTGATTGATTTAAAAAAAATAATTCGGGCCTGCGAACATAAAAAGAGCATTGCCGAACTTTTACCGGTTAAGTCCATTGAGTGTGATCAGATTCAAAGACCACCACATAATGAGTCCTTTTGCACCAGAGGTCAATTTTTGATTGTTAGCACGTGATCAATATGCAATGAAAAGCTATTCAAATGAAAAGAAAAACAATTTAAGAATTGGATGTTGTTGTTGTGCGGTTCCTCAGCTTAACACTCTGGATGTCACCCAGAATATGCACTCTGACTCACTCATCCCACCTGGGAATCACTGTGAGGTTGAAACTGCATGCACACTAAATGAGAAGTTTGCGTGTATGACTGTTTTCAAGTAACTCGCCATAATAGGCGACCTTACTCCGACTTCAGATTTTTTTCTCCTTTAAAGGAAGTGCAGGTTGTTATGTTAAGAGCTTTTCAAGGCAATCTCAACACAATATTTTACAATATAACAATATCATAGTGACGGCTTTGGCAATTAGCTGGCATCAACAACTGACATTTGTTGGCTTGGGCCAAGGAATTGGAAAATTCTATGAAAAGTTGTAACAAATTAAAAATCTTGACACCAAGGAGTAACAAAATGAGAAATTGACGAATTTTGCATCGTCATAGATGGTCAGGTTGGGGAGTTGTGGGTGTTTTGAAACGTGATTTTAAACCACCACCACAACAACAACCAAAAAACATTCCGCCTCAGTACTTCAGCACAAAGTAGAAAATAGCTGATGGTTTTGTGATCAATAGATGATGGCTTCCTGGCTTAATTATCAATGGCTTATAGCAGAAAAGTGGTCAGGTGCAATGCAACTCATTTCGTGGTAGAGAGTCACATATATGCTGGTATGTAATGATTATCAGCAAGGGGAATATTGAGGTCCATTGATATAGAGGTCGAGAATGACACGTTTTGAAACTGACTGCATATATTTCTTATACCAAATACAGCACTGCAAATGTCTTATACCAACTACAGCCCGAAATTTCTTACAAATACAACACAAATTCTATACAAATACAACACAAATTTTTGTGCCATATAAAGCACACAATTTTCTAGTACCAAATACAGCACAGAAAATTCTTATACCAAATACAGTACACAAATCTATTGTACCAAATACAGCATATAAATTTGTTGTACCAAATAAAGCACGTAAATCTCTTATACCGAATACAGTACACACATTTCTTATACCAAAGACAGTAGCAAATCTCTTACACCAAATACAGCACGCAATTTCTTATACCAATTACAGCACACACATTTCTTCTACCAATTACAGTATGCAAATTTCTTATACCAAATACAGCACGCAAATCTCCTGTACGAAATACATCACGCAAATTTCTTATCCCAAATACAGTCGCAAACCTCTTTTCCAAAGTCATCATTTTTAAACTACCAAATACAGTACGCAAAACTCCTATACCAAACACAACATGAAATTTTTCTTCTTTTTTTTTTTTTTTTATTTACCAAATGCATAATAAATCTCTTACACCAAAATACAACACGAAAATTTCAAATACCAAAATACAGATACAGCATTCCACAGAAAGTCTCCTTATGGAGGGAAAACCAGCTGCTGTCTCTGATCGAGCCTGACCATTTTAGGACACACCACATAAGACACCACAGATGCTGTACCTAAGTTCTGTGGCAGCCAGTAGGCCTAGTGGGCCATTGGGACCTGGCCATTCTTTCAGTGGATCATTGCACGTTGGCCTGTATTTGAGAATGAGTGTATTGTGTGTGCTCAAACACTACAACTGCTGCATCTATCTACCTGGTCTACAGATCAGAGATGACATGATTCCCATTGTTTCTTTTAATTAAAACAAGCTGGTGGAGAAGATTTTGTGCGTGAGGTGTGTGTGTGCTTTCTTTGAAAACTGGGAGAAAATGAAGGTAAGGAATACGCTTGTAGTTTTGAAGATATTGGTTTTTTTATCATTGGTATTTCAACTCAAGTGTAGCTATTGTGTGTGTGTTATTTTCCTATCCCCCTTTTTTTTTAGTTATTGTTTCTTGTTTGTCTGTCTTCTCCCCCTCAACCTCTTTCTTCTTCTCCTCCTCCTCTCTTCTTCTCCTCTTCTTCTTCTTCTTCTCTTCCTCTTCTACTTCTTCTTCTGCTCCTCCTCCTCCTTCTTCTTTCTTTCCTTCTTTCTTTATTTCATGGTTTTGCATTTATCTATTTATTCAACTGCAAAACGCCTGCTCGTGAAGTTTGTGGCACTGACCATCAGTCGATCCGATTATCTTTCTTAAACTTCTGTCTCTGTCTCTCCGTCTGTGGAGAGAGAGAGAGAGAGAAGAGAGAGAGAGAGAGAGGAGAGAGAGAGAGGAGAGAGAGAAGAGAAGAGAGAGAGAGAGAGAGATGGAGAGAGAGAAGAGAGTAAAACAGACAGACAGACAGACAGACAGACAGACAGACAGACAGACAACAGACAGACAGAGAGAGAGAAGAGAGAGAGAGAGGAGAGAGAGAGAGGAGAGAGAGAGAGAGAGAGAGAGAGAGAGAGAAGAGAGAGAAATTCGGATTCGGATTAGGATGGTTTATTCATGTAAAGGCCATTGCCCCTTATAAAAGGGGTACAGTGCACATGCAGTAATAGTTATATCACTAAACAACACACACACACACACACACACACACACACACACACACACACACACACACACACACACACACACACACACACACACACACACACACACACCACATTAACAAACTTGGAGAGAGAGTTGGTGAGAATTGGTGACTTTTTAAGTCAAGAAGAGTTGTCTCAAAAATTGGGATTTACGGTAAACTTTTTAGAATATATGAGTTGTATAAGATCGATCACACAAAAAAAGTACGCAACGAAAAGTAATGTAACAATAGATACTAACATTAGCAAAGAAAGAACAAAAGCATTAAATAAAATAGCATCGGTAAATAAGGGATCAAAGTCTTACTACAATGTTATGATAGAAAAAATAAAGTTTCTGACATGAAAGCGTTCGTAAAATGGAACAATTTTTAAACAATCAAATTGTATGGGGAGATGTTTGAAAAAAAAATTACCAGAATTAAAGAAATAAAGCTAAAATGGTTCCAGATCAAAATATGTCATGGAATCCTGGTGACATATGGTATTTAAAAAAAAATGCAGGTTGTTAACAGTGACATGTGTAATTTTTGCAATACTGAAAAAGATACAATATATCACTATCTTTGGGACTGTCAATATTCTCAGGATTTCTGGAGATAATTTACTCATTTATTGGAAAAGAAATGCCAACATTGTTCACAATTAACACTTAACCAGGAACTAGTTCTATTTGGAGAAGATCAGAAAACAAAAACTGATGAGATTCTAGACTTGTTATTGATAATAGGGAAATATTTCCTCTATAAATTTCGACTTAACAAAATAAAACCTGCCATCAATAGTTTCATGCGGGAACTTAAATACAGATACAAGTTAGAAAAATATATGCATTGTCTAGAAATGAGACCAACTGCATTCCAGGTGAAATGGTTTCCATATGCAAACCTTGTTGAAAATAGAAACACTGCTATTTATTTTTTTAAAAAAAAGGATAATCTAGAAGTATGACTCGGTGAGGGAAAGGGATATTACATATAACATAAATTAGCTTTCCCACGTAAAACATCAAAGTAGCTGTACACATTCACTCTATACTTTGTTTAATACATCTTTTTGAGAACTTGCTTCATTTGTAATAGTACTCTTTTACTTCTTTTTTTTGGGGGGATAAACATGATTTTTGTCGTTATTGCTATTCTGTTACCTTTGTTCTAGTATTGATGAAGATAATCAAGATAAATGTATTTCTACATCAATTCCCCCCCCCCCAAAAAAAAAAAAAAAAAAAAAAAAAAAAAACCCTTGCAAGTTAATTGAAACACTGATATGTGTAACACAATCATAATCTCAGAAGGCTACACACTGTATTGGCATTGAACATTTTGTTGTTTTTTCACTTCAACATCTTCTACTTAAAGTGATATTGGACGATAAATGAACGTTTTGTATTGATGAAGATGTATGTGCTTTATGAGTGAATATAACCTGCAATGCAAGGTACAAAAAAAAACGCTTGGAGAGAGAGAGAGAGAGAGAGAGAGAGAGAGAGAGAGAGAGAGAGAGAGAGAGAGGAGAGAGAGAGAGAGAGAGAGAGAGAGGAGAGAGAGATATTTGATTTTGTTTATAATATGACAGGGTTTGGTTTGGTTTTTTTTTCCCTCCTTCTCATTCAGCTTTTAACTGTCCCACGATGCACTTTAAAAAAAGAAAAAGAAAAAAAGAAGGATGTCATTCTAGCATAATCCTTAAAAATACTTCTGAAGTGAGGGTTGATTCCAAGTAATATTAATGTTTTATTTTAGAACATCGGCCACACACCATAACCTACTCTCGGTGGATTTGTGGTCTGGAGATAACGCGCCTGCCTAGAAAGCGAAAAGTCCGGGTCAGAGTGTGCAGTGGTTCGTATCCCGTTTGGGCCCTAAACTGTTTTTCCCCATCCATTAGACCATGAGTGGTGGCCTGGGTGCTAGTCTTTCGGATGAGACGATAAACCGAGGTCCCGTGTGTTACATACCATTATTTAGCGCACGTAAAAGAACCCACGGCAACAAGGGGGTTGTCCCTGACAAAACTGTGTAGAAAAAAAGCCTTTCTGATAGGGAAACAAATACAATTGCAAACAGGAAAAAGAAAAAAATGGGTGGCGCTGTTCTTGTGGCGACGCGTTCTTCCCGAGGAGAGCAGCCCGAATTTCACGCATAGATGTCTGCTGTGACAAAAAGTGGTATAAAAATGAAATAAAATAAATACAAGCTTGTTGTTGCTATGATTTCAAAGTGTTGTTAATTTTCATTGTTTATTCTCATTTCTGAATTAAAAAAAAAATTCAAACCAACATCTGCTACGCATAGTTTTCGAAACAAGCGAACACACTTACACATGCATGAAAATAGGTGCTCGCGCGAATGCTTAAGTGTGTGTGTGTGTGTGTGTGTGTGTGTGTGTGTGTGTGTGTGTGTGTGTGTGTGTGTGTGTGTGTGTGTTCGTGCGTGCGTGCGTGCCGTGCGTGCGTGCGTGCGTGCGTGCGTGAGTGCGTGTGCGTGTTCCGTTGTGTTCTGTTGTGCGTGCGTGTATGGGTGCGTGCGTGCGTGCGTGCGCGCGTGTACACATGTGCGTGTGTGCGTAAATGTGTGTGTTTCGTTGTGTTCTGTTGTGCGTGCGTGCGTGCGTGTGTACGCGCGCGCGCGTGTGTGTTTGGAGGAAGGATTGGGAAGGGGGATGCGAAACTGACATCAGAGGCTCTCTATAATGTTAAAACCACTTTCAAACAGTCAATAAGTATAATTATTTGAAACACATTGACACAAAACGACACAATTCTTCACCCTATCATTTGAATAGTGCGCGTTTAAACCCTCATCCCCCCCCCCCCCCACACACACACACACATAGAGAGACACAGACACAGACACACAGACACACAGACACACACACACACACACACACACACACACACACACACACACACACTAATTGAACTATTGACCTTAGGGACAGGCGGGGGGGGGGGGGGGGGGGGGGGGGGGGGGGTGGGGGGGTAGTGGGGGGGGGGCAAGTAATTTCAAATACAAAAGATGTTAAACACTCATACCGATTCTTCAGACTTTTTGTACATGCAGAGAGAGAGAAAGAAAGCTTCCATTTTGTTGGAAAAGTGACCTGCGGCCGTTTCGATGGGAAGGTAAACAGTAATGGAAAACAATGGAGGTGAGATGCTTATAGGGGTAGGCCTACTTTGCTTTTGTACTCGCTATTTGCCGCCGCCATGTTTGGCTTTCAAGAGAGCTGGGAGAGAGACTTTGAATGCCAGAAGTAGGCTACTATCGACAAAGCGTATAAAACATGTGCCATGACAATAACACTTCGCTTATTGATTTTTTTCTTCAGAATTTCATTCAGGAGTAGGTCTTACACGTGTTTGGTTTCAATATATTTTGTTCTGGCAAAATTTGAACAGTAATAAAAAAACAAACAAACAAACAAACAAACAAAACAACACAAGAAACAAACACTGAGAATAACAAAAGCTTGAAACGTGTATTGTGGTCCATCAATTGAAACATACACAGTAATTGTGATAACAGAATTTAATTGTTTTTAAAAGTGGCTTCAATAGATACAAATTGCCTCCCTTTGGGAAAAAAACACCCACACCACATCTGCGATACATTCAATTACACTGGCAATCATTAATGCAAAACAAACAAACAAAGAAAAGAAGATAATAAAAATTGGACGGTGGAGGGGGAGAACTATATATATATATATATATATATATATATATATATATATATATATATATATATATATATATATATATATATATATATATATGTGTGTGTGTGTGTGTGTGTGTGTGTGTGTGTGTGTGTGTGTGTGTGTGTGTGACAGGCATAACCATAAGCAAACAGTGTGAATGACAAACACACACTCAGTACTATTAACTCGGTAAGTTACACTTTTGTTATCAACCCCTCACACTTGTTTGTGGCATAATGCTGCTTATGTAAACTAATTTTTAAAGCCAGAGATGAAAGCAGAGAATGACAAAAAAAGATACGACAACATCAATATGATTTGCCATGAAAACCTAGATCGCGCACACTGGTCACAATAGACATAAGACAAACAACAATAGCTTTTGTCCAGTAAGCCTATGAGCGTTCGATGACAACGCAGGATTAAGTTAAGCAAGTTAGATCACCTACTGTCTTTTCCCCTCTTATTCATTTGTTTATTCATACTGATTTATTTTTCAAGTGTTTTTTTTTCCTCTGGCTTAATCATAATTCTTTCATTTTCTTTTTCCAGTGGGAAAAACAGGCAACATTCCTGGTCGCTGTTTTAATTCTTCTCTCTGCATTGTCAGGTAAGTTTTCTCCCTTTTTTTTTTCTTTCTTTCTTTTTCTTTTTCATTTGTTTTGTTGCCATGTTTATTGCTGTCAAGTTATTAGCGTACTGAATGACTTTTTTATGCGTATCTATCTATCTATCTACACCACACACACACACACCACACACACACACACACACCCACACACACACACACACACCCACACAGATATTTATTCTTTATATCGAGGATAACAGAATAACAATCATGTGCTTTTTTTATCCGGTCCCCGTGTATGCGTTTTTGTAAATATTGTCATCTTTCTCCACTGGCACACATGGCCTACTCTTACGAAAACGCGGAACAGGATTTACGTGTGCGCAAGTATGTTCTGCGTGCGTTCGCACCTGGCCTCGGTTTAAAGTCTCATCCGAAGCTTGTGTGTGTGTGTGTGTGTGTACCCAACCCCAGGTAAGCCTGGCCGAATAATGATTACCCATTGCGTAATATAGACCGTGTTTTATTTACGTCAGAATGTAATTTGTGTGCGTCTCTTATCAACGTACATTGATCTGTATAGCAATCGATATCGTTCAGGTTAGCGTCTAATTAGTTTTAATGTTGTCAGCTCTTGTGTAAGTTCTGGATTGTTTCAGCTGGTTTCCCATCCCTTGTTGGTTTGGGTGTTTTCGATGTGATTATTTTTATGCCGTATTGTCTGTGTTGTGTGTTGTGTGTGTGTGTGTGTGGTGCTGTTGTGTGTGTGTGTGGTGTGCTTGTGTGTTGTGTGTTGTGCATGCGTGTGTAGTGTGTAGATAATATTTAAAGCGCACAGCCCATGTTTAGAGTTATTAATGTCTTTATCATTCATTTATTTATTCTTTTATTTCGATATGATGCATAAGAACGCAGGTGATTTTTTACGTCTAGTCCCCGTGTGTATGCAGTTTTGTAAAGTTTGGTAAAAGTTTATGGTTCTTTCATCATTTATTTATTTACTTTTTTGTGTCGAGAATAATGGAACAAGTACTTATGTGCTTTTTTTTTTTTACATTCAGTTCCCGTGTGTATGCAGTTTTGAAAATTTGTATCTGTCCCCACCGCACACAATGGCCTACGCTTCCGAAAACCGGAACGGGTTTTTACCGTGTGCGCAAGAATCTGCGCTGATTTGCACATCGGGACCTCG
>CM060326.1:9417493-9424993 GCA_030674155.1 Stramonita haemastoma | reverse complement strand
ATGCACACATGTTCGCACTAGAAATCAAAAGAAACAATAGCACCAAACACAAACTAACAAACCAATTTTAATGCCTGTGTCATTAAAGAAAAATAAACACCACCCCCCCCCCCTCCAAAGGTATTGACTGGACCAAACTTTGAATATGTTCAGCTTGGTTAAAAACAAGACATAACAAACAAAAAACGGAAATACACACACACACCACACACACACAACACACACACACACACACACACACACACACACACACACACACACAGTCTTTAGCATTTATGTTTTTATTGTTAACTTTGTTTTGCCTTGTTCTGTGTACTCTCTCTGTCTCTGTCTCTGTCTCTCTCTCTCACACACACACACACACACACACACACACACACAAGTAGACGCGCATTTTATTGCACACATCCATCAACTTAAGCTCCCCTACCCCACCCCCCCTCTTCCCAATCGTCTAATATTACTTGAGCAAAATCGAAGCAACAAAACACACAGTCACATTACCGTAAAATGAACCAATGAATAAAGAATTTACAGATCAGGAAAAAAATAACCAATGGACCAACAGACTGACTGACTGACTGACTGAACATAGCGGATATGGACGGATAGCCTAGTGGTCAGAACATTGCGCTGGCAATTTGACGACCCAGTTTCGAGTCCGGTTGAGGAGATTTTTCTCCTGGAGTTAACATCAGTGCTGACTCCACTCTCTCCCTACAAGTCCTTCGGATGAGACTTTTAACCGAGGCCCCGTGTGCGAACGCACGCAGAACATCTTGCGCACACGTTAAATCCTGTTCCGCTTTTCGTAAGAGTAGGCCATCGTGTGCCGGTGGGAACAGATGACATTTACAAAACTGCATACACACGGGGACTGGATGTAAAAAAGCACAAGAGTGCTTATTCCATTATCCTCGATATCAAATCAAATCAAATCAAATCAAATCAAATAAATGCATGAACCAACTCTTTGATTTCAGTATTTTACGCGAGGTCTGGTACTGGGCCCCAATGCAGAGGAAAGTGGGAGATGTGTGGAGGTGGGACAATGGCTCACAAGTTGACGTCAGTGATGACGACAAAAAAAGTTTGCGAAGCAGCCACGTCATCACGACCACCACGTGTGCCAAATGGAACTTGACCAGCGGTTACGTCCCCGAATCGTGCGACAAGGGCTACAGTCTTCTGTGTTTGAGAAACATATGTGAGTTGATAATGATGGTGATGATGATGATGATGATAATGATAATGATAATAATAATAATAATATGGAATTTATATTGTGCTGTGTCTTGTAAAAACAGACAAAATCTCCCCCATTCACAAACAAGAAGTGCACATACGTATGCTCAGTAGGTATATCTATTTATCTACCTTAATGATGGGGACCCCCCCCCCCCCCCCCCCCACACACACACACACACACAAGCTGTCGCATACGCAAAATCTCACTATAGGGGAACCACGAAGCTCTAGTTGAGGAACAACCAAGAGGAACAACACACACACACACACACACACACACACACACACACACACACACACACACACACCATCAACACACACACAAACACACACACACAAGCACACACACACACAAGCACCACACACACACACACACACACACATCAAAACAAAACAAAACAAAACAAAACAAAACAAAAAAAAAAAACATATATATATATATATATATATATATATATATATATATATATATATATATATATATATATATATATATACACAAAAATTGTGTGTGTGTGTGTGTGTTGTGTTTACTTAGGAATGTACTTAACCCTGTCCAGTTTAGGAGATGATAGCCCAGATGTGGCCTCTGTGGTCGGCGGAGCTACAAACACTGAGACTGGATTGGTTGATTGGCCCCAACACGGATTTATAGGGTCATGTGATAGGGGGAAAAAAAAGAAGACAAAGAAAAAGATTTGCGTCATTTCCTGACGTATTGCGTCAAATCAAGAATTTTTATAGGCTGTCAACCTTGTGATAGCCTTAGGCTTATCTGTTTTTAGAAAGCTTGGACTCTGCCAGAAATCTAATGTTTACGTGTGCTTAGGCACACACGCACACGCACGCATGCATGCATGCATCTATGCATCCATGCACGCACTTGATTTTAGACAGTTAATGAATGCTGGATGATAATCTGTAGATCATGCATTTCTGAAATTGTAATGCATCAGCTTTCACGTTATAGCTGGTTTAATACCATCTGTGCTCACTGAAAAAAAAGAAGAAAAAAAAGAATTAGATCTAGTTTTACCTTTAAAAAAAATTCACTATTTCTACATACACAAACATTAGAGAGAGAGAGAGAGAGAGGAGAGAGAGAAGAGAGAGAGGAGAGAGAGAGAGAGAGAAGAAGAGAGAGAGAAGAGATGTATAATGAAGCGAAGATCAACAATGAAGTATAGCTTGCATTAGATTGCCTGATTTCGTGCAATTTGCGATTTAAAGATAGGTATAAAATGTCCAATTTCCCATATCGATTTTTTGGGGTGGTTTTTTTTTTGGTGTTATTTTGCTTTTGTTTGTTTCTTTGGGTTTTTTTTTTTCTTTTTTGCTGTCTCGATTTCTGTGTTGTTTCTGGGCCGCGGTAAAGCCACCAGCCAGAGGGGCCCTGCGCTGCTACTGGACCATTTTGGAGTGTGGTGGTGGTCAGTGGTGCCTGTTCCGAGCTAACATATGCAGAACACCACCTACTACGACGACTATGATAGGCTAGTCACGGAACCAGACTGAATGGGACATTGGATATCCCCACCCCCCCCCCCCCCCCCCCCCCCCCCAAGTTCCATCATTGATCTTCTTCCATGAATTTTTCTGACCCCGAAGTCTTTGACACTAACTTCCATTTTAAGCCGAAACTGCGATTTCATGTAGCCTTCGGGTTTTTTGTGTGAAATAAAATCTTAAATCTTGATTACCATGACATTAGAGTAACTGGGGCCACCAATCAGAAACACTTTTTCTTTGGATTACATAGTAGTAATCAGGATAAAAATGATAGATAAGGATGTTCGGGAGGGGCACCTGCTTTGAGACGTCTTCACAAGGTATGTTCTACGTTTTCTGTCATATCATTTCGGTGTCGACCGGGCCTGGGAGTTACAGACATCACCTGGCAGTGTTGGTCAAAGCACTGTGCAGAACCCTATCCGTAAAGTGGAAGATGTTTGACTGCTTGATTCCAGTCTTCACAATTAGCCCACAGCAGACTCACACTGGGTAAAACAACAACAAACCAACCAACAAACAAAAAACAACAAACAAAAAAACCCTCCTCATTCTGGGTAAGAGTTAGCAAAAATTCGAAAAACTCTGTATGACTCTCATACAGATTTCGGATGAGACTATAAACCGAGGCCCCGTGTGCGAACGCACGCAGAGCATCTTGCGCACACGGTTAAAACCCCGTTCCGCCTTTCGGAAGAGCAGGCCATCGTGTGCCGTAGGAGCGGATGACAAAATTTTTTTAAAAAAACAAACCCAGCATGCACACAGGTGTCGTGTTTAGACACCATCCCTGAGGGAAAAAAAAATTCGGGTAGGCGCTGCACTTGTGGCGACGCGCTCTCCCCAGGGAGAGCAACCCGAATTTCACGCAGAGAAATCTACTGTGACATGAATAAGTATAAAATAAAAATAAATAAAATAAAATACGATCCAAACCTATGATCTTACAGCCAAGAAAAAAAGCGCACTAACCAGTAACCACTTCGCCGTGGCAGCTAGTTCACATATTATATCGATTTCTAGAAAACTTCTCACGGCTGCCATACAAAATATGCATGAAGAAACTATCACAAGGCCTTTTTCTTGTTTTCTGAGCAAAACGTTTTTTGTTGTGTGTTGTTTTTATGTTTGTTCGCTCAAGCATACTCTATTTCAATATTTCTCAAGCATACTATATTTCTCAAGTATACTGTATTTCTCTTATATATATATATATATATATATATATATATATATATATATATATATATATATATATATATATATATATATATATATCTCGTTCCTCGGCAAGATCAAAGCTTCACCAATTGTAAGACTGTGCGCATGCGACTGTTTCTACCCACCATTAAGGTAGAACCATTCCATCTTCGGGGTTGGTCTCAACACGACACATGTGTTCATGCGTTATCTGATCACCCTTCCAACCGGCACAACATGGAGTGCTCTTTCGGAAGGCGGAACGGGTTTTGAACGTGTGCGCAAAATGTTCTGAGTGCTTTGCATAGAAAGTCTCGGTTTAGAGTCTCACCCGAAGGACTTTCAGGGGAGTGAAGTCAGTAGTGGAGTTAACGTTTCCAGGTGAAAATCCCCTAGAACGGGTGCCTACCAGGTGGATGGACTCTGGGCTGTCAGATTACTGACACAGGCTCTAACCACTAGGCTACCACACCCCCCGTAATTCTATGATGAATGTTTTGTTAACAGCAACGTGTCTGGTTGATAGTTGTCAGTTGTTGTTGCTGTTGTTGTGCGTTCCCCAGCTTAACACTCTGGGGGTCTGTCACCCAGAATGTGTTTTCTGACCCATTCATTTCACCTGGGAATCATCACAGTTAGACTGAAATTACACACTGAATGAGATCATAGTAAGATTGAAGTTACACACTGAATGAGATGTTTGCGTGTATGGACTATTTTCAAGTACCTCGCCAGATAGGATGTCCTACTCCGACTTCAGAGGAATTTTTTCTTCTTCAAAGGAGAAAGTAGGTTGTTATGTTAAGAGCTTGTCATGGCTGAAGGTATTCAACATTTTTTTCAACATAACAACATTTGAGTGTAAGTAAAGTAAAAAGGTAAATTTATCCCTATAACGTGTGTGGTCGTAGGGAGCGATCATGTCAGAGTCCTCAGCTTATTCTAGGGGCCGGCATGTTGACGTCGGTGACCCATCTTCCTACTCCCTCGCTGCTTTACCTTCCCTGACCATAAAGAGGGCAGGTACCCATTTACAGCTGGTGCGAAATGGGGGAACTGTACTGAACCCAGGCCTCGCAAACGGTCCACCCATCGAACTATATAAACCAGCACCGATGCTCTTGACTTGGGGAAAGGGTGCTCTGTCACTTAGTGCACCGTCCCCCCATTTGAGTGTATGCCTCAGCAATTTAGACTGACAATCAAATAACAACACAGCTTTTGGCCTGGCCGGCGGTGTGTTGTCAGTGTTACAGTTGTGATAAGCCCAAATCACTCTATGCAACAAACACTCCTAGTCATTTTGGGCAACACAGAAAGCACTATCAGCATGTTAGTGTAGCCAACAGGTCTTCAAACGCCAAAAACACTTGTTATGGCTATGCCAATGGGACACTATCCTCAAGCAAAAATTACTGATTCAAGTAAAGCTAAAAAACTATCCCGATCAATGATCACGCTAATATAAACTACTTTCGTGACTCAAATGTGCGTACTCTCACCTCGTTCCTCGTTTTTACATTAAGGTGAATGGTGTGATAGTGTATAGGCCAAAGTCACTAAGAAATTAGTGCTTACAGCAAAAGTCACTACTACCGTATTGGTTATGGCATAAAGCCTAACGCCAAAACCACTTCATAGTCTTTTTGCACGGTAGTGTTTTAGCGTATTACCAGGCCTTCCATGAGGAGGGAATGGCCCACACATAGCATTACTTCATTTGGTATGTTTGTCTGTTTTTTTTCCTTATTCTTTTATTTCGTGGATAATGGAATAACCACCCATGTGCTTAAAAAATTTTTTTTAAACATCCAGTCCACGTGTGTATGCAGTTTTGTCAGTTTTGTCATCGTTCCACCGGCACACAATGGCTTACTCTTTCGAAAAGCAGAATAGGACTTAATGTGTGCGCAAGATGTTCTGTGTGCGTTCGCTCACGGAACCTCGGTTTATAGTCTCACCTGAAGAACCTTTGAGGAGAGTGGAGTTGACACTGATGTTTACTCCAGAGGAAAAATCCTCTTCAACGAGATTCGAACCCGGGTCAGTAGATCACGAGCACATCATTCTAACCACCAGGCTATCCTGTCCTTCTGTCTGTCTGTCTGTCTGTCTGTCTCTGTCTGTCTGTCTGTCTGTCTGTCTGTCTCTCTCTCTCTCTCTCTCTCTCTCTCTCTCTCTCTCTCTCTCTCTCTCTCTCTCTCTCTCTCTCTCTCTCTCTCCCCTCCCTCCCCTCCCCCCCTTCCTTCCTTCCTCGCTTGCTTATTATCAACACTGCATTGCTCATAATAATAGCAAATCCATAACCGAAAGGGAACTGAAAAACGTGCCCATTCCCACCTCGCCTTTTGATCATGTAACAGTACAAAGACAAATAGGCCTAGTGCCCCCCCACTGCTGAGAGAGAGAGAGCAAAAAAAAAAACCCATCCGCTCAAAGACCGGAAGAACTTTTTTTTTTCCACCTAGGGCTAACAAGCCCAGTATGCAGACTGGGGGACTAGAAAGAAGACTTTTGTCACGCAACGACAATATAATCTTGATTTATCGGTAGAAGCAAAACCGCCCACATTCATGGTTCATCGATTTACGGTTTGCCTCCGAAATGGTAAAGTTGTCTTTCCTTTCTCGAGAATAATATATTTCGTCTGCTGTGTTGCTCTTTTTGCGTTGCTGTGTGAAGTTTGGGGAAAAAAAGTTTGTTTGATGGGATCTGAGGCTAAAGTAGTTGGTGTAACGCTGTATTTTGTTGCATCACTGATTTCTCTTTGAGTTTCACTCTCTGTGTCTTTAATAATAATATACAGGGAATTTGTATAGCGCTATATTGCAAAAACAAATCAAAGCGCTTAAATTTGTCTCTTGTCTCTCTGTCAATGTTTTTTTTCCCCCTGTTTTTGTCTCTTTCACTCCCGCTCACTTTCGCTCTGTTAGCTCACAGTCTCTGTTATTTCGGCCTTTGTCTGTCTGTCTGTCTGTCTGTCTGTCTGTCTGTCTGTCTGTCTGTCTCTCTCTCTCTCTCTCTCTCTCTCTCTCTCTCTCTCTCTCTCTCTCTCTCTCTCTCTCTTCCTTCATCCCTCCCTTCATCCCCCCCCCCCTCTTTCTCTCTAAGTGAATAAGGGTATATGTCTTTATATAGGTATCTCTGATACTTTTGAGCTTCAGTCAATTAATTTCAAACTGATCAAATTTTATTTGACATCAATCAGTATTGGCTTACCTGTAAACATGGTTTCCTATTTGTCACACACAGCAAAAGGTAGTGTATGTTTTTGAACCAGACATCCCTAAATAAATCTGTAGTAATAGATCGCAGTTTTGTGCAAAAATAACAGTACGACCTAATTCATGCCTATTTCGATTGAATCTCTGGTGGAAGAAGCAGAATTGACATCTGCACCAAGACCAATCAAAAGAGAAATAGACATATTTCTTCTCAGACTGTCATAAAAACAGATTTGAAAAGTCCTTCTCTGAGTTGCGCTTCCGTAGATCTTTCTTCTTCGTTGAACGCTCAGACACAACTATTTTCTCTGTCATTTGA
>CM060326.1:9382493-9407493 GCA_030674155.1 Stramonita haemastoma | reverse complement strand
AACATCGGTGGGATAGCGTTAGTTTTAGCATTGAAATTGTTGAGCAGGTAGTGCACCTTGATAAAGTTACGCCTTTTTCAGTTTTTATTTATTAGTAGTTTTTTTTTTCAGTGTGTCCCCGCTTCATTTCATTATAATGTTGGATCAGGCTTGTTTTATTTAACAGGGTGTGCCGATTTTTCTGTTTGTTTGAAACGCATTCGAACTAACGTAGTAGGCATAAGTAATGATCTGAAAGTCATGCCGCTGGCCGTATAGGGGTGGACACAAAGACTAGATCTAGTACAGTCAGGGAGAAATAGATACCACATGGATGGGCCGTTACTTTGTGGTCTATCTCGAGCAGTTTGAGGTATTAGGCCTACTATTAGGCCGAGGTTCAATCTCGATTGCCAAATGGACATCTGATCAACTAGAAACTAGAAAGTGAGAAAACTCTCATGGCTTGCTGGCCCAAAACAATATTTTTTTGGACATTACATATGCATGTGTACACTCAGCAGTGTTTTTTTGTTTTTTTTAACACACAGCAGTGTTAGGGCACTTGCCTCCCCAAGGGGTCGGGACAGCCTGGTGGTTAGAGTGACACATTTTTGATGTGCTGACCCAGGTTAGAATCCTGTTCAAGAGGATTTTTTCTCTGGAGTTCAATAGCTGACTCCACTTTTACCTAAAGTTCTTCAGATGAGACTGTAAACTGAGATCCCATGTACAAATGCATGCAGAACATCTTGCGAACATGTTGAAACCAGTCCCACTTTTTGGCAGAGAAGGCCATTGTGTACCAGTGGGAACAGATAACATTTTCAGAACTATACATGGGGACTAGAGGGGAGAAAAAAAAAGTACGCTTTTTGACAGAGTAGGCCATGTGTACCAGTGGGAACAGATGACAAAATTTACAAAACTATACACTGGGACTAGAGGTTTAAATACACGAGTGCTTATTCCATTATCTCTGAAATGAAAAGAAAAAAAAAATAAAAAACACCTTAGGCATACAGCACAGGAGCATGTGCATGCGCAGACTAGAGGCTCGACTTCAAAGATTGTATGACTGGAAGTAGATGTTGGGATAGATCCAGTGCTAATTTTAAAAGTTAGGTATTTTTTTTATAAAGGTGACAGCCTTTTCCATTCGCTCTCATTTATGAATATTCCACCCAATCACAATGTGATTAAAACATTAAGCTTAAGAAATGTGTGCATAGCCATGTATTCTAGCGCTGTAGAAGTTTAAAACAGCACAACGGCTCATTATATGTATGCATAGCCATTTATGCTGAAAGTTGTAAACATTGTAACTAAAATTGTGTCAACTTTTTTTTTCCAGCGTCGATCCTTTCTCCAAGAAGGATTGGTACGATGTGAAGGCTCCTTCAATGTTCTCAGTGCGCCAGATTGGCAAAACCTTGGTGTCCAGAACTCAAGGAACAAGTATGTTTCTTTATTTCATGGCTTGTGAAGTCTTTTTTTTTTTTTTTAAATATTGACTGTGATATATTATCTGAATTGTTGTGGGTTGGTTTTTTGTGTGTGTGTGGTTAAACAAATTTTTTTTATTAGCTCTTTTAAAAAAATTGTTCAGAAAACCCATGTCCCCCTTTTTCATTTTCCAGGGCTCTGTCCCTTTTATTGAAATCCTAGTATCAACACTGCATAGAATTGTCCAAACGTGATAAATCAAATGCAAAAAGAACAATACAAAAGCATTCAGTTTTTAAGTTTTGTTAGTTTGTCTCTTGTCTTAATCATTTCCATGACATTTGAAGAGTTTAATTTGACACATTTATGTGACTCTCTGGGAATGCGTTATAATGTCCACCAAGAGCATTTAAAATATGTTAACATGATTTTTTATTCAGAAATAGCCATTTCTGGGTTTATAGAAAAGAAAGCATAAAGAGTTCATTTTTGTCAAACAGGCATAGGTTTTGCAGTGCATTTGATTTTGTCACTTTTTTCTGGCTAAGACCATACCAGTGAAACTGTCAACTACACTGAAATGATTGAATAATTCGTAGTTTGATTGATCGATATCAAGTTACCTGTAAATGCACTTTTTCTTCAGGTTGTTTGTTCTGGTTTTTCTTTTTTTTTAATTTTTTGTTTTCATTTTTGTAACTTTATAGGCCTAACCATTTTATTACTTTAAAATGCTAATCTTCCAGTGAAATTTAGTGTGATTTTTTTTTTCACTAGATATAAATTTAAGTATTTGTAATGGTTTAACAGTGTGGTATAAATGTTTTCTTCAGAAATCGCGTCTGATGGCTTGAAGGGACGAGTGTTCGAGGTCTCTCTGGCTGACCTTCAGAACGATGAAGTCACCTTCAGAAAGTTCAAGCTGATCGCAGAAGAGGTGCAGGGGAGAAACGTGCTGACCAATTTCCATGGCATGAACCTGACCCGTGACAAGCTCTGCTCCATGGTCAAGAAGTGGCAGGTTCGTTGGTTTGTGGTTCTGCTTGTGCCTAGTTTCTTGCTAACTGTACATTTAAAGTAACAAAGGGATTTTAAAAAAACCAAAACAGTTACAGTTACTGTGACAGGGTTGATGACATGGTTAGTAATAAGAAAGAAGAGAGGAAAAAAGGGACTAGTTTTGTAAAACTTTGCCATGAAGACATAATTATTTGTATTTCACAGTCTTTGAGACCACAATAGATCATACGGAAATATCAAAGTCAACGTCAACAGTGCAATCTATTGGGGGAAAAAAATTGCCTAGGGGGGGGCGAGTTGCTTGGATTGTTTTTTGGTTGATGTACACTGCTTCATTCAGTGATTTTTTTTGTCCAAACTTCACTCCAAACATTTTTTTCTGTGCATACTTTCCCAATGTTGCACTCTTGATAAAGTGTGGGGGGATTTTTGGTCTCAGGTTGGTGGGTTTGTTGTGTCTGTGGGGGAGGGTAAGAAATAAAGTAGTTGAGACCAGTATTCAGTCTTCGTTTCTAGAGAGAGAACCAGATGCTCTCTGCATACCTGACAGAATAACGTGTCCAGTTTTACAGTTGGCTAATGGTAGATAGATTCTATCAGATGAGGGATAGAAGACCCATCAAAACCACTGTCATGTGTGTCCACAAAGTTTTGTAATCAAGCAATTTAGGTATCGATTTGACTTTAGTGACAAAATTACATACCCAAATCTTCCAACTTTGTCACTATTTCCAACTTTCTCTGTGAGGAGAAGAAATAGCTGTTATGGAATGACGGTCATGATAAAAATGATGTGGAAATCTGAATGTTGGAGTCCCGGATTGAGAATAAGCTAGGTGATATGGGAACTCCCAGTGTGTGACTTTTTTGTTTTGTGTATTATCTTATGTTGTACCTTATTTTCTATGAAGTAATTTGACTGTGTTGTTGCAGACGCTGATCGAGGCCCATGTGGATGTGAAGACCACTGACGGCTACCTTCTGCGTGTCTTCGCCATCGGATTCACCAAGAAGAGGAACAACCAGGTCAAGAAAACCTGCTACGCCAAACACACTCAGGTATGGATTCACGTTTAACTTTTTTTCTGACTTTTTATTCTTGAACCGCAGGTTGTTTCTTTACGTGAAATTTCTGGATGGTGTGTATGTGTGTGTGCATGTACTTCAGTGATACTGTAACTGAAACATCCATTATTATGCTTGAATGCACTCTCGGCGTCCAATAAACAAAAATAGTAACAACGGTTTGTAGATGCTCAGTGTTTACTGTTGAAAATGTGCAGCAAAAATCATAATTTGGCTCTGGGAGACTGTTATGGGAAAGTTTAAATTTGCAGAGCATAGAATTCTCCGCGTTTCCGCGGATTTCCGATTTTTTAAAACTGATTTCCGCGGAAAAAAAAAAACTTTCCGCGGAAAAAAAAATCTGGGGAAAAAAACCCACGAAACCAGATGAAATTCTCAAATGGTGCGAGTGTTGTCAAAGGGTTCAGTTCTCACTCATTAGACTCGGTAGGCCTAGCTAAATGGCTAGCGTAGCATATGCGGGAGAACGATCGTGGATCGGACTCAATGTCTATGATGACAGAGGATGCAAAAATGCATGGAAATGGGAGTGGGTGGATGGTGAAGTCAAGGCTGGGGATCGAAATGTGTGGATTGGCGAGCACATTGGCAAACTGGATGCTGCAGGCAAAGCGTTTTGCGAAGCTTGCCAGTGCAACATTCTCTATGCTAGCCAGGGCCGCAGAGCACTTGAAGGCCATTAATTTTGCAAAAGGCAAAACACAAGAAGGTGATCTACCCCATCCGCGGGAATACAACTCTTGCAGACTGACACAGAGAAAAATACTGCTGTGGACAACACTCAGGATATCCAAGCAGGGAAGAAAACATGCAGCTTCTTCAGAAAATGAGAAACAGATCAAGTGTACATAAACAGGCAGACACAGGATAATCCGGCATGGTACATCTCCGCAAATTCGCGGAAATCCGCGTAAAAGAAAAATAAAAATAAAAAAAATAAAAATAACGAAACCCACAGAGAACCAGTCAAATAATGCCCAGTACTTATGCCCAGTACTTCCTTTCTCCTCTTTACATCACCAGTCTACTAGGTATCTGTTGACAGAAGGGTGTCAGTTGCAGCTGTAAGCCTAAGGCAGAGGGGTGAAGAGGGCTGTAGGGAGGGGGGGGGGGGCTTTCCACTGGCTGCCTTCAGCTTGTATGGGGTCAGAGAGCAATGTTTACAGTATCATAACAATCCACAGGCAACCAGCCTGCCCTTTCTCTGTCTGTCTGTCTGTCTGTCTGTCTGTCATGTCTGTCTCTCTCTGTCTCTCTCTGTCTCTCTCTCTCTCTCTCTCTCTCTCTCTCTCTCTCTCTCTCTCTCTCTCTCTCTCTCTCTCTCTCTCTCCACCTCTCTCTCTTACACACACCCCCTCTCTCTGTTTCTCTGTCTGTGTGTGTCTGCCCTTTCTTTCTCTTTCTTCCTCTATCTGCAGTTGTGCACATTTGTCTAGAAGTATACTTATTTTTGCTATGTGATTACTTGAGTGTAGAACTTACTTTAGATTGAAAAAATGACAGAAAAAGTCATACTTGGAGAGCTTATTTTAGGGCAGAAATTGCTTAGTGTGAAAACTGAAATTAGTTCAAGGAGAGGCCTTTAAACAGGCTAGAATTGTCAAAAAACCTTCAGCTTCAGGGGGCGTTGCCCCCTGACCCCCACAAGGGGCTCTGCCCCTTGACCCCACAAGGGGGCAATGCCCCCTGGATCCCCACTATATTTCAGGAAAAAGTGCTTTTCCTGCAGTACCATGCCTGGATATCACTACAGACATGTATCCCCCTTTTTTTAATTCTGCAATTAGTTGCTGGATGTTTATGTCCTCATTTCTCTCATCCACTGTTTTTGTCTGTCTGTCTGTCTCTGTCTCTGTCACTCTCTCCATGTTTTCCATTAACCATCATAGTTGTACACACAAACTTATGTTAGGGCTACCCAGAAGGGATCTTTTTAAAACAAGTTTGACATACTCTGGTGGTTCTTTATGGAAGGTCTAAAAGTCTGTGTCTGTCTGTGTGTGTGTGTGTGTCTCTCACACACACACACACACACACACACACACACACACACACTGCTCAAAATGGTGCCTGGAGAGGCCTCCAAACTGCCTTTAAAATGCTAAAATTCATTTTCGGCCGGGGGGCTTCGCCCCCCTGGACCCCCCAGCGGGGCTTTGCCCCTGCACCCCACCGGGGCCTAAGCGGCCCCTGGACCCCGGCTTACTTTCCTCTTTTTTTTTCTCTGCCAATTCTACGCTCTGAATTTGGAAGCTTGACCTGTTTTTCTCAATTTTTGAAAATCATCCCCCTCTGCCACGCAGTGTGGATCTTCAGATTTTTTTATTTTTTTTTTAAATCTTCAGATGTTCTGTCCAAGTCTGTAGCTGATTTAAAATGATGGGTGGAAAGAGATGAAATTGAATTTTGTTTTGAATAGAATAGGCAGGTTGGTTGGGTTTAATTGTTGGTTGCTTGTTTTTTTTGTTTGTTTGTTTTTTGTTGTTGTAAATGATTTTCTTTAAAATGATAAATTGTAAAACTGGCATATTTATTCAGGAAAAAAAAAACGCCATGGCACCAGATTACACATGCAGTGTGTTCACAGATCACGGGAAACATGTTTTCTTAAAAGTTTTTTTTTTCTCTTCCAGGTGAAAGCCATCAGAAAAAAGATGGTGGAGATCATCACCCGTGAAGTCACTTCCAACGACATGAAGGAGGTCGTCAACAAACTGTAAGTATTACTGTTGTCCATATTACACCAAGATGTCATGTACGATAGTATTACTGTTGTCCATATTATACCTAGAAATCGTGTACGATAGGCTATCTGGTTAAGGTGGGACACTGGGGTCGAAACTGATGAAATTTAGTTTACAAGCCCATGTTAAAAGTTATGCCATATATTGAAAGGGCATCACTTGTAAAGCATAAAAATAAAAGATTTACTCAGTTTTCTGCACTGTTGCCATGGAAACAATCCAATATGGCCGCCAAAACTCAATATTTCCAAATCCTAAGCCTTTTTATCTGTAACATGTAGAAGTAGCCTGTTTCTACAGACATATTTTACGTTCTGAATTCTTTAATTTTACACAGGGAAATCTCCATAAATGCATCCAGCAATTTTTAAATCTAGAAAAACATGTTTTGGGCCACTTTTGGACCCGTGTCTCACCTTAAAGTGAAGGCACAAGTCATGTGCAGTAGTGAAGCGGTTGAATTGAAAACGGCGGGGCCATTTGTGGAGAATAAGCCCACCATCAATTTTACAGAGAATTACATTTGTAACTAAAGCATTCAGTGCTCTGGATTAGCGGATCCTGCATTTCAGGGATTGCACTCTTCTTCAACTTGGAACTTACAAGTATCAGTTGAGGTGTTTGCAGACTTCCCTGATAAAAGGTAGTAATCTGGAGATACCAGTGGCACAAGCCAGAAACAGTAGCTATGTTTGAAAGGGGAACTAATAGTTGACACTTTTCAGTTTGGATCAAAGTTATTTGGATGCAGACAGTGCCCGGTTCTCAACAAAAGGCAGAATCATCTGCATATGATGATCGGTTGAGCTGTTGGGCATGGAACTGAGAAGTGTATTTTTACAACACAGAAATGTATGAAGACAGATGGTCAGGTACACCAACTCGCCTCCAGAGGCCACACATCTGCACACATAACAGAGACCTCAGACTATGGACATCTAGAGACCACACACGCATTAACACAACACACTTTTCATGTAATTCATTAACATCATAGATCAGTGAAATGTATTGAAATTTCGTCCATAACTGTTGGTCACCTTGTATTGACACTGACTGTTTCAGGATCCCTGATGCCATCGGCAAAGACATTGAAAAGGCCACTCAAGGCATCTACCCCCTGCACGACGTGTTCGTCCGCAAGGTGAAGGTTCTCAAGAAACCCAAGTTTGACGGTAAGTAAAGTTTGTTTGTACGTTTATGTTTTATGTCGGGTGACAGCATTCATTGTCTTATAGTGTGTATTGGTCAGGGTGTTTGATTTTATTAAGTAAATAGTGGAGGAGCTGAGTGGCTGTAATTATGAAAAACGATATTTAGCAGAATTATTGATTAACACAAACAATGTCTGTCTAGATTTCTTGAGCTCTATTTTCACTTAGTAGGTATTTTGGCCAAATTTTATGGGCCATGTTCTTCTCATTTTAGAGTGTTATTGATTCATAGAGGGATTTTTTTCCGTTCCTCGACTAGTGCGCAGAGGTTCAGTAATGGTAAGATTTTGCTTACGTGTTCTTTTTTGCCCACCATTAATGATCAATGGATGGCACTCTGAAAGTTCTTTCTAGAATAAATTTGTAGATGTGAAAACCTTTTCTAGTGAAATTTAGTGATCAGTAGATGGCACTTTGGAAGTCCTATTTGGAACAAGTTTGTAGAGATTTTGGGGCAAAAGGTCCATACATAGCCTCTATATCGATCATATGTATAACAGTGACATTTAGTACAAGTCAAGAGTGGAGGGGTATTCTTTTGAGTATCATGTTTTGGGAGATGGTTTTGTCATTTGATGTTATGAGAGGCAGTTCTGCCTTTAATTTTGGTGTTATAGGAGAGGTTGTTTTGCCATGTGTTTTTTTGTTGTTTTTTTAAGTTCTGTCATGTGTTATGGGAGAGGTGGTTAAGGCATTTGTTGTTACAGGAGGTGGTTCAAACATTTGCTATAAAAAGATTGTCATTTGGTGTGATGAATATTTATTCTTTTATATCGAGGATAATGGAATAAGCACTCGTGTGCTTTTTTTACATCCAGTCCGCATGTGTATGCAGTTTTGTAAATCTTATCTGTTCCCACCGGCACACAATGGCCTACTCTTACACAAAGCAGAACAGGATTTAACGTGTGCGCAAGATGTCTATATTGACATTGGTGGTGTGTGTTGACAGTGGGCAAGCTGATGGAATTGCACGGAGATGGGGGCAGCACGACCACCACTACCACGGGCAAGGGAGGATTCTCAGAGACCGGAGAGAAGCTGGACCGCCCTGAAGGCTACGAGCCACCAGTGATGGAAACCGTGTAAATGAGAGACTGCAGTGGAGAAAAAAAAAACATTCACAGACTTTCATACGAGACAAAGTGGAAATAAAAGTATGAAGTGAATTTGAATGTGTACTTTCTTTGAATGAGTATGGTTCGTGTTTTTTTTGTTTTTGTGCTATTATTTGTGTGGGGGGGGGAAGAGGGAAGGCGGTTAGCCCAGCAAAACGTGCAGACATGCTCACAAAAATGCACACACGTCACAGCCTTTACTTGCATAGAATATTTATTTCCTTGTATAATGCAATAGCTCCGCAAATGATACTTCACACATAAAAGATCAAGCAAAATTTTGTCACAGAAGAAGTTGCACAATGCATGAAAATAAAAAAACCACATTTTTACATGGGAAGCAACTGGCTTGGCAAGTTTCCACATTGAGAGGAAACATGCCTGCATACAATGCAATGTCTACTACGTTTGTTCATCAACTCCACTTTTTTTTTTCTTGCGTAGCAGGTAAATTGCCCAACAAAAAAGAATGAATCGTAACAAAACAAGAATGATGTTGAAGCTTATAACGCTGGAATAATACATCTAACAGAAAAACAAAAACAAAAAAAAACACCTTCCATCCACAAAGGAAATCCTGCACAACCGTTGCACTCATGATTTGAACAAAAACAATAACAAAACCCCAACAACAAATGGGTTGTTTTTAACAAATGGGTTGTTTTTAACAAATGGGTTGTTTTTAAATGTAAAAGAGATATCTTTGAATACCAACCTCTGAAGCCTTTACAAAGTTGGTGGTTCTCATTACCATCCTCGAGATGAGGACATACTAACCAGCTAGTTGCGTACACAAAAAGCACAGCTATGTTTGCCGTCATGAAGACTTATAAAGTTGGGGGCTAACAACAGAATTAAGCTCGTTTCATGAACTGCATGACCACAGAGAGAGGCCACAAAGTTGGGACATGATATCCGGACAATTTCGTGTGTTGTCTGACCTAAGACGGCCAACAGTCAAAGGGCAAGAAATGAGGGCTGTTCTGGAAAAAGTCTTCATTTACCAAAAAACCCCAAAGTTCAGTGCCTCCCAGCTAGTTAGCTTTAGGCTGGGGCATGCACAAGTTAAATGTTAGTGTGCCTGCTCTAATGGAATCAGCAGATGGCCGATCACCTGGAGATAAAACTTATGATAATTTAGCATGGTAACCACCATTGGCATTGTAGTAAGAGAACAAGATACTATCACGGGGTAGGCTGAAAAAAGTGAAAAACATGTGGCCTCTAACAGCTGATGCACAATGAAACAAAAGGGCTAGTCTAGATTAAAAAAAAATAGTGGATTAAATCTACATCAACGTAATAATGTTAACTAAAGCATACCATCTAAACAGTCCTTGCAATTAAGCCAGTCTAGCACTACTGCTACATCGGTCGGCCTTGGCTGTAGTACCTTTATTTAGTATAAGTATGCCTACAAAATGGTAGGGTAGTAAAACTGCATTTAATAATTACAGCAAGCGGACTCAAAACAAAATTTAGCAGCAAGCAGATTCAAAATGCGAAATAAAAGTTTGAAGTTCTGTGTTTGATAATGAAAACGGGTTTCCCTCTTGGAAAACCAGGCATGTAACAGTTATTCACAACCTGAACAGGAGCAAAGGAAGTTCACAACGCTGCACAAGTAGTATAAGACTGCAGTGGATTCACTTCACTGCATCAGGGTTGGATCCTAGATCAGACACAACGGTAGAGCAATAGATGAGAAATGTATATATTTTCACCAATGTCTGGAACCTATACTGAAAATGAAAGCACGTAACTCAAAAGTTAATATTTTTCCTTGAAATACACGGGAGTTCACAGGATAGTCCACAAGCAACATGATGGGATGGTTGCCTCGGTTACGATTTTCCAAACTCTAGGAACTACAAATGTAACTACAAAGTAATTACTTTGACTCTGCAGCCTCTTTGCTTTCTTCTGACTTTAAAAATACATGCTTCAAAACCAGATTTGTTGTGAATGAATGAATGATTTTTTTTGCTATCTTGTCATGTAAGACTACGAGATCCATCAAAGCTTTCCAGTATGATCTGTCATGTTTTCCATATATTGCTCTCGACTCCAATATGTATGAAATATTAAGATATGGTTATCTGGAGAAAAAAAAACAACCAACAAAAACCAGAATCCTTTCTTGCAAATAAGAGAAGTTTTTGAGATAGTAGGACTTGTGTAACTTTCCTAAACTGTAACAGAACCAAAAACATTACTAGCAACCAGAAGCTCTTTTTAGCGAACACCACTTCTCTTAACACAAGGCATAGAAATGAAACTCGCATGACCATTACCCACCTGTGTTGTGCAGCATACAAGTACTTGTGTTGAAGGAATGAGCTGATTTTGCTTTGAATCTTCAAGGAGGATTTTTGTGATAAATATACCATATTTCATCCAAGCACAATGTTAAAAAAACCCCACCCCACTGATCACGATGACACAACCGCAAGTCATGGCTTAAAATGACCAACTCAAGAGGAGCAGCTCAGAACAGAAAATGCAAAAAAAAAAAAGCACTATGTCCTGATTAATAAAAAGCAAACATCAAAAAATAAACCCACCAAAACACCTAAAACTTTGATGACTTATCAAACGAAAGCAAGACACCAGAGGCTGATATCCTGTTTTCTACCCTACAGATTTCACCCGAGGTGAAAGATAGTCTGAGGTACCTGGTGCAATATGCAGTTAACAGATGTGCATGCAAACACCTACGGCAACAAGGTGGTTCCTGGTCACACTTAGGCCGTAAAAATCTCGCTAAAGGAGAGACGACAAAGTGGGGAAAATCAGGTGGGTGGTGGTGTGCGACCAGTAACACTTTTATACAAAGAGGAACAAGTACCAGAATTTTATAACAGAAGTCTGTAGTGACTTTGGATTCAACAGAGAATACAAATGAAGGGCACATTTACCCCTTACCCCCCTCTGCTTTTAATTTAACACACACGTATACTAAAGCAGCGAAACCGAACAAAAGGTTTGGTCAGAATGCAAAACGGCGTAAGTGGCAAACAAAAAATCAAAACGGTCATACTCATTACATTACTGAATTTAAGCACTTTAGTGTTCAATTCTTAAGTTCTGTGAACATAATTTTTTTTTTTTAACAAGGAGTCTGAAAGGATGCAACCCAATATTCACCAGTACCCAATGTATGATAGAACAGATAAATCAACATGTTAAATCCCAGAAGCATTTATCCAGCAACGACCACAGACTGAACAACAGGACCAACTGTTGTCTGACTGACCACTACTACTGTACAGAACCACCCTTTTTTTGTTTTTGTTTTAATCTTTTATCCACATTGAAAACCCCCCAAAGACAAAATGATGTCTGAGCAGTTGAAATTGTGTTGTCAATTCATTTAGTAATCTGGTTACACAAAATAAAATGTGCTGTGCATTTTTGACAGATGATGTGAAGGAAAAGGTTTCCTGATGTATCTTCAATACAAAGTGTTTACATCATACATCATGTTATATGGATTGGATATTAGCTTAGCATACAATCACCCATGAGATCGCTTATAACAGCAGCAGTTATATGTGTATGAATGTGTCCTTGTGAGTACAATGTAACAACAAAGGTACATGATGATAAATCTGCAGAATTATTTGAGATCAGAAAAGAAAATCACATGGAGAATTTGCCAGACAATCGCATTGAAAAACGAGAAAAAACAAAACAAAACCCAACTGCATGAAAACAAGCAATGTCAAAGGCTACATGCAAACATTTGATTTATTTCTCTGAATGCAGAAGTGAACCACAACATTCAACAGCATTTCCTGATCATGATTGCAATCTTCCTGTATGTAATTCATAGAACTGGGTGTGAACACATGGAGATGACTGCAGAGTTTCCTGATGCTAAATCGTGATGAGAGTTGAATAGGATGAAACACCTTCACAATGTGAAGAAACCACAAGAGAAAAAACTTCACTGATAAGGCAAGGAGCACTTCAGTATTATCTCGCCTACACTCCCAAAGCAATCATTTTCTCTAGGAAAGTACATTGAAACTTGCGCTATATGTCTTGGGCAAGTTAAACCTAGAAGAGCCCAGCTGTGAATGCATATTTGGATGGGTTCACTAACTCCTCATAGGCAGAATGCTTGTAATGTTCCCAGTCATCTATCAACACCTGGCCACATTCAGGAAAGATGGGTTGTTTTTTTAAGGGTAAATACATGAGCAAGATGTTATGCGAGTGTTTGCACTCAGGACTTCGGTTAACAGCAACATTCCAAAAGGGAAAAAGATTGGAGTTGGTGTTTATTCCATGGGGAAAAAGCCTTACAAAAGAGGCAGCTCAGCAACTTGAACCCATGAAAAAAGACGAGTATGAGAAGACCTGAGAACAGGCATGCACTTTAACTGGTGAGCTGAGACACTGATAATGAAAATTCCCTTGAATTCTTATCATTTTAATTAACAGTAAATTTTTTTTTTTAATCATTACCATTATGTTTAACCGTGATATGACAACTCTTGAAACTACTCTTTGTTTCTTCATACCACAAAATAAAAACGGCAACTAAAAAGCCCTCTTTATAAGCACGTGTTGAAATGATTGCAAAGCAGAAGGCATATGTATGCGTTACAATGAAAAGTGATCTAAAATTAGAAATATATACAATATATTCTTTAACAATCGAATACAAAGATTCATTACCACAACCAGCGTAATGCATAAAACAGGGTTTGCCTAAACGGTATTTTATCCAGCTCATCTTATGATTTCTATTTTGGCTGTTCTCTACAACAGCAAAATGCATGCAAGATGTCACAGCTTCAGCCTTTGTTACAGTTTCTCTGGAGTGTATGCGTTCCTTTTATCCAAATGTTTCTTCTACATTTCTCTGCCTTGAAGTAGTCTTCAAACTAATGCCTCTGCACAAAAAGAGGTATCACACAGAAATATATACTATGCGCTGTGCTGTATTCTTTTTTTCGGTTCTATTGCTTACGAATTCTCACCACACACAAGCCATCTTTGATTCTAAGATCACACAGTGGTACAGCAACACTATCATACATCTAAAAAAAAAAACCAAACCAACCCAAAACACAAAAGCCCCCAACCTTCAAAAGTCTGAGGAAAATCAACAGTACCACCAACATCAACACATACTTTCTTCTCTCCATTACAGTTTTTTCTTTATTTGCTTGAAAATTTAAATTTATTTCCTGAAAACATTTCAGAACATTTCTAGAAAGTTCCATGCTGGCAGGTGAATGAAGCAAGGAAGGAGGCACGGTGGTTATCATCATCATCGTCCATCAGACACAACCTCAGCCACCCGGACATAACTAACGGCTCTAGCACACACACCACACACATCCACCCATCCATCCATCCATCCTCATCACTAGCTGCTTTAGGACAGGAAGGCAGAAGAGAGGTGGTAGGTAGGTAGTCCCCTGTTAACAGGCTTTTGCAGAGGGACCAACAGAAAAATCATCCCTGTCTCCTCCCAACTTCAACTTTCAGTTTCTGTTTATACAGTCTCCTGTAAAGAGACAGGAAAGTCACTGCTTTCTCTCCTTCTCGTGGACACATCATCACAACAATGTGGTGGGAGGAGGAATCCCTTTTTCCATAAAAAATGTACAACAAAATGCGTTTTTTTGTACAAACACTTACACGCATGCGTAAGTCCACCTCTTGTAAAATGTCTCTCTGGTAAGCAATATGCTTTGATTTGTTGGACAAGCTAAATATGATTAAAAAAAAAGAATGAACTGTGATACTTTCAACAGAAACAAATCATATTTCATGCCTATGAAGAAGTGTCTGTACTGAGGGAGAAACAAACCAGTTACTTTTTTTTTTTTTTAACTGGGTTGGAGCTGCTAGGTACAAATACCATCACACTACCAGCAATAAATGTGCGACACAGATTGTTCACAGACATAGCAGGTGTCACAGAAACAGCCAGAGGAGCATAATTATGCTTCAGAGATCACTGATGAGAGAGAGAGAGAGAGAGAGAGAGAGAGAGAGAGAGAGAGATGAGAGAGAGAGAGAGAGAGAGAGAGAGAGAGAGAGAGAGAGAGAGAGAGAGAGAGAGAGAGATCAACATAGGGGTCAACAAAATTATAACATAGCTACACACACAGGAAAAACTTTCTATCTTGTAGCAAAACCACGGTCTTTTAAACACACACACACAGACAACAATTTTAAAAGTATTTTAAGACTATACTCTCAAGCAGAATCTTATGCTCAAAAGATTACAAGATGAGAGTCAGTTGCCAATGATTGTTAGAACTTGTGATGAATACATTCTTAGTTAATTCAACTGGCAGAAAACAGATACTCTTAACTTGATTTTTTAGGGTAAAATCTTGAAGAGAAAGAATCGAAGTCACAAGACAGACCCAATGACCACTCCCACACAGCCTATGTGCCAACACACATGAGGTGGTTACACGAGATTTCACAGCTCAGTGCCTACAAATTTGCTGCGGGACTCAAGTTTCAGTTTCCTTATGGTTTTCAGAAAACTCAAAAACTGGAAACTTTTTTCTGAGGAAAGAAACAGATTTGGTTCTGTACTTTGGGCAGACCACAACACATTTAAATTGTGTTCAGTTTATTCCTTTAGAAAGGAATGCATAACAGAAAAGGCCTCCCTCTAAATGACCTGGATCTAACACTTGTTTAGAACTAGGCCTTGGAGGGGCGCAGAGCTATGACCACCTGAACTACCAGTGGGGTACTACCCCTGTAACTCTCCAGAGCTCAGGGAACTCTGGACCATGCATTTTCTTGTTTTTACTTTTCCTAATTTGCTGGGGGTTTTCATGCTATAGGTCATCTTGTTTAGGGGCCTGAAAGATGCCCACTAGTATGTCACATGAGTCTGTCACATGTGTGTGTGTGTGTGTGTGTGTGTGTGTGTGTGTGTGTGTGTGTGTGTGTGTGTGTGTGTGTGTGTGTGTGTGTGTGTGTGTGTGAGTGTGAGAGAGAGAGACAGAGACAAGAGAGAGAGAGTAAAAATTTGGCCATAAACCTCATTTTGTTTGACATGTTGTAAAAAAACGAACACAAATTTTCTTAAATAATGGAATGGAAAAATGCCCCAAAACGTTCATACTTCTGTGTCTCAATGTCACACGTATCAAACATTCTCACCAACAGCTCTTCAAATTTTTAATAGTAAAACACCAAGATTAAAAAGGCATTCACTTACAATACCACAAGAGAAGAAGGAACAGACATTCATCAATTCTTTGCATAAAAAAAAAATTCTGCTGAATAGAACTCCATCCCTGACTGCTCTGTTTAATCATATATCGTAGAGTTTCCATCTTTCACCCAGGCTTTCTTTATCCTCAGAGGTGATAATGTTAAAATGTTGATGACAACAACAACTAAAACCTTTCTTATAAAAGATAAAAAGTACAACAGACCTGGCAAGACTTGTGGATTACACTCCAAAGGGCGAATATACAGTCATCCACATCTTCGTTCATTTGTACACTTATATGAATACTTTATCATTTTGATCAAATGTGTTTGTCTCTACTACCTAAAATATTATGCACCTGAAGTCTATTAAAAAAAGCCTACTTGTTAGTATAAAAAAAAAACCCAATGGTTTTTGATCATTATGGTTCAGTTTCAAACAAATATGACCATACCTTTCAGAGTCCTGAGCGAAATGAATATGAAACTAAAAGTCAACAAAGCCCTTTGAACTAAGAGGGTAAAGAGAACATACACTACCTACAAACTGAACCACCGTCACTTTAAAACATGATTTAGGTTATCCTGTTAATCATAAACACTACTCACTGGAAACACACTTTATATTTTACTGCTCATTTTTTTAAAGACCTCTTAATGTCTATCTCTCTCTAGTATTTTTGTCTCCTGTAAGAAAAACCAAAGATGCACATGCTTATTACATGCAAATTTTTTTTATATGTGTAGTAAATTGTATTCATTTATACCAAAATATATAACTTTCAGTCTTCACACTGTTTACAGCCTTTGGTGGACAAAATAAAAATCCTTTGGTCAGGAATTCCTTGTGTCGGGAGTTTAAATGTCATCATACTTTCTTGTCCTTTTTCTTTTTTGGGAAGAGGGAGTGAAATTCATGACAAAAATTATGGGTTTGGTTTACTTCTTCTGATTTTCCCTCCCCCTTTTTTATGGGGTGGTGGTGAGGCGGGCAGTAATGTTTTAATTTTACAGACCATAAATCGGGAATAAAGGTTTTCGTTGTTGGTTTTTTTCCATCAAGCATTTTTGTAGAAAGTATTAAAAGAAAGAATGGCTCATTAACTTTTATCAAAAGCCACATGTTATCTATTTCCACAAAATTAAAGTGAGACCTGTCATCTAAAAAAAGAGGACTCACCACAAATGAAATGTGTTCTGCATTCAATGATTAAAAGAAGGCGAAAATTTCCTTCTAAAAATGTTTCTGTTCCATCAGAAAGTGATAAAATACTGCTCTCCTATGGCCAAGCAAGTAGGTCTTGCATACTGAAAGGACATCCACAAGCATACAGGACACTGGCCAAACGTATACCTTACACATCTCACACACGCAGGTCTGAAACACACATACTCTTTCCGGCAACACTTTGGTTTCTGTTTTGAACGCTAAACTTTTTTTTTTTTTAAAACCCAAACCTCTTAGCTTCTGTATTCTTCTGCTTTGGTTTACAGACAACAACAACAACAACAAAATCAAATATGTACCTCACACCACCATTTGTACATAATTCTTCATGCTTAAAAAAAAACAAAAAAACTAAAAATTCCTCTACTCTTGCCAATTAAAAAAAAAAAAAAATCAACCGCATGAATCAAACCCACATAATCAATCCCACATCCATTTCTTCCACTCTCACACTAGCTCCTCAGAAACCTCTGGATATCATCACAAGCAAGCTACTACATGATAAAAATTTTTTAAAAGTCTCTCCCCTCCCCAAACAAACTAAAGAGGGGTGTAGGGAAGTGGTGACCGACAACAACAGCAGCAGCAGCAGCAGTTGGCTAACTACTGACGTATCCCTCATCACAGTTGAGGACCGAGTGCTCTAACGACAGCGCGGCCAGCTCCTTGAGAAACTCCTCCAGGATCAGGGCACAGTACACAGCGTTCTCAGTCTTTGCGTCGGGGCTCTGCTGCACGTCCGGGGGGCTGAAGCTGTTGATGAAGCGGTACCCCACCCCCCCTGACACTGCCACGCGCTGCAGCTGCTGCCCGCGACCTCGACCTGACCCCGCCTGACCTTGACGCTGCTTCGGGGTGCGGCGGAACAGGAGGTCGGTCAAGGACACTTTCTTCTTTTCTGGAAATGGAAAAAAAAATGGAAGGACTGTTAGGGGCGTGAGTTCTGACTTAATGCTAAAATCCATGGTTTTTTAAAATTTGATTCTTTTGTTTATTTTATTCTTTCATTTTGAGGATAAAGGAATATGCATGCATTTTTTTTTGTTGGGGGGGGGTGCTTTTTACATCCAGTCCCTATATGCATACAGTTTTGTCATCTATGCATTGTAATGTGCTACAATTTTCTAAATCTTATCACCTAAGGTAAGCAAAAGAACTTTTTTTTAAAAAGGACAAATGGAGAATCAATAAAATCATGTTTTAAAATTTTTTTTCTTCTTTTGTTTATTTTATTCTTTCAATTCAAAGATAATGAAATAAGCATGCATTTTTTTTTTTACATCCAGTCCAGTGTGCATACAGTTTTGTCATCCATGCAATGTAATGTGCCACAATTTTCTAAATCTTATCACCTAAGGTAAGGCAAAAAAAAAAAAAAAAAAGAACAAATGGAGAATCCCATACCATGACTGTAGAAGGCAGTATCTAAGACTGGATTCTCAAAGAAAAATACTACCTTACAGATCCTACATTGCCATTCTCTGCTGCTCAGCCTTAGCACCATGTCATCTGAACCCTCTAACAAGCCTCCAAATATCGACACTGGTCAATACTAGCCAAAGCCCACCCCTCTTTGAGTGAGAACTGGGGGAATTTCCATCTTGTGCTAAGCTCAGCCTCCTTATCAACACATTTACAGTGTAAGGTTCCTAGTTCAGAATGGTGTGACAATAAAACTCTATGATGCAATATATACCTAAAAAAACAAAATAAAAAATGTCTACATACTATGCATATCTTTTACACATGGACATGCAACAGGACTGACTAACTTTGCTTCCTGATGAACCTTTCAATTCAATCATATTTTTGATTGGGAAGGGGGGCAGAGGGGTCAGAGCATTGCGCTCACGGTTTGAAGGTCTAGAATCTAGCCCAGGTTCAAGCCACCACCAAGACGCCTGTTCAAGTGGATTTTCCTTAGGAGTTAACATCAGTACAGACTCCATTCCCTGAAATGTCCTTTGGATGAGACTATAGACCAAGTCCCCTTGTGCGAATGCATAGGGAGCATCTTGTGTTCACACTAAAACCTGGTCTACCTTTCGGAAGGGTAGGCTAATGTGTGCTGGCAAGAACAGATGACAAAATTAAAAAGGCATGCACACTGGTGTCATGTTTCAATATCATCTCCAAAGTCAGAATGCAGCTACCTTACTGGTGAGGAAAAAAAGATCGCATATATGTACAAAAATCTCACCACTGGTAAATTTCTGAGCCCTGGCCAAAGAACCACCACCAAAAAACCCCCCAAAACCCCCCTTTCAATGAGCTCTCACATTTTCATGAGAAAGGTTGGGGACAGAATGGAAAGTGCTACAGTTCAGCAATAACAAAAAAAAAAGTGCCATGATAAGAAAACGACAACAGACAAAGACAATCGTTATACCTGCAGGAACCTGGCTGAGGGTGGCAGCTCTGGGCTTCCCCAGGTGTCCCGGAGTGTAGCCCGTGGTGGGCGGGGCCTGGGAGGGGTAGAGGAGGTTATCCTCACGCCTCTTCAGCTCTGCCCTTGCTATCTGAATCCAGGTGCTGAAATTGCCTGTCGTCACCGCATAGCTGTCCACCTTCTGGCGTACCGACGACAACACCTGCACAGGTACAGGTGAATGTGGCTGGAATTCCATTTTTTTTTTTTTGGTGGGTGTTTTATCTTTCTGATTGTTCGTAGCAACCGAGTTTTGCTTAAAAGAGTTTTTGTATGTTGTTTTATTAATGTAAATGATGTTCAATGTTTTTCAAGGCAGCTTTACGGTACTAAATGTTATTAGTTATTTAATGTTATCCTCTTTTTATATCCCTCTGTGTTTATAATATATATATATATATTTTTTTTTTTTCAAAATAATCACAAACAAATGTTAATGTTGCTTTATATACTTTAGCAACACATATGACACACAGACTGTACACATGTATCTAAGAATATACAACATTCTTGTATTCACACCCACACACAAATCATCTCCTTCTCATACCTCACCCCCAACACTGCAAACACATCATTCCACACCCATACACCCACACATAAACATACCAACCCCCATCTACGCACCTCCCCCACCCTACCAAACCCCATTCCACCCCTCCCCCCACCCTACCAACCCCCATTCCACCCCTCCCCCACCCTAGCCCTCCCACCCTACCAAACCCCTACCCCCCCCCCCTCCCCACCAACCCCCCCCTCCCTCCCCTACCCCCACCCTACCCCCCTCCCTCTCCCTACCACATCCCCCCCCCCACTCCCAAAACATGAGTGCTTATTCCATTATCCTCCATATAAAAAAAAACAAAATAATAATTAAAAAAAAACTCAAGGCAAGCAATCAGGACCTCCTTCCCTCTTGCTACCTGCAAATAAAAAAAATAAAAAAAACTCAAAACAAGCAAGCAGGGCCTCCCCCCCCCCTCCCCCCCCCTTCCCTTCCCCCCTCCCTACCTGCACGAGGGACTTGACGGAGGGCTGGAAGACGAGGTTGACGTTGAGGAGGAAGGATCGGACGAGGGGCTGGGGGAAGGCGGCGATGCGCGACACCAGGCCTGTCAGCAGCAGGTTGGCACACAGCGGGTTCTGAACCATGCCCTCCAGACGACTGAACACCGCCGCCAGGAACGGGCCTGTTTGAGTCAAAGATGGTGATGGAAAAAAAAATTAGTAGATGAATAAATAATAAAATAAAGGAATGAATGAATAAATGAATGGATGAATGAGTGAATGGATGAATAAATAGATGAATACATAATTAAATAAATAAAAAAGAATTTTGAAACAATGAATAATCAAATAAATGAATGAATAAATAAATAGATGAATAAAAAAAAAATAATAATGTGGCTCTTGTTATGGAAATGAATGAATCATACTTTAGCGCTTTTCCACCACCACCCTAAAAACAAAACAAAAAAACAACCAACCCAACAACAAAACCCCCCAAACCCCCAAAAACATAACCCAATATTCCTCCCCTCCTCCAAACCCCTCTTCCCCCTCCCAACCAACCAACCAAGAATTATTTATTTATATATACTTCATGGCAGAGTTTCTGCTTGTTTTTTGTTGTTTAAAAAAACCCACCCTTTTTATTGAGGGAAAAGAACAAGCACACATAATCACTTTTTGACATCCAGCTCCTAGTCAAAGGAATCACAGCAGGGTTATCATATTGAAATGTACTATTCCCCAAAGTTGGAATGCAGTACTACCTTAATTAATGGTGGGCATAATCAGGGTGCATACACAAAAATCTCACCTATGGTGAACCTTGGAGCTCTAGCCAAGTAACAAAAACCCCCACAAAAAACCACCACAAAACGTATTGTATCATGTTATATTTCCTTTCCTTCTCACTTTTCGTGAAGGAAATCCCCGCTGTGAGGATGCTGGGAGCCTGCCTGTCAGTGTAAATAGCATTTTCACTTTCCGGAAATTCTGTGCATAAAATTCCTTCTTTTCTATCCCACTCTTTGTTTCTGCCTTGCTTCCTTTACTTACTGTCACCCTCATTGTCTATTTTCTGCTTTCTTGGTCCATTTTCCCATACTTTTTCCCCCCAGAAAGACTTAAAAAAATAACAGTTCTCTCTTCTTGCCAGTCAGATGCACTGGGCCTGACTTGTCAGTTGCTTAAACAACAGCAGCAATATGCCTATTTTGCATCATAAAGACAGGAAAAAGTAAGATTGCTGCCAGAAGCACTTGAAGAAGAAAGAAAGGAAATTAAGGAACATTTCTGCCACCTTTCATAAAACAAACAAAAAACCCACAAAGAATTTTGGTCGTTATTTTCCAAGTACTCTGATGTTACTGAAATTTACTGTTATCATGCATAAATGCTCTTTTTTTTACTTCTAGTACAACACACGATTCCTTTAAAAAATTAAAAGACCTAGTCCACGTAAAAGACAGGAACTTTTTTCACAACTAGTAGAAAAAATAAAATAAGTAGTAAAGCAAAAATAAATCAATGAACAAGCAAACACACAGCTCCCCCCTCCCCCCCCCCCTTTGCCACCCCAACCAACAAAATCAACATACATGCACACACTCTCTCTCTCTTCTTTTCAAGAATCAGCGCTTTATAAAAGTAATTTATGTGTGCAGAATCCTGATCACCTAAGGAAATCACATTCCCATGTCATGACAATACTTCTCTGTTAATTGCCTTCAGAATAGATTAACATTTTTTTCCCACATCCAAACTGAAAATTGTATGAACCTGCGCAGATTAACCAAAAAGCTTTCAACAGTTCATAAAATTCAAATAAGTTTTTCTTCAAATAGTTTTCCAGTTTTGAGTACTGCGATGCTTGTAGCTTCACACTGCTATGTTGTTGTTATGCAATAACTTATGTGAACTAGCCTTCCAGATGATAAGCTTCAGAAATCCAATAAAAACTATGAGTTCTATCAGCTGTCTTCTGAAGGCCTTGCTTCTCCTCAATGCTTTTATAATAATAATAATAATACTTGGAATTTATATAGCGCTATACCTTGCAAAAACAAATCAAAGCGCTTGCATTCACCTATACAACACACAAGCAATCAAAAACAATTGCCTTTATCATTGTTGATTAAGAGTGGACAAGTTTACAATATCCTGGTCAATTTCATAAGGACAGACATGACAGTGCACAAACCTTATGCATGTGCCTTTTTTGTATTTTTTTCTGATTATATTAAAGTCCCAGCTGCTATACCTTTCGGGATACCTCAGTGGTCAGAGCACTCACTTTCCCCCAGTCAAGTTAAGCAGTGTAGAGCATGGTTGCCAATTGGATGGTGACCGTTCGCGCGCCTTGGCTACAATACAGTCCCGCCAGCTGCAAATGGGTACCTGCCCTCTTTAGGGTCAGGGAAAGTAAATAGCTCACGTGGAGAGAGATGGGCAGTACCAACATGCTGGCCCCAGAGAATGAGGCACTGATAGCCGTCCCCTATGACACACAGGTTATGGGCACTCACTTTATTTCACCCAGCAAAATTATCCGATTTAGGGACTATGGTTGCAAGTCATCCCACTTTGGCTCTGCGGGCCACCCTAAAAAATAGCACAGTTCTTGAAGCACTGTGACAGACCTGCACTAGCATGAAAGTGCTGCACGAGCCTAAGCTCTTCGATATATATATGTATGCACATTAAAGTTCTTAATTATCAATATCAACAGTCTTTGGGGGGTGGGGGAGGGGAGCAGGATAGCCAAGTAGTTAGTGTGTTGCGTTCATGTCTGATGGCCCAGGTAAATCCACCACTAAGGCATCCTGTTCAAGGGGATTTTCCAAAAATATTAACAATTTTTTAACAATGTTTATACTGTGTGTCATCTAACTGCTGATCCACAACTTGAATAACCAAAATCAATTTATGACATCAACTGAAGTCCACAATTACTGATAAATAATAAATCTTATTTAAATAAAGATTACAACATCAATGAGTATAAGTAAAGATCAAGAAGCAAAAAAAGAGTACAAGGACTGAATATACTTGAAAAAAGTAAGCTTGTCAAATACAACAGTACAAGCAACAATACTGAGAAATGTAATGAAAATAAAAACAACCTCTCCTTCACAGCAGAGAGATAAAATGAGGGTTAGCATTAATGAAGTACATAGTTGGGTAAGCTGAACAGAATGACTGCCCTCACGTGGAACAAGTTGAAAAAGATATTAAAAAATGCTGACCAGATACACATTGGGTTGTTATCATAGAATTTAAATGATAATGAAGCATTTAGTAGTAATAGTATCCACTATAGAGTAATATTTTATGGTATACACAGAGAAAAAGAGGTGGGGTTAAAGTACAAAAAGAAAACAAAAAAATAGAAACATGAATCAACATAATAGTACAATACAAAACAAACAATAAACATAATGCAAAAAAAAAAACCACACACACAAACAAAACAAAAAAAAAGCTGTCACCTTGTACAAATTTAAACTTCAGATTATAGCTGTGCAACTTTATGCAGATTAAAACAAGATTTAAAACCCAGCTCTACTGTAGTTCCTGTATCAATGTCCTGGTCATTGATATAAATTATAAAGATCAAAACAAGTTTAAAACCAGCCCTACTGTAGTTCCTTGTATACAATGCCCCCGCCATTTATACAGATCATAACAAGATTTAAAACCAACCCTACTGTCCTTCCTTTTATCAATGCCTCGGCCATTTATACAGATCCAAACAAGATTTAAAACCAACTCTACTGTAGTTCCTCGTATCAATGCCCTGGCCAACCATAAGCGTCAACCACTGGTGGATGCAAACCACCCATTTTGAGAACAACATGCTGCTTTCTAAACAGTCGAAATGAACCTGACACCTCAAGCTGCTTGAGGCATGCATGTACGGTGATGATCAATCTGTTTGGGATTAGTTTCACCCTAACCATCCTGAGCATTACAGTTTGAACAGAACTCAATTGAATACAATTATAAGAAGTTCTGTTCGCAGAGCAAGGCTCCACAACTGGGAGCCCTGCCCTCTTCACAGAACTTCACCAACCTGCTGCACAAGACCTTTAACACAGAAGAAAAAGAATTTCAATGATAAGCAGGATGAACTGACTGAATGAAATAAATGCCAAGAATAACTAGATAAATCAGCTGTGGTGCAACTTCTAACACAGTATATATCATTAGTGTCATATACTGAATGAAAGGAGCGTATAAAAAAGTTAGTCTTTAGGAAAAAGTTAGTCTGACAAAATAAAAGGTACCCCCCACACATGTATACACGCAAATATTAAAAGAGGAAAAAAAACCCCTCAAGGAAGTAATAAGCACACACATACAGGATACATGAAACTGAAAGAAAGCAATAACCATGTGATGTTTTCCCGATGTTAAAGTGTATTAGTAGTCAAACTGTTACAGTTTATGTTAAGTATAATGGTCTTCACTGAAGATGAGGGAATTGGGGGGAAGAATTTCTCATTCCAAAAAAAATCTGATGT
>CM060326.1:9317493-9372493 GCA_030674155.1 Stramonita haemastoma | reverse complement strand
TCACACACACACACACACACACACACACACACCACACACACACACACAACCACCACACACACACACACACACACAATGAAACAACTCACTTGAAAACCAGTTGAAACATGACCTCCTCACAGTTCATATCCACCAGAGTATAGAACAGTGACAGAGAAACCAAACTCAGCTGAAACAACAACAAACAGAAACAAACCATAACTTATTTGCATGTTTGATTTTAATGTCATCAACAACAGAAATGAATCATAAACTTATTTGCGTGTCTGATTTTAATGATGTTTTCAACAAGGCTTGAAATTTTCATAGTTTTGAAAATATTACCAAAACAATGTAATAAATAAAGCAAAACAAAAACCACAGGTTCAAATAAAAAATCAAATCAGTTGCATTGCATGGCATTGTATGATTGCATGCCATACTATCAGAGCAGCTTTATGTGTGAAATTCAGGCTGTTCATCCAAGAGAGAGTCTTATCTTGTTCTTTTATTTCAAGGATAATAGATTAAGCACTCATGTGCTTTTTTACATCCAGTCCCCATGTGTATGCAGTTTTGTAAATTTTGTCAACAGTTCCCACCAGCACACAATGACCTACTCTTCTAAAACTTCTTATAGAATTGTCTTTCTTTCAATCTGCTTGTATACACTTTTACTTCATTGAATACAGCTTTTTCAGCGTAGATTTATAATTTTAAAAAAATTGACACCCTGGGTACAATGTGACTCTTTATGTGGTGGAAAGTCACATTTGTTTCCTGATGAGCGTGGTGGCCTTTGATGAGAGCGGCCTATACCACAGCACCAACTATAACCATAACAATAATATTATTTAAGCCCTACCGACCACGAAAGCCATATCAGGGCTGTCACCTCATTCAGTTTCTGTGGCTCCAGTAACTTTCAACTTCAGGTTCAAAACCAACACGCCCTAATACTTTCAAATATCTTAACACCGTCCATCCGAAAGAAAAAAACAACAACATTAAATGACACAATACCTAAATTACTTCATTCCTTTAAGGCAAATAAACCAGACTGAGAATGTCAACCGTTTCTGCTTAATTTATAATCCCCAGATAAAAATTTTTAAAAAACCATTAAAAAAAGAATAACAAACATGTTAAACAAATACTGAGGCTTTGACAAGACCAGTAATGAAACAACTATCAATGCACACACACAAAAAAAAAAAAAAAAAAAAAAAGACGGACTATCAATGCAAGCATCAACCATACGGAACCCCCCCCCCCCCCAAAAAAAAAAAACCAAGAGAAGCCACAGTACCCTGGTGTTGGAGCTGATGCGTGTGATGAGGGACTCGAGAATCAGGATCTCATCGTGTCGCTCCGTCAGCACAAAGCGCAGGAACGCACGGATGAGATGAGGCTCCGAGATCCTTCTCAGGAACAGGTCCAGGTAAGCTGTGGCCGTCATGACCTCATCGCGAGAATTCTGAAGAGAAAAAAACAAAGCGTGTTCAGATATCAGGTATGATTTCAGGTAGGATTTTTTTTTGTTTCTCTGTGATGGTGGTTTTTTGATGGTTTTTTTATTTGTGTTGAGGAGAAAGAAATATGACAAGAGGTATAATGGAGAGAGAGAGAGAGAGAGAGAGAGAGAGAGAGAGAGAGGTGTGTGTGTGTGTGTGTGTGTGTGTGTGTGTGTGTGTGTGTGTGTGTGTGTGTGTGTGTGTGTGTGTGTATTTACAGAGTGAGTGAGTGAGTGAGTAAGAGAGAGAAAGAGAGAGAGAGAGAGAGAGAGAGAGGAGAGAGAGAGAGAGAGAGAGAGAGAGAGAGAGAGAGACAGACAGACAGACAGACAGACAGACAGACAGACAGACAGACAGACAGACAGACAGACAGACAGACAGACAGACAGACAGACAGACAGACAGACAGACAGAGGATGAGCAGACACAACTGCCTGCATGTCTCAATGTGTGTCCCTCCCATTCAACCAGCATAAACAATGTCCACCCAATTTAAAAAAAAAAAAAAAAAAAAAAAAAGATAACACTCTAAAATGTGTATGTGTCCATATGCTGCACATTACTACAAAACACGAATTCACTTCACACACAATGATACCTCTACAAAACCTGACCTCTTCTCTCCGAAGCATGATTCAGTTACATGCGAGCATGCAAGCTATTACTGAATTATCACATACTTGCCACATTTCAAACAAGGGCTGAAGGTGAATTATGAAAAATGTATATATTTTATCATATGGCTCAGTACAAAAGAAGTTACATATGTAGGGATGGAATACTACTTTTTATACTGTGAATATTGAATTACATGCTTTCCAACCTGTAAATAAGAGACCGAAAATAGACAAAGATTAAAAAAAAAAAAAAAAAAAAGTTCTTTACCTATGCAGGCAATATGAAACCAGTTAAAATAGACATCTTTCATTAAAAAAAAAAAAAAGTGTTCTTTAATTGGCCAGTGTGTGTGTGTGTGTGTGTGTGTGTGTGTGTGTGTGTGTGTGTGTGTTGTGTTGTGTGTTTTTATTTATTCATTTTAAAAAATTCTTTTATATCGAGGATAATGGAATAAGCACTCATGTGTTTTTTTTTACCATCCAGTCCCCATGTGAAGCAGTTTTGTAAATTTTGTCATCTGTTCCCATCAGCACACAGTGGCCTACTCTTTCAAAAAGCAGAACAGGATTCAACGTATGTGCAAGGTGTTCTGTGAGCGTTCACACACGGCGACTCAGTTTAGAGGACTTCTCATCTGAAGGACCATGACCAAATGCTACATGACAATCTGTACAGCTGGGTGGAGAAGAGTCTGGTTTCTATCCTTGTGGGTCTCCATAAAGCTGTGGTTTTGAATCACCATCCTTAGGATCTCCCTGGTCGGCTTTAAATGCAGACTCGACAGTGCTTTTAGGCTCTTCACATATATATGTGTATGCAAAAAAAATAAAACGTACATGTCAAAAGATCCTGCAATTCAAGCCAGCATCTGGTGAATTACGGAAACACAAAAAATACCCAGCATGCACCCTGTATCTGGAGAGGAATGGGTGGGCTCCGCCAAGTTCAACTTGCCTGACATAAGGCATGACAAATTTACAGCAGCACTGTCCTCAAAGGCTCACCAAGGAGTTTAGGGGAAAATAGGATATGGTATAAAAAATATTTTAAAACAAAAAACAAAAAAAAAAACACCAAGTGATATATCCCAAAGAAGTTTACAAGTAACTTACACTAAAAAAAATTTTTTAAATGAAAAGGTGCATTTAACCAAGATAACAACTCTCTTTTACTTATGCCGAAGTTGGATGTGCCGGGCCTGACTTTGTCAGGTGCTTAACGACACATTTTCCCTCATATAACAGACAACAATAGTTGCTGTCTGAGCGTTCGACAAAAGGAGAAGATAAAAATATGTCTGGGTTATGACTCATGCCCACATATCACCGACAAGACTGTCAAGTCAACTTCACCCCCTCCCCTCCCCCCCTAAACCCTCCCCACCTCTAATCTCTAATTCCCTTTGTGCACAGCTGCCAACAAGTGCATTCACAATACCTGCACAATGAACAACAGTGACAAATACCCTCACTATTGTTTTTCCGTCCCTCCCTCCAAACTACCCCTGCTGAACAAGTGGCTCTGTGTGGCCCGGTTCTCTTCCTTATATCCAATTTCTTCTAGCAAGTGCATATTAACTGAGTGTGTTTCCTTTTTTAAAAAAAAAAAAAAAAGAAATTTTTTTAAAGTGTGTGCTGAACAACATGAACACAAAAAACTGTCAACAGCTTCTATTCTAGATGCAAAACTTTTTTTTTTTTGAAGTACAACATCAAAATCCAAATGTAAAAAAAGTACAGTGCATGCATTTATATATGTTTAAAAAAAAAAAATTCAAATATAAGAAAAGTGGCTTGGAAGGGGGTGGGGGGTGGGGGTGGGGGCTGGGTGGTGATTTAACTGATCACCTGACACCAATATAAACTAACGTGAGTGTTTGGAAAAGGCAAAGCAGACACATAGAAACAATGATTAAAAGAAAATCCACCAAATAGAAAAAAAAAGAAATTAAAAAAACCTGCAATATTATAATTATGTGCGAGGGAGAGGAGATGGGCGCCACCCTCAACATGCTGGGCCCTAGAGAAGCTGAGGTCTCTGATGCCTCTCTCCCCTATACGACTGCCTAGGTTATGGGACACCTTTATCTTTATTATAATTATGTAGCTGCGTAGACTATAAAAGAAAGAATTGGTCCCAAAAGAAAGAGTGGCATCACTTGAGTTTTTAAAAAAGTGTAATAATCTCCAGTGTCTTTATAAAAAAATTTTTTTTGAAATAACATTTTGCCGTCAATATAGCTGGTACCCCAGCCCCTATTACCCCTTTCCTCTAAGGTTAAAAACAGACAATGTAAGCATATCCTTAATGTGTGTGTGTGTGCAAACATGCATGCCTGTATGTATGTGCATGTAAGTGTATGCATATGAGCCTGCATGTGTGTGCATGTATGCGCTTGCATCCAAGTGAGTATGTATGTATGCAACTGTTCCTAGCCCAACACACACACACCCATTTAGGTAGCTATATTCTGACTTCAGGGATAGTTTACAATATTAGGCAGGTGAACACTTTGACCATTCGGCCTGCCACCTTCGTTCTTCAATTGGGTGGGATGGGGGGGGGGGGGGATGGAGGGTGGAAGTAGTTTACTACGATACATTTTCTTATTCAAAATGAGTGTTACACACATTTACATGACATGCACCTGGATGCCTTCAAGTTCATGCACACTGAGGAATATGGCTGCAATGCAGATGACCCCTATTTTTTTCTTTCTAAATTCTTTGGAGTTTGAATATTGACCCGGGTTCCGGCTTTTTAGATCTATGATATCCCATGTTAAAAAAAGAAGTACACAAAAGCATATTCCCCCCAAAAAACAAAACAACCCCTACCTGTACCACTTTAAAAAAACAACAACAACAAAAAAACAAAAAGAGCCCCACATATACAAAAAAAAACAAACACAAACCCAAACCCTGCAGTAATAAAAGAGTTGCATATTGAAAAAAGGTTATCCTAAAAATGCACTCTCATCTATAGACAAATAACTTACCCTCAGACAGGAAAAAGATAAGAAGTAGTGTGATATCATGGTAATGCACTTTATCCACATAAATCAGTCTGAATTTCTCTCTGCCTGTCTATCTGTCTCACTGTCTGTGTCTGTCTGTCTGTCCCTCTCTCTCTCTGTTCAGAAGATAATGGAATAAGTACTCATTCTTTCTTCTTCTTCTTTTTTTTTTTTTTTTTTTTACATTCAATCCCCATGCATATGCAATTTTGCAAATTTTATTATCTGTTCCCACTGCATGCAATGGCCTACTCTTCCAAAATGCAGAGTAGGTTTGAATGTGTGCACAATATGTTCTGCGAATGTTCACACACAGGACCTTTGTTGATAGTCTCATACAAATGACTTTGGGGAGTGGACTCAGCACTGACACACACAACAATCTCCTTGAACAGGATTCAAACACCAGGTCTGCAGATCACAAGCACAATGCACAAGGCTCTAACCACCAGGCCATCCTATCCTCTGTCCAACTCATCACATCTGAAAATCACAGTCTGTGGGACCACCCTATAAAAAATATACACTATATCTCACTTGTCACACCTGAAAATCACTGTTTGTGGGACCACACCTGAAAATCACAGTCTGTGGGACCACCTATAAAAAATATACACCATATCTCACTTGTCACACCTGAAAATCACTGTTTGTGGGACCACACCTGAAAATCACTATGTGTAGGACCACACCTGAAAATCACTGTCTGGGGGACCACCCTACAATATACCCTATATCTCACTCCTGAAAATCACAGTCTGTGGGACAACCCTACAATATACACTATATCTCACTCCTGAAAATCACTGTCTGTGGGACCACCCTACAATATACACTATATCTCACTCCTGAAAATCACTGTCTGTGGGACAACCCTACAATATACACTATATCTCACTCCTGAAAATCACTGTCTGTGGGACAACCCTACAATATACACTATATCTCACTCCTGAAAATCACTGTCTGTGGGACAACCCTACAATATACACTATATCTCACTCCTGAAAATCACTGTCTGTGGACAACCCTACAATATACACTATATCTCACTCCTGAAAATCACAGTCTGTGGGACAACCCTACAATATACACTATATCTCACTCCTGAAAATCACTGTCTGTGGGACAACCCTACAATATACACTATATCTCACTCCTGAAAATCACTGTCTGTGGGACCACCCTACAATATACACTATATCTCACTCCTGAAAATCACAGTCTGTGGGACAACCCTACAATATACACTATATCTCACTCCTGAAAATCACTGTCTGTGGGACAACCCTACAATATACACTATATCTCACTCCTGAAAATCACAGTCTGTGGGACCACCCTACAATATACACTATATCTCACTCCTGAAAATCACAGTCTGTGGGACAACCCTACAATATACAACTCCATCTCACTTGTCACACCTGAAAATCACTGTCTGTGGGACCACCCCATGATAATAATTACACACTTTGTCTCACCCATAACACCTGTTGTCAAGTACCTCAACAAACAGGCTGCCATACTGCAACATACCACTATCAGCATAAAAAACCTTTGATCTAAACATATAGTAGGGTACTTTCTCATCATAGAGATGAATGTTTTTTCCATGACGGGTATTTTAGGCTCACACAAGCATGTTTTGAGGCAATTAGAATTCAAGGGGCACAAATGGTTAAGAAAAGCTCTCTCTCAATCTTCAGGGATAAGCACAGCAAATCAGGAAACCCAAGTTTTGCTCTCTGTGTGTGTTATGTGTGAGTGTGGTGTGTGTGTGTGTGTTGTGTGTGTTGTGTGTTTGTGTGTGTGTGTGTGTGTGTGTGTGTGTGTGTGTGGTGTGTGTGTGTGTGTGTGTGTGTGTGTGTGTGTGTGTGTGTGTGTGTGTGTGTGTGTGTGTGTGTGTGTGTGTGTGTGTGTGTGTGTGTGTGTGTGTGTGTGTGTGTGTGTAAGTGTGGTGGATGGATGGTGAAAGAGTATGCCCCCTTAGACAGGCACACTTGCATGTCAAGTGTGTACACATGTTTGCAAAGGTATGCAAAGTTATAATAATCCAAACTTCACATGAACAAGATTCTCTTTTCTGGCAACAATGTAAGCACGGTTACTTTGCCAATCGACAGCCATGCAAGCACAGTGTTAGTGACACCACCGCTATCTTCGATTGCCTGTTTTTCATTCAGAGGCAGCATTACAGTTCTAATCTCACACCAAAGTCAATGCCAGCAAGTAGGAAAACATTCACAGATCTAAGAATGAGACTACAGTGTTCTATGCAAATGACTGTACATTTATCTATCAAAAACAGGGAGATGGATCTCTCGTTAAATGAAAATATGTTTAAATAATTTTTTCCCCTTGTAAAGGAGAAGATCACTTTTTAAACGAACAAGTTTTTGGTATTTTCCCTAGTACAGGAGGCCAAGATCAATCACAAAACAAACATGTTTGAAGTCAAGTTATGTTCAAACCAAAAAGTTATCAACTTCACTGAGAAAATATTCTCCTGCGGTTTTGTCCTTTTTACTGACACATGTTCTCCCGTGGGAATGCCGGGGGACTGTTAGTATAAACAGCATCCCCACCTTCAGGAAAATCTGTGTTGGGAATTCCCTCTTTTCTATCCCTCTCTTTGTTTCTTTCTTTCTTTGCCTTGTTCCTTTTTCTTCTTGTCACCTCCTTCTTGTCTACTTTTTGCCCTTTTTTAAATCCATTCTCCTGCCTTTTTTCCAGAAAGATTTCAAATTTATCAATTCTCCCTTTTACCAAAGTCGATGTACTGGGCCTAACTTGTCAAGCGCTGGACAGCAGTGTAACACATTTTCACTTGTATGACAGACAACAATAGTTACTGTCTGAGCGTTCAAAGAAGAAGAAGACTGACACCTGTCAGGGTATTGCTGGTAACCATGGACCATGGATTAGTACACAACCAACACCTGGGCTCTTTGTTTTGTTCCAATATACTTCATTTTATCTACCCTTCAGAAAAATGTCAAAAATTACACAGCGAGAGAAGAAGAGAGAGAGAGAGAGAGAGAGAGAGAGAGAGAGAGAGAGAGAGAGAGAGAGAGAGAGAGAGAGAAGAGAGAGGAGAGGAGAGAGAGAGAGAGAGAGAGATCCAGTTTCATCAGAGAAGCAAATGTTTTCTTTTTTTATTCAGACATATTTAAAACTTTTTATTTCAATGCTGCTTTAGTCCAGTGCATGTGCAGTATCTAGATATTTACTTATCTTCAACAACACTCCCCCCAAACCCCAAAGAAACCAAACAGAAAAAGGTGAGGGTTTTTTTCAATTAGATCACAGTAAAGCCATTATCTAAAGAAAAATTGATTTAAGAAGCAAAAGTAAAACAAACAACAACAAAGAAAGAAAGAAAGAAAGAAAGAAAGAAAGAAAGAAAGAAAGAAAGAATAGAAAATCTTATATCTTCGAATGTCACCAAAATCTGATCTCATTGTTGTATATATGAAAAAAAAAAATGTTTGTTACAAATAAATCAATGTTGTCAAGCCTCAAACACATCTCCATCTTTGATACAAAATACTTTTTTTTTTAAAAGAGTAATATCAAAATCTACAGTCTTTCCATCTTCAACGGATGATTATTTAAAAAAAAGAACAAATTTCAACATACAGTGTTAGTTTCAGAATAAATAATTTCTGGGATTTTTTAAACAAAGCCACTGTGGTTAGAAAGGATGACAGATTCCATGCTGGGTGACCAAAAAACTGCAACCGGCAATAAACGGAAAAAAACAATCTTAAAAGGGTACAAGGAGTATGGGTATTCCCCCCTCCCTTATCAAAAAAAAAAAAAAAAAAAAAAAAAAGCGAAAACCAAAGAAACGAAACTGAAATTACAAAAAAACCACACCAAAAATATATTTTTAAAAAAAAGACGCAAATAAAAAAAATAATAATAAAAAGAATCAATCTAGCCACACAAATCCTCTCCAAAAGATGCACTACAGCAGTCTACAAAGCTCTACAGCAGAGAGGAGAAGAAAAAAAAAAAAACACCAAAAAAAAAAAAAGACCATTCAGAGGGGGCTGCAAACCCAGCAGGTTGGCTGGGGGGGGGGGGGGGGGGGGGGGTATACCAACTGTACTAACCATAAACACGGCCGTGTCCATCAGAGGAATAGGAAGGCCGGAGATGTCCTGCCAGTCACAGAAGGTACCACACAAGATGGACACAAGTTCAATACATAACACTAATATATGATATCACACAATCCTTATGATTTTTTTGGCATAACAGACAAAAGTGGATTAAAAGGAAAACACAACAACTTAGTGAAAAGATTTTTAAGATATTTTTTCAAGTCATGTTGAAGAGAGCCACATCATCAATTTAAAATGATAAAACTATCCAAGTTATTTTTCAAAGATTCTTTCCAAATGCCTTGGTAAAGATCCCAAACTTTTTAAAGTGATTCTATGAAATAATAACTTAAATATAAAAAAGGGCGCACATACTGTAAAACAGAACATGAAACCAGTGAGCACAAAAACAAAAACAAAAAAGAAAGAAAAAGAAAAATCAATCAACCAAACAAACAAAAACCCAAACAAAAAAAACTTTTCAACAAGCAATGGCATGATACAGAATATAAACATGTCATAAAAAAACAGATATATGAGGTCATAAAAAATGAGACCCTGTAACTTCATACTGTCCCTAAATGGCGTTGATTATATTAGATAATACTTTCTCCTTGGAGCATCTTGGATAACCAAAACTGTTCAATAAAATTTCCAAGGATTGATTTTCACACTTTGTTAACTATAAACCCAATTATTTATCTGCCTGTCCTTTACACCAAAATTGTCTGCTTCCACCATCTTTATCACTCACTACCAGCACACCTACTGTGGGTTTTTTTTTTTTGTTTTGGGGGGGAAAGAGGGAGGTTAATCTTAAATTCATCCAACGGTATCTTGTTTACTCATCCCAAAAATAAAGAATAGAATAAAGACAGGTATTCCATACAGACTTAATATTCTAAGTGTGTTCTCCAAAACATGAATGTACAAAGATTTTTTACTTGAGAACAAAATCTGATATTCCACAGATCAAATTTTGAATACAGATATTACTTTAAAATAACTGATCTGGCAAAACTTCTTTTAAATTTGCTTTTTAAACTCAACTTTTCCATAGTATATATATAGACACAAATATTAATGAGACAGGTCCTGAATATTTTGTAATGTGATCAGAAGAAAAGCACAAGGAGAAGAGCGAAAGATAAAGGAAGACAGAGGTCAGAGTAAGACACAGATGGGGGGGAAAAAGAGAGAGACTATGGATGGACATACAGAGAGAGAGAGAGAGAGAGAGAGAGAGAGAGAGAGAGAGAGAGAGAGAGAGAGAGAGAGAGAGAGAGAGAGAGAGACAGAAGAAGAAGAGAAGAGAAGAGAAGACAGACAGACAGACAGACAGACAGAGACACAGACAGAAAGGAACAAGACACAAAGGAACAAGACACAACCCCCTCCTCCTTTCAAAACAACGTAAGTGAAAAAAAGGATGGGACAGCAGCCTAGAGATGAGAGCGTCTCATAAAATCCACTGATGGTAGCTGCAGGCACATGCTCAATTCTCTACACAGATGTGAAATGAGGGGATTTTCTCCCAGGAGTTAACACTACTATTGACTCCACTCCCTAGAAATCCTTCAAAAGACACTACAGACCAAAGGTCCAGAGCGCAAAAGCACCCCAAACATCTTGTGACACAGGATAAAAACCCAGTAAACGCATTAGGCAGAGTGATAGCTGGTGGTGGCATGGACTACACCAACACACCCAGCATGCAGCGGACTCCCTAGAGAGGGCTGGGCTCCGACATGTCCAAACTGCCTGGGAGACAGGCAGGGCCTGAGGCTTTCAGTGCAGTGCACCAGTGGCTGGCTGACTCCTCAAGGGGTTGAGGGAGACGTTATGGGGGAAGTCGAATCACAGTGACAAAAACTTGTTCCACATCTCCCTTACAACCCCCAAGTCAACCTCACTAAGTCACATCAGAGATCTATGAAGTCACACATAAAAAAAAAAAGAAGAATTTTTAAAAATAAAAATGTGTTGTTATAGGGGAAGTTGAATCAAATTGACAAACGCTTATTCCACGTCAGCCTTATAACCCAAGCCAACCTCACTAAGTTATATCAGAGATCCGGTCACTTAAAAAAAAATTTTTTTTAAAGACTATAAAAATGTGTAACTTCATGGAAAATTTTAGCCAATCAGTGAACAAGTAATTAAAAATACAAGCTAAATTTTTTTTGATAAAAAAAATCATGCACATATTCCAGTTGATCCAGAAAAAAGTGTACCCCACTTCCCTGAAACCTCAAAACATGCATAGAAAGATATATTCCATATATATTCTTCCACAAGAGCCCAAAGAGGACCCCCCCCCCCCCCCCCACCCAAAAAAAAGACGAAAAAACCCCCAACAAACCCAAACCACTACTGTGTCAGTATTGTGAGCCATCACCGAGTACTGTACCCACCCAAACCATTTCCCACTATTTGTATGTGCAGCGTGTTACTAGCTAAAAGGGCAGAAAAGCCTAATGGTTAGAGCACGGCCACCTGGGGATATTGCACTGTATTACACATCATATAATAACATATACTACTTTCAATCATAGCAGATTTCTCGGTACGAAATTTGGCTTGGTCTCCCCGAGGAGACAGTGTCGCCACAAGAACTGCAGCATCACCACCTCTTTTTCCCTTTGATTTTCTTGTCTGCATGTGTGCTTGTTTCTCTGTTAGAGTGGCTTTTTTCTACACCCTTTTTTGCTAAAAACAACTCTCTAAGTGCGAGTTCTTTTGTGTACTCAGTTTACTGTCTTGCCCAAAATACTACCACCCAGACCACCACTTTGTAGCAGCTGTTGAGGGAAGGTTTACGGTTAAAACAGAATCTTGATCACATTAGTGACTTCTTGGTTTCCAGACTGGGTGTGTTATCTCTAAAAGATGGATCCACTTTCAGTGTACGGGTCAGCATCCCCGATGAGGCGTCTATTTAAGGGGACTTTTCTTCTGGAGCTAACTTTGGCTCCAACTTCATTCTCCAAAAGTACTTCAGACACTAAACTATAAACTGACATCTTCTAACAGTGCAAATTCACAGAGCATTTAAAAACCCATGCTCCCTTAAAACCACTCTGGGGCTCTGACATCACGACAGTGATTGGTAGTACACATGCAATTTTAAAAAATATATATATATTTATCTTTTTACATTATCATAAACACTACATGCTGCTATAAAATTCCACTTTTTTAAAAGTTTGTTATCTAAGCTTTCCAGTGATTTACAACTTAACACATTTTGTTCAGTTTTACATTTCAATATCAAGGGTTTTTTGACCCAACCCTGCTTCAAAACAATACTGGCCGCTGTTAATTCCACCAGCAGCACTGGGTACCACTGCCGTTAATTCAGCGCTACCAGGGTTAACGGATCAGTAGGCCAGCTACATATGGCTGGTGGTATGGATGACACAAACTACTCAAGCATACAGTCTGTGACCTAGTGAGACAAAGAACGCCACCAGTCCACTTCGGCCTATCCAAGGTACGCTGGCTGTTTCATTCATCATGGTGCCCCAATACCTCCTCAAAGTAGTTCAGAAAAAAAAAATCAATATTACAAGCCATAATTATATGTTTGTTAAAAACGGCAATCATAGTACCATAAAAAAAAAATCTCTACGACGTAGATAGGCTCCATCAAAACCACTCACACCATTAAACTTCATCCATTTTGTGGATACTGAACATGCTTGCAAATATACATAAACATATACATACATACAGTTACACACAAGAAAGAACAAATACACACATGCATCTTTTGCAGAGCATTAAGTAACAAATCCACCACCTAGAAAGTTTGACACTATTATGAAAAGAAAGAAAGAAACATTCTATCTAAACACAACTGTGTTCTCCAAATCAAACTCAACAGAAGTAGTCCTATTTTATGGGAGAAAACTTTTGAAAAGTTCAAAGATATATTGTACGAAAGTTAAAAGTGTACAAACATCCCCAAACTGCTAGAAACTCGCACGATATATTTTTTTTCAAAATAACACTTGAAAACAGAAAAAGAACTGTGCAAGAACTTACACAGTGACAAAATTAGAGACAGAACACACTGATAGAGTAGAGTCTTTGAAAGAAAAGGAAACAAAAACTGGTGTTTTCAGTAAAGCCTTTACCTCTGACTATGGAAAAGGCTTGCTTTCTTTCACCAGCTCATCTGTCATATTTTCTTCACCAACAAAAGCCTGAAGGTACCAATTTGTCACCTTATTATAACACAGCCGCTTCAAATCTGCATACCTCTCTGCCCTACATACTTGATTTTTATCCCATCCCCTAAAACCAGGACAATGATGTTTCCCCATGCAATCTGAAACTACAGAGGGAATCAAATTCTGATTGACTGAGTGATTCTGACCGATTCTGGATTGATTTGATTTGATACATATTATTGGATGTAAATATCCGTTCCAAAAATATGATGTAAAATATGCATTGAAAGTATTCAGGGGAACAGTATGATACTTAACCCTGAAGTTGAAAGTCAAGAAAGAAAAGCAAAACTCTGTAACCTCATAATTCAAATCCATATCATTGCATATCATCACTGATTACTAATTTTGCTTCAGTTCATTTAGTTCAGCTTAACTTAAGAACCAAAAAAATGTACAACATTCTTGAAAGTCATTCAAACAAAAATATGAAAGAAATAAAACAGAAAGGAAAATTTTAAAAAAGCAAACAAACAAGTAAAACAAACCAAACAAACAACAACAACACACACCTCTCCTTTTGCAAGTTAATTCTTTTAGCAGAAGGATAACCCCCTTCCAGCTTTTACACCTAAAAAGCAAACATCTCTACAACCAACCACAGGATTACAACTCTTTCATAAAAATTATAGTACATACAAAATTGATACACAAACCGGACATGCCATGTTCAGAATACAAGCCCGAGAAAAAACGAAAACAAAAAAAAAACCTCAAAGAAACCCACAAACAGAAGGTATTTCCAAGCAAACCCTCTGTATCAATACTTGGGATAGATTGTACAAAAGATCCAGAAAAGCAACCATTCCTGAACCCACCTGTATGTAAGAAGCTCTTGGAGAAAGCCCAGTACTTTGTGTGTTATCCTCTATCCGTTGGATCAAAGGTTCAGACCTAGGCAGTGCTTCTAAGCTATAAGTACACAGTTTTCTTATCTCCCATGTCCCTGCAGATCTATCTGCTTTGCAGTGTGAACAGGGACCAATGCAGAAGTTTTGAAGAGGATAGCTCCCCCCCCCCCCCCCCCATCTCCCTAATGTGTGAAAGCCCTGATACCTTTGAAAAGTATTACTGATGCTGACTTCTGATTTGCATACATTTTCCTGATTACAACTTACAAATTCACTGCGTTAAAGTGTCACATATCATATAAGTGGTTGGTACATAAAGGAAGTATAGCCTTTTCAATTTAAATATATCAGTCTTATGTAAACATTTTTGGATTATGTAAATATAGCTTGATATACATTAGGAAAAAAGAGTGTTTTTTTTATTATAATTTTGATATATTAAAGTGTCATATAACAGATCTTTTACATCAAAAACATATTTTAAGCAAGCACTGGTAATGAGACAATGGCTGCCTACACTTCAAGGTTGTTTTTTTTAAGTGGTCAATTCTGGAAAAGGCCACAGGATCCAAAATCAGTAAGCATCGGCGTCACAGCCTATTTTTTGTGTCAAGGATATATAATATCTACTTCTGCATATCATACACCCCCCCCCCCCCCCTGGAAAGCTGAATCTAGTCATTACAAAAGCATCTACCTTAAGAGCTCCTTAAAAGCTAACTACTGCCACACCACCATCCATCTAAGAGTTAAAAAATTAAGTACAAACCAACAAAAAAAAACCGCCTTCTTCCCACTTTCACACACACACAAAAACAAAACCCCAAAAAGAAGTTGTAAGCAATATCAGCCTACAAAAGCATGAATTCAGTGTCAGGTGGGAGTGAGTCCAGGTGGTATGTGTGTGTGTTACCTCCACCATCATGCACAAACCTACCTGATGAAGGGCGGGCCCCAGCACTGGCACAGGAATCCTGTGTAGATGAACTTGATCAGCTGATCCCGCACCAACGGATGAGCCACCTGCCGAACAATGCACCAACAACATAGACAACAATTCTTCATCATCCCATTCTTGTAAAGCATTCTTTAAAAAAAATTTTTTTTCATTAATGACTGACAGAACTGAATGAGGTTAACGATGTTTGTTTGAATCTATCTGAGGTCACGCAGCAAAAATGAAAATCTTTTCAAAAATACTTCATCAACCCATTTCTCCTGAAACATTCTTTTTCTTTAATAAATGACTGACAAGACTGAAAGAGGTTAAGAATTTTAGAATCTATCCAAGGTGACACAGCAAACTGATTTTTTTTTTTTTTTTTTTTAAATAAATGCCTGACAAAACTGAATGTGGTCAACGACTGTTAGAATCGATCTGAGGTCACACAGCAAAAAAAAAAAAATTTTCCCCCTTGTAATGTAACCCAACAGGAACCAGGACCATAAGATAGAAACAGAACACCTGCAGTGCTGGGTCAGGAAGATATTGTAAGGCAGCTCTTGCTTTTTTTCTGCAATTGTTGATGAATTTCATCTGCTTCATAAAGATTATGCAGAGGCACTTGTCAGACAAGTGAAGCTTTCAACACAAAAGCCTGCACGACTCCTGGTCGAGGGGATTTTTCTCCTGGGGTTAACATTAGTGCTGACTCCACTCTCCCCAACAGTCCTTCGGATAAGACTATAAACTGAGGTCCCATGTGTGAACGCACGCAGAACATCTTGCGCACAGTGTTAAAACCTATTTCCGCTTTTCGAAAGAGTAGGCCATTGTGTGCCGGTGGGAACAGATGACATTTACAAAAACTGCATACACACGGGGACTGGATGTAAATAAAAAAAAAGCACATGAGTGCTTATTCCATTATCCTTGATATAAAAGAAAAAATAAAATAAATAAAATAAAACACACACAAACACTCGCATCACACTCATCCTCCCCCCCCCTCTCCCCCCCCCCCCACACACCACCCCCCCCCCACACACATTCTCAGTGCCCCACCTGTACGACAGCATTGCAGAACTCCAGCGAGTTGAGAAACATCTGCAGGTCAGGGATTGCCTGGCAGTCCTGCTCGGTGAGAGCGAACCAGTCCTCTGAGGGAGGCATGATCTTTCTGGGCAGTGAGGAGTACAGGCCACTCAGCCCTGTCGCCAGCACCTGTAGGCGTCAGCACACACACACATCTGACATAAAAAATGCACCTGACCACACACACACAACCACCATAATGCACCACACACCACACTTATCATCCCACACACACACACAACTCACCACACACACACACACACACACACAGCATCCCACACAGGATCATACAGACACACAACAACAAATCATTTCATTATCCTCAAATAGAAGATTATTTTGTAACACACACACACACAACACACACACACACACACAACACACACACACACACACACACACACACACACACAACACACAGATATCTGAACAGACAAACTACACAAGGAAATTCAAACAAAGGGCTACCCCAGTCTGTTCACAGGCATATTAGAGATAATTGTCTACCCGAGCCATCCAAACCAGAACAGGAAGGAAACATTCAGCCAGACCAAGACCAAGGCAAGGGCTGCCTGACCAAGTCTACCCAGACAACTATCAGAAAACACTTTTGTGATCCTTTCAGTTCAGATATATTTTTCTTTTCATCTTCTAATTTCATCTGGCTGAAAGACTCTATGATGAGCTGACACTTGAGAAGGAAAGGTAGCCAGATGGTTAAGACGTTCACCTGCCTAACATGTAAACCACAAGGTTCTAGGTTCGATTCCCAACCTTACCTGTTCTTCCCAATTTGAAGAGAAAACCAGACTGAATGTCAAAGTCTTTTGATGAGACTCCAAGGCCCTGTGGGCAAATGCACAAAGAACACCTTGCGTACACACTCGAAAAATTGTTCAACCCTTCAGAAGAGTAGGCCATTTCATGCTGGTAGGAATGGATGACAAAATTTCAAAAACACAAGAACACAGGTGTCATGTTTAGACACCATCCTCAAAATTGGATTTTGCTACCTTTAGGGTGTGGGGGGGGGGGGGGGGGAGAATATACAAAAATCTCAACAATGGAGAACCCAAGAATTCTTGCCAAGGAATGAAAAGAAAAAAAAGACAAAAAGAAATGAGCGTGAACTCTTTGAACATTGTCTGGGAGGGCTCACTTTTAGCATGGTCATCACTTGAGAAAAAGTAAACAAAAAAAACCAACCCCCCCCCCCCCCAAACCCAGTTCCTTTCCCTCTGAAATGCATGGTTTAAACCTATGTTTTATGCAAAAACATTCTGAACCAACGAGTCATTGACACAAACACATGCTCAACTATAGCCATCAATAAATAGCAACAGGAAAGCAAAGATTCCCACTTCAGCGCTCCTTGGCCAAGAGTTGTGATTTTATCACTCCCAGTTACACAATGGAAAAACCGAAAATTCCAATCTCTATAAAAAAAGAACATTTAAAAAAAAAAAGTATTTGACACACACAGAGCACACACAACAAACACTCACCGGACAGAAGTCCGAATTCTCGGCGATGTAGTGGCCGATGTGGGGGTGGACAGCGGACAGGGTCATCAACAACAACAGAGCGTCCCGGGCACGCTGCCCTATCGGCCCCTCCCGGTGGATGTAAGGAATCAACAGGGAGAAAATCAGAAACTTGGCCGGCCCGTGGTCAGCCTCCGTGGTGAAGAAGCTCTCCAGGATGACGGTCTGCTGGAGATGCAGGTGCAGATCTGGTGCAGGACTAGCACCAGCCGGAACTCCAGCTCCTCAGACCCCGAGGAGGGCAGCTGGGGCTCCGCACACGCCATCAGCAGGCGCAGCAAGGGGCGGATAACCTGCCGGTGGATCAGCAGGAGTTGTCTGCTCTGGGAGATGAGCAGCTCGTACATGCGCAGCTGCTCCATGCACAGCTTGTCCTGGTGCTCGCGCTGGCTGCTGCACCAGTTGCAGAACGTCTCCAACACCTGCAGGAAAAAAACAAACAGAAAATAAAGGTTTACATCAAGGGATGGTTATATTGGTTTTTTTGGGAGCAGGCCATCATGTGCGGTAGGAGCAGATGACAAAATTATTTTTTTTTAAAACCAGCATGCAACAGGTGTCGTGTTTAAGACACCATCCCTGAGGAAAAATCGGGAGTTGGGAGTCCCAGGGCGGCTCGGGGCTGTATATGGCAACGTTCTGGTGGTTCCTGCACGCACTGGACATCATCAGTCATTGCCTTCCAATGGATCTCAAGTGGATGGAGGGGAGTTCTGCTGCATGGGTAACAGTTTGCCGTTCATACTTACCCAGGCTTTGCGCTTATAAAGACTAGTCTTCCGAGACTGATGGGTGCCTACTACTACTACTACTACTGGTTATATTGAAACAAAGTAAATAGACTTTAATGCTGTATATCACATAATAAACCTATGTCAATTAAGAAAAGGAAAAAAGACTTAAAAAATTTGACAAGGTGACAGCCCTGATATGGCCTGGGTGGTTGGCGGGGCTATAAACAAATGATTGGATTGGATTGGAAGACTTTTGATCACAATGATCTACCACTACTTAGTGCAAGTAAGGGCTTTCTACTAATTACCCCTTTACATAGAGAGAAGAAGAAGGAAAATCTCCAATTTCAAACATGAAAAGTCCTTTGGACGGGACTATTCAAACTAATGTCCTGGGTGCAAACACATGCAGAGCATCTTGCGCACATGTTAAAACCTGTTTCATCTTTTGGAAGAGTAGGCCATGTGCCTGAAGAAACAGATGACTTTTTTTTTAATTTCAAAAAAACTGCATGCAATCTGGTGTCATGTTTAGACACCATTCTCGAAATGGAATACAGAGCTCTACCTTAATGGTGAATTAACAGCTGCAAATATGCAAAATCTCACCATTGGTGAACCTCGAAGCTCTAGCTGAGAAATAAGGGGGAAAAAGAACCCATCCACAATGTAACTTTTGGAGAAAAAAATCACAAACATCAAATCATTTGAAATAATATAAATACTCTCCTCAAAGAAAATCTCTGCTATCTGATCTATCTACCACATTACAGATTTTGTTCATACCAACAATGCACAAAAGGCAGGCAGAGTCTATGAATGAAATACTAAATGAACATTTCAACCACATAATCAGTATTATCAGACATAAAATCATTGATCAATTCTACACTTAATGAACATTCACACATTTTACACTAATTACAAAAACAGCCAAGTTGACCCATACCTCTTTCTCCAAGAGAAAGTAGACAATAGAGCCATTAATCAAGTCTACACTTAACATTTACACATTTTGTACTAAGGTCAAATTAACCCATACCTCTTTCTCCAAGAAAGTAGACAATAGGGCCAGCATGCCATCTATGTCATTAATCAAGTCTACACTTAACATTTACACATTTTGTACTAAGGTCAAATTAACCCATACCTCTTTCTCCAAGAGAAAGTAGACAATAGGGCCAGGCATGCCGTCGATGCCTTCCTCCCCAACCAGCAGCGTCATCATCTGTTCAAAATTGTGAACCACCGTCTCCACATCATCGTTGGAGCACGATGACTTCTTGTTGCCGCTTCCTATAACACTGACCGCTTGTTGCCAGTGGTTTTTGAACACCTGCAACACAACAGTCTCTTTGTAATATCTAGCAGGGCAAAACAAAGAAAAACGAAAATTCTCTATCACTGACAACCCAGAATATGAAAATAATCTGCCAATGGTTTTTGAACACCTGCAACACAACATTCTCTTTGAACAATTCTATCTAAATACTACAGAATTGAGAAAGAAAGAAAAAAACACACACAAAAAAACACTAAAATCTCTCAATACCAGTCCTACTTTCTACTTTTTCTGCTCAAATTTCTCTGCTTTCTAACCTAATTCTTTAAGACAAGCACAGTTACAACTTTGTTCCTGCTATCATAGTGTTTTGAACAGACATTGCAGGTGAATGCAGCTATTTCTGAACCAAAGTCAGGTAAAAAATAAGATTGCTATAATGGGTGGACACTGCAACATTAAACATTACCCAGTACTCACAGAAACATGTAAAATTAGATGCTCTAAGCGCTGGTTGCCATGGAAACCATTGCAGATGTCAACAAAATAATTGAAAGCACTGAAACTTTAAAACTTTCACAGGCACTTTTTTTTTTCTTTCTTCAGTCAATTAATTTATTGTATGCCAGACTAGCTCTTTGCATTTACGCAACATTATATGTTAAAACTTGAATTTTAAAGGTTTTCCTAAAAAAAAAGATTACTTTGATTTGTTTTATCATAGGCACCTTTTTTTCCCTTCACATTTGATTTAACAAATAAACAGCTATAACACAAAACAGACAGACAGAAACAAAAAAAGAGATTGATGAATAAAGTATACCTGTTTTAGAAAATGAAAAAAAAATGCCCCCCCCCCCTCCCCCCCAATCTAAATCAAGTAAACAAAACAAAAACAACAATTAAAAAAAAAAAAAAAAAAACCAAACAAACAAAAGTTTTTGGCAGCCATTCAAGTTGAGTTCTATTCTGGCTGTGAGTCAAGCTGTCAGTTTTAGACACCAACCCAGAGCCACAAGTTGAGAAAATACTGCCCTGGTCTTGGGTTCAACAATGCATGATCTGATCTATAATCTATTAAAAATACATAGGCCGCAGCCTACAATGACACTTACTACTGACACCAACAGCTTAGTCACACAATCCAAGTACAAATGTCTGCTCTTGAGTGAAAATAAAAAGCATTCCTCTGTCAATAATCCCCATGAGACTTGTGACATGAATTTATGGTAAATGTGTCGACTTGTGTGTGTGTGAAAGCATACATGTGCAAATGCGTGTGCAAACTAGTACAAACAGGAAAGGAAATTGTCACTCTGACTGTATTGATAAGATTATTCATGAGAGTTTTGGTATTCATAAAGGGCCAAAACTTAAGACTTTTTTATTTATAAAATATATAATTCAGCATCAACAGCACTAAGTTACACAGTGCACACACACATGTATGGCTGTTTGTCCTAGTATGCATGCATAATATGATGACAAAAGACCCCCTGACACTACCACATGTCACACACACACACACACACAAACACACACACACACACAACATATATGATACAACACAAAACACACACACACACACACACAAAAGAGTCATACATACACACACACATACATACAAACAAACAAACAGACAAACACACACACACACATACAGCCCCCCCCCCCCCCCCAACCACCCCCCCCCCCCCCCACACACACACACACACAAAACCTCACCAGTCACACATCTATACAAAGAGCGGCCAAACACACACACACACCTAGATACAACCACTCTCACCTCAAAACAGGTGTCAGGGTCGGTGTCGGCACGATCACGACCCTCCATCCCCCCTCCTCCTCCTCCTCCCATCCCCCTGGCCGGGGAGCTGCGGCCGTTGACGGCCACTTGGCCATCCTCCCGTAGGCTGGACGTGCGTTTGAACCAACTCATCTCGTGACGGGCAGCAGACACTGTGGGTGTAGAAACATTGTCACTGCACTTTTCCCCAACTGCACTGGGAGCCACAGCCTATGTCATACTTGACGTCACAACTTTTTCCGACTTCAACAAGTTTCCTGAAAAAGAACACACACACATACAAAATAAAGTTGTTTGTCATAATGTTAGGTTAAATTTTGGGGGGGGGTTGTGTTGAGCTATTGGTAAGGGTTGTAATTGTGATTGATGGTATTTGTGTGTGTGTGTGTGTGTGTGTGTGTGTGTGTGTGTGTGTGTGTGTGTGTGTGTGTGTGTGGTGTTGTGTGTGTGTGTGTGTGTGTGTGTTGTGTGTGTGTGTGTGTGTGTGTGTGTCTGTCTGTCTGTCTGTCTGCGTATGTTTATTTATTCACAATGATGACATGTAAAAAGCATGTTGAAAGGACAAAAACAATCAGCAAGAACATTTTCTAACAAAATTTATAAACAATTATCTATCTACATGAGATTATTCCATCTATTGCATTCAAAGAAATTAAAAGATCAAAGTCAATAGATATACTCTCAATACCACCATTGGTTAATAAGTGTAACACAGATAGTAACCTCATAATAAGTGTAACACAGATAGTAACCTCATACCACACTAACTAATGGGACAACAACCTAGTTGATCCAGGTTCAGTTTGATGGCTGAAGCTGTCCACAAAGAAATAAAAAATTTTTAATGCAACATGAACAAAAACACAAATAATACCAAAAAACCATGAAGGAATGGAACTGCGGGAACAACAGTCAAAAAGACAAAACAGTCACTGCACAATCCCCATTTTTCAGTATCATTGCCCCATGTTCATAAACTCTTCCAAACACCAAAAAAACATGCAGGGCAGACTCTCAAAGCCTAGTCGTTTGCAACACACCTGCTTGAGCCAGACAGGGGGGGGGGAAGAAAAAAAGAAAAAGAAAACTAGAAAACAGCAGCCAGCACGTACTGGTCGGTAATGATGCCGACTGGCTAATTAAATCAGAAGGTAACCAGCCTGGGTTGTGAAACACTTGTACACTGTCTGGTTTCACTCCTGGATATAGTTGTTGACTGGCGGTAACCTGTGGCTACTCTTGAAAAGGACTACAGAGAGCTTTCTACTTCTAGTTAGACTACATTTTTCGTCTACAGATTATTATGCTGCTAGTTCTAACATTTTTCGTCTACAGATATTACACTGTATCACTATCTTTCATGCTTTTACAAGTTTAAAGAATCAATCTAAGATCTTTAAGAAGAAAAAAGCCCAAAAGAAAAAAAGACGAAAATTGCCACTGACGTAAAACCAGTTACAGGCGAAAGTACACAGGTGTAGGTCTACATTAAAAAAAAAAAATCTGCCAGTGGACCATTTTTTTCTTCCCTTCATAGGTAATTTTGCTACTAATCAAAACATTTTTATTTTGAAAAAGTCATTTATAAACAAAAAACTGTAAGGTAATGCTAATTCACACAACCACAACCACAACCACACACACACACACACAACAACACATTCTTCTACTATTACAAAGAGTGAACAGGAAGACTTGTAACAACAACAACACCAAGGACCACAAACACATGTACATAACATACACATTCGGTGCGTAAGATTGTAGCTGTACACAAGTTCAGTTTCATCATGTATATAAGCTACACCAGAGAGCTCTGTCACCATGTAACGATGCCCTGTAAAATGGAACCTTTCTCAATCTACACACTATCTCCACCATTCAATCCCCCAAGGCAAACAAGACGAGGCTGTGTGATAGACATCACCCTCTCTATATTACACAAACTGCCAACCTCAGACCCCCCAAGAGCAGGTTAAAAATAATTTACTAAAAAGAAAGAAAGGACAGGAAAGAAAACTGAAAAAAAAAAAGAAGAAAACAATGGTGAATAATGTAAAAAAAACAAAACCCCAAAACAAAAGAATGATTAAAAAAAAAAAGTTACCTTAAGAAACAAGGTTTAATGGTGTACAGGTAATGTACCTCCACACACACACACACACACACACACACACACACACACACACACACACACACACACACACACCGCGCGTGTGTGCGCGCACACATGCACACACACACACACAAAGAAACACACACAAAGAAACACACACACACACACACACACACACACACACATACACACACACACACATTCATGCACCATCCTGGCATTAAATTCTTCCTGGAGAAAACAGCTCATTTTACACACAATAAGAAATCAACAGTGACAACAGACTGACTGAACTAAATGCTATACACTCACTGGTTAATGACACGACACCCCACAAAAACAGACATCCCATCACAACTCCAGACCTCCCAACAGCACTGTCCGGTCATTAGAGATCAACAGTACTTACAGACAATTATAGGTTACAGACTGCTAAAAGATACACACCTTTGTTCTAAAACACACAAAAATTTTTAGGCAAAAAGACAACAAAAAAGAACAAGAAACCAAACCTACACATGACAAGAAAAAAAATTGGAAAAAAAAAGGAGCAGACAAAAGCAGAGTAATGGAACAACTAAAATTTCTAGGATACAATATCCAGAAGACCATGATGCTGTGAAGAAGCCAGGGATATCAAAGGCAGATCCTAAGTTCACTTTGCTTTTACAGTTAAGCATTGCTTAAAAAAAAACCAAAAAAACCCACACATAATGTGATAACATCACCACTTTTTCCTTTAAAAAAACCCAAGAAATTCACATACAATCGAACCATCCATCTAATTTAGTAATTACAGTACTGTTGAAATATTATATTTCAGAACAACAAAAGTACTTCCGGGTCACATTCTAAAAAACAAACAACAAAACAAAAAAAACAACTAACAAAACCCACCAACAAGTGAACACAAGACTTTTCCACAACAAGTGAACAGCTGGAAAGTGATACTCACTTACTTCTCTTTCCCTTTTTTCATTTACATTAGATTATGACTATGCAATAAGCATGATAGAACCACTTAGTTCTCCAAGTTAATTGAAATACACATCACCACTTCATGTATGAGATGATGAAATTATGACTGCAGATAAACAGTGATTATAGCCAATTACACAAAGGTTAATACAAACACATCCATCAATTAGTGAGAAAAAAGCTATGATACAATGTTGATATATGGATATATTCACAAAATTACAAACAAAATCATTCACATAAAAAAGAAGAAAAACTGATAACACAATCCCATCCCCAGCCACTTTTGATTACAAAATTTTCCCCCAAACATGCACTGAAAAGTTCTGACTACCTCCTTCTTTTTCCTTTCCCTCTCCTCCTCTCCTCTTCTCTCTTATCTTCTCTCATCTCATGTCCTCCTATCCCTCTCTCTCTCTCTCTCCTCTCTCGCAAACTTTCCCTCACATCGGTCAATCACTCATATCAAAATGTATCCATTATGCATTATCCTCTGCCACTGCCTCACATCTTTTCTCTCTCCTTCACTCACTACAATGTAATTCACACAACACATCCATGCACTCTGCATGGTGCTGCAACAGCACACATGCAATACATGCACACATGTGCAGATCTTATGGCACATCTGCACACACACATTCACACACACACACACCACACACACAACACACAACACACACACACACACACACACATACACAGTGATCACAGATCACTCAATTATCATCGATTACAAAGAATCAGTAAATCATCACACAAAAAATAAATCACTACCCCCCCCTCACTCCCCTCTCTCTCCCCTCTCTCTATCTCCTCTCTCTTCCTCCCTCTCTCACTCTCCTCTCTCTCTCTCTCTCTCTCCTCTCTCTCTCCTCTCTCCTCTCTCTCTCCCACCACACACACACACACACACACACACACACACACACACACACACACACACACACACACACACACACACCACACAGACTTCATATCATAAGCACCTATGCACTCCCCAATGACAAATCATACACACTGCAGAGAGCTCTTTTGTTTACATGCATGTACATAATGTGCATAATAATGTATAAGTTTTGCCACTGTATCACACACACACACACACACACACACACACAACACACACACACACACACACACACACACACACACACACACACACACACAACACACACACAACACACACATACACACACACACAGTGACACACAAACACACAAGTGACACACACACACACACAGTGACACACACAGACACACACAACACACACACACACACACACACACACACACACACACACACACACACACAACACACAATGTACTGTATACACACACACAATTAACAGCCTGACAACAAAGCAACATTTCTCGGGATACATTATAGTGATACAAATCAACAATCATTCTAGTATCAGACAATCAAAAACATGCAGGCTCTCACTAGTGTTTTGTGCTCCATACAATGTAAAAACACAGCATGATGTGTCTGTCTACAGTCTATGCACATGTCAGCAAATGCAGATCTGTGAGTAGGTGTGCATGACAGTGCATGGCTGCTACATGTACAGTATACATGATTTGTAAACTTGTACAAAGGTACAAGATGTATATATATATATATACATATGTATATATATATATATATATATATATATGATAATACTTGTACCTTTGTATTATAACTGTGTGGTTCTGTATTGAATCTGCATACATGCACATTGTATCAAATCTCACAGGTGAAAAATATAAAGAATAGAGCTGGGCCTGACATCGACAACCCCTCCTTCACTTTAATTTTCTTCTTTCTATTTTTTTTTTTTTTATACATGTGCAAGTGAAAAAACAGGTTTGACCCTTATTTCAGCCCAATGCTCCCCACCCCACTCCCGCTCTGTTCATCATTCTAATGGCAGAGTAAGTAAATGAAAAGGCAGCCTGTGCACAACCTCTGCCTTGCATGCACGCATGCAAGCAGTTCATCAGCAAATGAAGAGTTTATGTGCTGCCTCAGCTGCATTATTCATTCCCTTTCATCTTTTTTTCTGAGGTACAGCTTGGTTTGATGTAATCGATACACCTAACACTGCTGCAGCCATCACCATGTACGGTCAGTATTTTGTCTTGATTAACTTGACTGGAGTTAAAAAATAAAAATAAAAAATAAAAAATTAAAAAAAACTTGACTGGAGTAGACTTGACTGGTAATTTATTATAAAATCATAGCCATTATGAACTTTATATACATTCAGGTCTTCTCTTTTTCTCTGAATTTTTTCCTTTCTTCTTCTTATTCCATAGTGCATACAATTTTTACAACCCCACACTGTTCTGGTACACCAGCTAGCTCCTAAGTTTCCTTGCACCACTGCTCTTGGCAGCAATCACCGGTCACAGCCACCACCTGTGTTACTCAACATGACCCACCAATCAATCCACTATCAATCAACCCATGTGACACCAAAGTGCATGACCTGGCTTAGTCTACAATCAGCAATAAATCTTACTGTTGCAATTGCGAGGAAAAAATCAATACTGATAGGGGGGCAGTAATGATTAATGCTGATGTTGTTGGTTTAGTTGGTTGTTTTTTTTTAAATGTAGCATATATTTGATTCTTTAAGATCGTTTTTTCTCTAAATTCTTTATTTTTTTCATCTTTCTTTTTCAATTCCTTTTGTAATTCATGAAATTTTTACAACCACACACACAGTCAATACACAAGCTTCCCTTGCACAGTTTACGCTCAGATTGTTTTCACAAATCACAGAACATGATTGCTGTAGATCTGTGTTTAATGATTAAATAATTACATCAAGCCACCCAACACCAAAGACCAACATGACCCACAAATCCACCCACTATCAACTGACCCACACGACACCAAAGTGCATGAACTGACTTAAGTCTGCATCAACAATTAATCTTGATGGTGCAGCCGCCAAGGAAAAATCAATATTGATATAACCAACAGCCCTGGACGCCTGCTGGGCTTACAACACACGTCTTGCTACACTGTCCCCAAGACCGCCTCACAGTCAATCCACTTTTTACTACACCACTGCACATAGCCCGTGGTCAGTACAACAAAGACCACCTGAGAGGTCAGTGAGAGAGAAAGAAGCCGGACAAAAGAATCGGCACACATAACCTGCCGGCCTCTGTCACCCAACACTATCACACATCATGGCACCTTTTGTTGCTGTCCCAGGTAAATCATGACAGAATAGAAAGCACAGGTTCACTCCCACCTGACCTCCCTCCTCTGAAGAAGTGGGTTAAGCTTTATAAAATAAGGGGCGGAGTGTAGACTGGATAGAAAAGCAACTACAAAAAGTGGGACTTTTTTTGTTTGTTTCGACTTTTGTTGGCTGTTTCAGTTTGTTTTAAACTGTCCTAACATGGAAGCAGTCAAGAGTAATAAGACTAATATTAAATAGGTCAGATTTATTTTAAGCATACACAGAAACAGATCTATAATTTGCAAAAAGACACACACAAAAGTTTATCCCCTGCTGGAGCAAAGAATTGGAGGGTTACTTACCATCTTACTGGTAGCAAAGGAATGTTGTAAAATTATCATTAAACTACAACTTGGCTTTTCTTTCATTTTTCATCATCTCATTTCTTTTTAATTCAGTAAAATATTATGTAGCAATCCCCCCCCCCCCCCCTCCACACACACACACACACAAACCCCTCTCTCTCTGTGTCTCTCTGTGTCTTTCTCTGTCTCTCTCTTCATACAGGTCTTCATAAGTGGCAAATTAGAAAGCACTGACAAAAAGAACAAAGTCTACACATACAAGTAGCATTTTCAAGAACACAGAAACCTATAATTTCAGTCAAGCCCATTACTGGTTAAGAACTCTCTGTCAAGACGCAAAGCATAATAATTTTTAATATAGTGGGTTGTTTTGGTTTTTTTCAACAACACACCAAATCCACAAATCCTGTTACTAGTAACTTAGTAAGACAGATTCTTTAACTTAAACCAAAGTCTGTGTAAAACCGTACTAAAAACAATATGCCCACGCGCATTTAACACTTTTTTTTCTTAAAATCAAAAACATACAGTTTGAATCATTCAATCAATCACCACACTAATTATTTTTCATATGATAAATAACAGTATATTTATGATCTGTATATAATAATAAAATAAGAATGGTTCATACTTCACTGAAGTATTTTCCATGTAATAGTTCTTTCTCTGCAGAGTATCTCAGCCCTTGGACTTCAGCAGTAGACTGAGCTAACACAATGAAGTTTTTACAGGATGTAACTTAGCTGCAAGTTAAATACATGATGCTGAAAATATAGGCCCTCCTATCCTGGTTCCCTGCTGTTTCACTGATTAACACCACATGTTTCCTTTAGTCTTACAAGTCATGCCAACTTTCCTGAGGAAAGAAGTTCCTTATTTATATATAATGCAAAATCATACGAGTTATAAATTAATTATGCAAAGCTGCAACTCTATTTAACCACAGCCAAATGTTTACGCGTTTTTTGCATGCATAATGTGCGCTCATGTATACATCACACACGTGCACACTCACTGATCTCTCCACCAGCAGACACACACACACACACACACACACACACACACACACACACACCACACACACGACACACACACACACACACACACACACATGCGCATGGAGTTATAATCTCTTCAACCTCTCTCTCTCTGAGTCTCTCTCTCTCTCTCTCTCTCACACACACACACACACACACACACACACACACACACACACACACACACACAACACACACACATACACACACACACACACACACACACACCAAACACACACACACAACACACACACAGAGAAAGAATAACACACTTGTTATACACCAGAGGAAACTCAGTTAAATAAATTTGGAGAGCTCTTTGCCAAACCATAAAATGAGCATACACAATCTACACAAACACACACACACACACACACACAAACACACACACACACACACACACACACACACACACACACACACACACACACACACCCCGCACACACACACACACACATATTAAGCATGTAATCTGCACACACACACACACACAACACACACACACACCCACACACACACACACACAGACACACACACACACAACACCAGCAACAACAAGCACATATAACTGTAATCTGACACACACACACACACACACACACACACACACACACACAACACACAAGAGCACACGACAACACACACACAACACACAAACACACACACACCACACACACCACCACAACACACACACACACCCACAACACACACACACACACACTAACTTACAAGTAAGATGTAATTTAGACAAAGGTCTGTATTATACTTTTCTGTGTCCTTGTGAGTTGGCTTAACAAAAGCTGTTACTTCACAATCATTAAACAGCAAAAATCAAGCCTGCGTCTGTGTAAAAAGACAAGGGACAACAACAACAACACATACACACACACACACACACACACCACACACACACACACACACACCACACACACACACACACACACAACACACACACACACAACAACACATGTTTCTCAATCCATGACACTGGCTTTCAAAACAAATGCCGGTCACTTCACAGTAGGGTCATTGAAGGCAAAGATTAAACCATGGAGAGTCTGTGTGAAGAGGTGAGGGCTTAAAAAAAAAAAAAAAAGAAAAAAAAAGCACACAGGCACACACAAGCATGCACGCACACACACACGCACGCACGCACACGCACACACGCACACACCCACACACACACACACACACGCATGCATCATGTATGTATGCATGCACACCCACACACTTGTATTAAAAGTTGTATACAACACAAGACTAATATAGTACATAAATGGACTCTTAAATCATAAGAATGGCTATTATCAATATTCGTATCAAAGTAATAATTATAAACTTAGATTACTGATCAAATATGTATATTACATGAATTAAAATAATTTATAATATTATGTAACTCTATTGAGAAAAGTTAGATTAATATACTGCAAAGTGCTCTTACTGTACTACAAAACCTTACAATTGTATTGAAAGTTCTCTTTCTGCAATGCCTTACCATAAAGATCAAATATATTTAATTGAACTAGTAAAAAATTAAAGTTCTTAATGTACAGAAAACCAACAGGTCTCTCAATATTTTCTCTTAAGTTAGACTGAGAAGTCCTCAAAACTTTAATCATTTGGAGACTTTCCTCCATTCATAACTGGTCTTACTGCAAAGGCCAGAGGGAGCGAGAAGGGAGAAAACTAGATTTTCGACATTTTCTTAGGTCTAAACACTGCATCACATAGGAACACCCAAACACGAAAACTAAGGTCCTGCCAAACCCAAGAGCCTGTAGTACAACACCCCCCCCCCCTCCAATCCAACACACAAACACGCACGCACGCACGCACGCACGCACACACACACACACACACACACACACACACACACACCCCCTTCTTCACCTTAAAAGAGAAAAACCACTAAGGAGAGATCAATAGCTGAAAAGCCATATGGGCAGCCTTACAAAGTGCAACACACACACACACACACACAGTGCAGATATAAGGACCAAGTCCCTCCGCGGGGGTTCCTCAATCAATACCTCTTTGCGGCACTACTGATACTCTCTGTTAACACCATGTGATACTAGGGGATGAGCCGGATGCCAAGCTATTTTTCCCCCTAGTCTGACTGTCACAGCAGGCTAGCTCAGTAGCTGCGCAGTGTGCTTGTTCAACTTGCGTTCAGAACTGTCCAGGCTGTAAACATGTTGTTGAGGGGGGGGGGGGGGGGGGGGGGAGGGGGGGGAGGGGGGAAGATATATTGCTGTTTTGTCCTGGGCTTAAGCGTTTTACAGCTTGGGTAGGCAGTTTGCGGGGTAAGGGGAAATGTGTGAGATTGTATAAAATCTGAACATGGAAAAAAAAAAAACCACAACTGAAAATAAAATCTGAAACATGTTTTATTCAAGTGGCTTACAGTTTACTACAAGTTTTATCCATTGTTTATTTTATGGCAAAACAGTCCTAGGACTGAAAAAGCAGAAAATCAAGAGTCAAAAATTGTTCATGATAGCAATGATGTGTTTGAGTTTTAAAACAAACACCTGTGTGCAAGTATTAAAAATTTTGCTACCCATTCACTACACTACCAAACAATGCATACTCTTTCGAAAGACGGAATGGGATTTTAACATGTGCACAAGATGTTCTCCGTCGTTTGCACACAGCACCTCAGTTTATAGTCTCATCTGAAGGACTTTTGGAGGAGTGGAGTCAGTGCTGATGGCTGGAGTTATGGATGATAAAATTCCTTAAAACAGGCGCCTCCATGGTGGCTCAATCCCAGGATGTCAGATCACAAGAACAGTGCAATGGTCTAACCACTAAGTTAGTCTACCTCCCAAACAGATGTATTGAAAAACTACAAATGACTTTAAGTTTAACAGTGTTACTTTTAACTGTTGTGTTATTGAACTTGAAGGAAAGTTTGCAATAGTGGCAATACCTGCATCTTGCAACACTTGCAAAGTGGCAGATTGACGTATTGTTATGTTATAATATTGTAGCCATAAAGCTTTTTATGCTCTCATCTGATTTTTGTAATTTATCATCAACTTTAATAATAAGTTCAGGTGGTTTTTTATTAACTTCTTGTTCAAGTTACTGTTTACAGAAAATGTACTTCATTCACTTTAAAAAATAGTCGTTTCATGGATCCATACCAGTAGTGATAAAACTAGTTGAAGCAGTTAGAACTTTGACTTGTCTTTGTTTTAAACTGTTCTTGTAGTTGTAGTATAAGGATGCAGCCCTTTCACAGTTTTAGTACTCAAAGAAATGTCTTGTCTGAACTTGTTTTGGCATGACTGACTTTTCAGTACAAAATTACAACTGTGTCTACTAACTACAATTTATATTTGATAATAATAAAGAATGAATAATTTTTGTTTAAATTTGGACGGGTTTTGCATAGGTCTATGAACAGTTTTATTGCTACAGTTCCTCACTTTTACTCTAGTTTTCAAACCTTGTAAACATTATACGGGCAGCCAGTGGAGGTGGGAAACCCAGTGGGTAGAGCCTTATAGTTATACTCATATTTGATAGCCTGGGATCCACCCGCCTCTGAGGCACCAGTTTTAGGGGATTTCGCCTCAGAGTTCACTTCAGTACTGACTACGCTCCCCAAAAAGTCCATAAGATGAGACTATAAATCGAGACCCCGAGTGAATGCACGCAGAACATCTTTGCACACGTCGTTAAAAACCTATTTCGCCTTTGGGAAGAGGTCACTGTATGCCGGCAAGAATGGATGACAAAAATGAAAAAAAGCAAGCACACAGGTGTCACGTTTAGACACCACTCCTGAAAGTACAATATTTGATTTTAATGGTGGGTAAAAAAAAAAAAAAAACACAAAGCAAAACAAAAAATTGTCTTGTATGCCTAATCTCATCATTGGTGAACAAAATAGCTATAGCCAAGGAACGGAAGAAGAAAAAATCAGCCACAATAGGGATGGGATAGCCTAGTGCTTGGTAGCGGTTAAAGCATTATATCTGTGAAGATTTTATAGATCACACTATGTACTATTAATGTATGCATCCCAGTGAAATCAGTACCAGGATAAACTCTGCATAAAATGAACTTGATAGTTTTTAGTCTAAAATGTCAGCCTCAATATATACCAGTCAGTGAGTCACTGACCTACAGGTCTCTTTTCAAACAACAAATAATCATGTGGTGATCAGAAATGGATTAGACCTATTGCTAGGAAATTTGAAGACTCTAGTCTAGCTGACTGATCCTGCAAGGCTCTTTCAACCTGCCAATAGAAAAAAAAAGTCATTGATTCGATTTCAATCATTTTTTTTTTTTCTATTAATTATTCCTATTGTTGATAAAAATTTTTTATAGATTTTTATACATTCCAGCTGACTATGTGGGTCATCACATTATTAGGAATGAGACTGAATCAAAGAAGAATGATACTTGATAACAACCATGTAGTTCATAATCATATTTATTCAAGTTATTGTACCAGTTGGCAAAAGTCCATTTCAAGCAATCAAATATAAGTATAGATGATTTTTTTTTTATTTGGCAGTGTCTCCTTGCCATTATATCTTCTTTTATCTTTTTTTCTTTCTTTTTCTTTAGTGTGTGTGTGTGGTGTGTGGGGGGGGGGGGGGGGGGGTTATTTTACTATTGGGATCAAGCAGTAGTCTTTATGCTGACTAGTGACTTGTAATGTTGTACTACTTGTACACATGTGTGCTATATATTGATCTGCATACTTTATTTCTTGCACATGTGTGCACACATGCATTGCATGAACACACATGTTTCACTGTTTGTTTTACACATCATGTAACAATGAACTGTCAGAAAACTGAGAAAAGTAAAGCCTAAAGCAAAGTCCGAATGTGGCTACCTTAATGCTGGTTAAAAACAATTGCATATTATATGCAAAATCTCACCCTGGTGAACCCTGGAGCTCTAGCTGAGGAACAGGGCAATAAAAAAAATATGTAGATCTATAGATTTATCAGAGAATCCTTTCACCTTTTAAAACACTTTTGTAAAATTTTGCATAGTGGCTACATCAGTGACAGTAGAGTACATCATCTATACGCCACTTATAGTCACAGAATACATGACCTTGAAGTTTTGTACGATTTTATGAACAAATCTCAACAAACAATTGAGAAAATAAAGAATTAAAAACACAATAACTAGCAGAATTTTTTTTATAAGCATAAGGTGAGCATAACACCCCCCCCAAAAAAAAAAAAAAAAAAGAGGCAATTAATAAAAACTATAAAATAACAAAATGGAAGTAAGCACTGACCAAAATCCAAAGGCTGTGTTGCAATAATAGATGAACATTAATCGCATTCTTTAAAACTCACGAGTACTGAATTATAGATTGAATTTGTTTTGTAATGTAAGCTTCCTAATAATTTTATCAGTAGAAAAACAGTTTGAAATCTATGCTGGTTGACTGGGAATAGTTCTGGTCCATGATTAAGAAAGCCTAAGGTCAAACTCAATTTTCTCTGACTTTGTAAAGTGACTTTTCCAGTTCAACATGTCCTTCATTTGTTCTTTCTTTACACTATCTGTAAATAATGCGATCTTTATATCATAAAATCATTAGGCCCATATATTCATGAATAAACTTTGACGACAATAAACAACAGACTAGTGTCACAGAGACGAGGAAGGGGGGGGGGGGGGTGGGGGGTGTAGGCTTGTGTGTGGGAATGTCATTTAGTAACTAATACACACACTGTTAACTGTTGCCTTGTGTATTACAATCACTATAAATTAAATACATTATACAACCAGCATCATGTAAACCAGAATAACTGAAAACTAATTAAACCACGGGAACTAAAACAAGATCAACAACACACACTAAAACAAACAGAAACAAGGTGATAAAACCAGATTGCACACGCCCTCAGCGATCAAGTTGACTAAAAATAGGGGGTCCAATCAGAAGCAAATCGCCTACCCGTAAAACATTTTTGTTGATAAAAGCATTAATACATTGTTCAATATTTCCTTCAAAGTTTGATCCAGCAAACGATAGCAGATATCCCAGGTAACAGAAATGAATCCAGTAGCTATCTGTTAGTACTACACTCAACAGTTGTTAAAACCCTTGCAACGACTTCTGTTTGGGCTACCGAAAGAATTCACAACGCCCATTTTGACGCCGGATTATACTCACCAGATTCACATAAAATTTGAGAAGTATATTTTTCTCAAGAATAACCTTGATTCTGCATCAGGATATAACTCTTCAGGTACAAGAAAATCCTCGATTCCACACAAAATAGTCTAAATTCCAACAACCTATCGTGATACGTCAACACACAGTTTCCTCGATTCGTCACCTGCGAGGCTCCCCGTGGGTCAAGGTAACAAACTGTGTCAAATTATGGATCGGATCATTTGCGGAGACATGCCAAGAAATTACAAAATTATGTCTTAGGGCCTACCTGCTTCAGTTTTCGAGTGTGACTGCAGGCGAGATGGAAACAATTCTAGACGGTAAAAAAAATAAAATCAGCATTTCATGCAACACCATGCATACGTCAAAGATATAGGGATGGGGTAGGGGGGAAAGGGAGAGTAGAAAAGGAGAGGACGATCTGAGCTTCTACCTAGATCTAGTTTCAATGTCTTATTCCAGAGCTTTCTCAGTTATGCGCGTGTTATGTCCTTTTATTTCTATTTTATTTTTTGTTATTTTCATATGGATAGTATGACAGAGAAGAGGGGGGGGGGGGAGGAGGTGCCAGCAGGGAGGAACGATAAATATTCCAGCGGTCACGCTGGGTGGCTGACACCTGCTATCACTGCACGAGCCGTACATGGGTGCCGAGAGACGATGTGTTTTATTTCTGAGAGTTATGCAGCCGGCACCCCCCCCCCCCCCCCCCCCAATCCCCACCATTTACCCCCACCCCCTAACAATGTTTGGCTGGATGCCGCAGGAGAAAGAAGAGTCTTGAATACTTGGCACGCAAAACCTCCCAACTAACAGTGTGCATTTGCATGCACACGTAGGCTACACACATATGTATACAGGCCTAGGCCTATCTATTATTTATTACAGTTTGAGTGATAGTGTCTCGTTTGACAACTAAGACTAGCATTTTTTTCATGAAATGGCTAATAAAGATTATGAATAAATGCTGCATACACTGAATGAATGGCGAATGGGATGAATAAGCATTGGCAGTGGCAAATAAAATATGACAGAAAGGAAGGAACAAAGAAAGAGAAAGACAGTTTAACACTATGGTACAGACATAGGGTACCATAAACACTAAGGTGGACAGACTGACTGAAACAGACACTGAGAAAGACATTAACCCACACCAACAGGCGCTCGAATACTGGTGTGCGCGTGCATTCATAGACACAAACAATACGTAAGCACTGACTTGTGTGTGCGCGCGTGTGCACACATACACACACGTGTATGTTGATAAAAGCATTAATACATTGTTCAATATTTCCTTCAAAGCATAAGGAATACACGCGCATACGCACGCACGCATCTCTCTCTCTCTCTCTCTCTCTCTCTCTCTCTCTCTCTCTCTCTCTCTCTCTCTCTCTCTCTCTCTCTCTCTCTCTCTCTCTCTCTCTCTCTCTCTCTCTCTCTCTCTCTCTCTCTCTCTCTCTCTCTTCCGCTTTTCGTAAGAGTAGGCCATCGTGTGCCGGTGGGAACAGATGACAATATTTACAAAACTTCATACACACGGGGACCGGATGAAAAAAAGCACATGATTGCTTATTCTGTTATCCTCGATATAAAAGAATCTCTCTCTCTCTCTCTCTCTCTCTCTCTCTCTCTCTCTCTCTCTCTCTCTCTCTCTCTCTCTCTCTCTCTCTCTCTCTCTCTCTCTCTCTCTCTCTCTCTCTCACACACACACACACACACACGGATAGCAGTGGTCAGAACATTGCGCTGGCAATTTGACGACCAGGTTCGAGTCCGTCGAGGAATTTTGTTTCCTGGAGTTAACATCAGTGCTGACTCCATTCTCCCAAAAAGTTCTTCGAGAGACTTAAACCGAGGCCCCGTTGCGAACGCACGCAGAACATCTTGCGCACACGTTAAATCCTTTCCGCTTTTCGTAAGAGTAGGCCATCGTGTGCCGGTGGAACAGATGACAATATTTACAAAAACTGCATACACACGGGGACCAGATGAAAAAAAGCACATGATTGCTTATTCTGTTATCCTCGATATAAAGAATTAAAATTAAAAAAAAATAAAAAAAATAAAAAATAAAAAACACACGCACACACACACACACACAACACACACACACACACACACCACACACACACACACAACACACACACACAGATAGCATCAGTGCCGACTCTACTTTCCCAAAAGACTTGCTTTAAAAACAAAAAAGGCAGGAGAATAGACTAGAAGGACAGAAAACAACCAAAAGAGAAAAGAAAAAAAAAGTGAAAAAAAGAGGACAGAAATAAAGAGAGGGATAGAAAAGGGGAAATTCTAGCACATAGTTGTTTGTTTTTTTCCAAAAGGTGGGAATAAAACCATGTTTTCCGTTAAAACCTTTTATGGATATTCCAGTTATTATGCCGCCAGTAGGCCTTATGCCTCATTAAAAAAAATTGCCAGTATGCCTCATTAAAAAAAAATTCCAGTAGGCTATGCCTAATTAAAATAACCCACACTACAACCCCAGTGGTGAAAATTAGTAAGAGATAACCTTGGGGGACGGGGTAGCCTCGTGGTTAGAGCGTTGCGCTTGCGATCCGACAGCCCGGGATCGATCCTTCAAATCTGAGCTACAACCATCCCCGAAGTCTGTATGCGGCTACCTACCTGGTGGGCCAAAAAAAAAAAAAAAAAAAAAAAAAGGTCGCATACGCAAAATTTCACCTTCGGTGAACTTCAAGACTAACCGAGGAACGACAACAACAAAAAATCCCAGACCATTTTCATAAACGTACCAGTGTGATTTTTTTTCTTCATTTTTTGAGTGGTGGTGGTGGTGGTGGCGGTGGTGGTGGTGCGGCGGTGGTGGTGGTGGTGGTGGTGATTTCAGTACATGACTATGGCATTTCGGTGAAGCGGTACTGTTTATGGTTATCCAGATCACTGATGTTTCGCCCTGCGGGGCCTAAATATAAGAATCATTCATTATTTTATAACCCACGTTGACTGAGCTGAGGTGATTGATAGTACACAGTCAAGCTGTCTAGTGCATGACCTTGCTGTTAGGGTCAGCATCTAGTTAACAGGTCTATCGCTAGTCATCTTACATGCTTCTCCGTGGGGATGTCAGGTACTTTGTCAGTATATATTTCCATCTTCTGGAAATTCTCTGCCAGGAAGTTCCTCTTTTCTGTCCCTCTTTTTGTTGTTGACTTTGTTCCTTTTTCTTCCTTTCACCTCATTCTTGTCTATCTTCAGGAAATTCTACGCTAGAAAGTTCCTCTTTTCTATCCCTCTATTTGTTTCTTCCTTTGCTCTTGTTCTTTCTGTCACCTCATTCTTGTCTATCTTTTGGAAATTATGTACCAGGAATTTCCTTTTTTCTATCCCTCTTTTTGTTTCTGCCTTTGTTCCCTTTCTTCCTTTCACCTCATTCTTGTCTATCTTCTGGAAATTACGTGCCAGGAATTTCCTCATTTCTATCTCTCTCTTTGTTTCTGACTTATTCATTTTCTTCCTGTCACTTCCTTCTTGTCTATCTTCTGGAAATTCTGCGCTAGGAGGTTCCTCTTTTCTATCCCTCTCTTTGTTTCTGCCTTTGTTCCTTTTCTTTCTTTCACCTCGTTCTTATCTATCTTCTGCCTTCTTGGTCCACTCTCCTGCCAACAATAGTTCCTGTCTGAAACGTCGACGACGACGACGACGAAGAAGAAGAAAACCACAACCCTTTTTCTTTTCAAACGTTATACGAGATTTTTTTCCGTGTTGTTTTGTTCTTGTGACCGGGTAAGTGACCTTGTGAGTCCTGGGATAAGCACATGATATTCAATCATCGGTGGTCTAGAGCTGTCTAGAAAGCGAAAAGTCCGGGTTGAAGTATCAGTGGTTCGAATCCCGTTTGGGCCCAAAACTTTCCCCCCATCCATTAGACCATGAGTGGTGGTCTGGGTGCTAGTCTTTTGGGTGAGACGATAAACCGAGGTCCGGTGCGTTACACATTATTTAACGCACGTAAAAGAAACCACGGCAACAAGAGTTAAGTTGTCTCTGGCAAAATCATGTAGGAAAGAGCCAATCTGATAGGGAAACAAATATACTTGCAGACAGGGAAATATAAAAAAAATGGGTGGCAGTGCTCTTGTGGCGAAGCGCTCTCCCCGGGGAGAGCAGCTGAATTTCATGCAGAGAAATCTGCCGTGTCTTAAGGTGTGTAATATATATATATATATATATATATATAGAGAGAGAGAGAGAGAGAGAGAGAGAGAGAGAGAGGGGAGAGAGAGAGAGAGAGAGAGAGAGAGAGAGAGAGAGAGAGAGAGAGAGAGAGAGAGAGAGATTTATTTATTTATTTATTTATTTATTTATTTATTCTTTTATATCGAGGATAACGAATAAGCAATCATGTGCTTTTTTTCATCCGGTCCCCGTGTGTATGCAGTTTTGTAAATATTGTCATCTGAGAGAGAGAGAGAGAGAGAAGAGATGAGAAGAGAGAGAGAGAGAGAGAGAGAGAGAGAGAGAGAGAGAGAGAGAGATCTATAATATCTATCTATCTATCTATCTATCTATCTATCTATCTATCTATCTATCTATCTATCTATCTATACATATAAATAAAATCTACTGCAATTTTACTTGCTCATAATTGTGGCATTTTTCTTATGTACTTTTGATCCCTTTGAAATGTTCCTTATCGCTTTTATTACTTTTTTTTTTTTTTGGGGGGGGGGGGGGGGGGTAGCATGGGGATGATAAATCAAGCGAAATGGATGTCGTCCTCAGCACAGCCTGGTTGTCAATGACAATGACAATGACAATAGTTTATTGTGATTTAAGCTTTACAGCCCATTCACAAGGGGACAGTGGGAAGGGGATTGGGCACAACACAAATAACCATATTGAACAAAAACAACAAGAAGAAACAAAATACGGTTGCAACCCAAATGATCTTCATGGCATGGATTCCACATCATGGTACAAAGATAGAGATCGAAGCCTGGTTGTCATGACCTTGAGAGGTGAAAGAAATTAAGGTGCTTTCATCATTTAATGGGGAGACGGGATAGCCCAGTGGTTAGTACATTGCGCTGGCAATCTGACGACCCGGGTTCGATTCTCGTTCGAGGAAATTTTTCCCCCGGGAGTTAACATCAGTGTCGACTTCACTCCCCCCCCCCCCCCCCCCCCCCCCAAAAAAAAAAAGGCCTTCGGATGAGACTATAAACTGAGGCCCCGTGTGCGAACGCACGCAGAACATCTTGCGCACACATTAAATCCTGTTCCACTTTTCGAAAGAGTAGGCCATTGTGAGCCGGTGGGAACAGATGACAAAATTTACAAAACTGCATACACACGGGGACTAGATGTAAAAAAAAAAGAAAAAAGACCCACATGAGTGCTTATTCCATTATCGTCGATATAAAAGAAGAAATAAATAATAAATAAATAAAGAAAGAAAGAATATTTCTATTTCAAGTTGACGTGTTTTTTTGTTTTTGTTTTTTTAATTATTTTTTTAAAAAGATCTAAAGGGATTAGCCTATGAGCTGCTTTTGAACTTGAAGTGAACTGTTTTGAAGCCACTAAAACTAAATGAGGTGACAGCCCTGATGTGGCTTTCGTGATCGGTGGGGCTATAAACAACATGAAAGGAAAGGAAACGATAGAGATGGTTTCGAAAAGACGACAGTCTATCAGTCTGGATTACCAGGGAGTAGGGGTAAATTCAAATAACAATGTGGCAGCAGCAGCAGCAGCAGAACACATTTTAACGCTATACAGATATGCATGCGTGCGCGCGCGCGCGCGCGTGTGTGTGTGTGTGTGTGTTGTGTTAGAGAGGGAGAGTGAGAGAGAGAGAGAGAGAGAGAGAGAGAGAGAGAGGAGGAGAGAGAGAGAGAGAGAGAGAGAGAGAGAAGACAGAGACAGAGACAGACAGACAGATGACAGACAGACAGACAGACAGGACAGACAGACAGACAGACAGACAGACAGACAGACAAAGACACAGAAAGAGAGAGTAAGACGAGAAGAGAGAGAGAGAGAGGAGAGAAGAGAGAGAGAAGAGAGAGAGAGAGAGGAGAGAGAGGAGAGAGAGAAGAGAGTGAGTGTGTGTGTGTGTGTGTGTGTGTGTGTGTGTGTGTGTGTGTGTGTGTGTGTGTGTGTGTGTGTGTGTGTGTGTGTGTGTGCTGCCATTGACAGAAAAAAACACAACAGGAGACAGTGAATTGTGAGATACCACAAATAGTTTTTAATCACAAGTAAAACAATAAAACAAAATGAACACATCATTACAAGATTTAGACGATTCATTTTTTTTTTTTTTTTTTACTTGTTCACACTTGGAAAGCAACTGTTAGCAAAAACCGTTCACATCCAATAATAAGCAAAACCATAGAAACAACACTATCCATCAAAACACTCAAAATTGAACTCGGATATCATCCTGTAACCGTATTGAAAAACATGTAACGATACATCACACAGTTGAAGTATTTGTTTTTGTTTCGCTTGCTGAATCTAACTGCGCAAAAAGATTCGTGTTGTTGTTGTTGACAGTTGGTGAAACCGATCACAAGAGGCTGTTGTTGTTGTTGTTGTTGTTGTTGTTGTGTGTTCCCAAGCTTAACACCCTAGGGGTTACCCAGAATGTGCACTCTGACTCACTCCTCCCACCTGGGAATCACTGTGAAAGAGGAAGTAAACTGGCAGAAAATTTTGCATGTATGACTGTCTTTGAGTACATCGCCATATAGGTAGCTATACTCCGACTTCAGAGAGTTTTTCTCCTTTGAAGGAGAGTGCAGGATGTTATGTTAAGACCTTGTCATGTCATGGCTGAAGGCAATCTCAACACAACAACTGAACATTTTACAACATAGGGAGGTATAAAAGTAAAGGTGTCCCATAACCTTGGCGGTCGCAGGGAAGTGAGGCGTCAGAGACCTCAGCTTCTCTAGGGGCCAGCATGTTGAGGGCAGCGCCCATCTCCTCTCCCTCGCTGCTTTACCTTCCCTGACCCAAAAGAGGGCAGGTACCTATTTACAGCTCGGTGAATTGGGGGGGACTGTACTGTAGCCAAGGCACGCAAACGGTCACCCATCCAACTGCTAACCACACCCGACGCTGCTTAACTTGACTTGGGGAAAACGAGTGCTCTGACCACTCGGCTATCCCGCCCCCATTTTACAACATAACATTTAATGTAGGGTAGACTTTGGCACTTAGCTGATATCAATAACTGACACAGCTTTTGGCTTGAGCCAGACAAGAGGCTGATTACGACAGAAATGGAGAAAATGGAGAACAAAAAACCCACACAGATGTGGTCACATCCACATTTAATTTGAATGATCATGATCCAAAAAACCCAAAGCTGTTGATCTAAAAAAAGTACATCTTCGGCTAATTTGTTCGTGGACACCTTATTTCTTCTCGACCATTCTGCTTCTTCATTTCAGCCAGAAGAAACTGCTTCAGCCTGTTCTCCTTTGCCTGCCGTCTTTTTTCCAGCAGCTTGTTGATGGTGTAGAGAAAAGGGTTGATGGCGGAATTCAGGGGCAAGACGAACACAGCAATGGCTACATTCACCTCACTGGAAATGGGCAGCCCATTGGATGCTAAGATGCCCAGGAGACCGATGGGAAACCAACAGAGGAAATCTGAGACTGCTATAGCGAAAAGTCTCTGGGCTAGCCTCAGATCGTTTCTGGCCTGTTTGGACTGTGACTTGACAGAATTTTGCTGCCCAAGCACGGACCAGTAAATAAACAGTTGTCCCACAGCGATGATGAGAAATAATATAAAATTGAAAATGACGAAGAGGCCAAAAGAATAAACGTGGCCATGAAAATCCTTTCTGGTGATGGGCAGTGGGATGCAGATGCTGTTCTGGCTGTAGAACTCCCAGTGGAAAGTGACTGGCAGCAATGGAATGGTGGCCAGAGTTATCCCCAATAGCCACGTGATGCCTGAGGCTGCCAAGGCGCTGGTCTTTTTAAAATGAACCCTGCTAAAGGGGAAATGGATAATCAAGAAACGATCAACAGTGATCAGGCAGATCAACAGTGCCGACACTTCATTGGACAGCAAGGAGAGAAAACCTGCAGTTTTGCAGAGAAACACTGTTTTTCCAAAACAAGTCCTTCCACAGATAGGAGCCCAGATAATGCTGATCTGCCCCACCGATAATGACCAAATAAATCCCCATCAAGAAGTCCGATACACAAAGCATTGTGGTGAACACGTCAAATCCATTGCTGACCCTCTTTGGAATAACCCTAGACACGAAGACCACCACATTTCCTAAAACAGTCAGACATGCCAAACAGGAAAGAACTCCGCGGTAAATGTCAGACCGCAGCAAATAATCACATGACGCAATCTCATCAGAGGGGGCCTGGCAGTTAGCAAGATTGAAGCCAGAAGGCAGGGTGGCTGGGCAACAAAGTTTGTAGTTCTCCGAAAAAACAGCATCCAGATGATCAAGACCTTCAAAGACATCTGGTGAGAAGTACGTCACGGGGCAGCCACGGAGATCTAAAGTGTGCAGATGAACTAGCTCTTTGAAGCCACCCTCAATGAGATTATCCACACCACAGTTGGTAAAGTTGAGCAGCCGCAACCTGGGAAATATTCTGAATGGTGTTGTGTTCAGTAGAGTAAGGGGTACGTGGGAGAGGTCCAGGCTCAAGAGATGAAATAGCGATGAACTATCAGTGAAAACAGCCCGTAGTGGATTGTTAGCTAAGGACAGAGAGGACAGGTGAGGCAGATGGCTAATGTGGTGTTGTGTAATGGTCATGAAGTGGTTGTCACTGACATCTAAGCTGTGAAGATTTGGCAAATGCATCTGTATTAGTTCTTTCAGCTCACAATCAGCAAGACTCAGGTGTATCAACATTTTATTCTCTACTACATCTTCGGGTTTGAGACCACTGCCTTTGGCATGAAGAAACCGAATAGATTTGTAATGGACAGTAGGAAAAGGATGAGAACAGAAGAAAGCTTGGTCATAGCACAAACAATTTTCTGGACATTCCTGATTGCAAAAGAACTCGTCATCATACTCAGGACAGTGATAAAAGTTATCGCATACATCAGTGGGTGCAGACAGATGGTAGACCTGCGACACCGGTAGTAACCTGGACAGGTGTACATGGTGCAAGCTGCCTCGTCCTCTCCTTGGGGACAGTCGTTCAGGCCGTTACAGCGCAGAAAGATGGGCAGACAGTGGAGGGTTCCTGAGCAATGGAAATGGCCTTCAGGGCAGGTGAGTGGCTGATTCGCTGGTTGATTCAGAGGAATCTGTTTTATTTTCCCCTCCTGACCAAAGTGGATAGTGCTAGGTCCTGTATAATCAAGCTTGGGGAAGGAGAAGATGGGGACCGAGCACTGATCCTCGTCGCTGCCGTCCAAACAGTCAGCCATCTTGTTGCACAGCAAACGGAGTGGAATGCACTGCAACACAGCAAATGATATCTGAAATGTCCACACTGTGCTTGCTGAGGAACGGTGAGTTACTTTGTAAAACCGCATGCACATGGGGTAGGTAAAAAAAAAAAAAAGGTAAAAGGTGTCCCATAACCTGTGTGGTCGTAGGGAAGCGAGGCGTCAGAGACCTCAGCTTCTCTAGGGGCCAGCATGATGAGGGCGGCGCCCATCTCCTCTCTCTGGCTGCTTTACCTTCCCCGACCCTAAAGAGGGCAGGTACCTATTTACAGCTGGGTGAACTGGGGAACTGTGCTGAAGCCAAGGCACACAAACCGTCACCCATCCAACTGGTAACCACGCTCGACGCTGCTTAATTTGACTTGGGGAAAGCGAGCGCTCATTGTATTGTATTGTATTGTATTGTATTGTATTGTATTGTATTGTATTGTATTGTATTGTATTGTATTGTATATCACTTTGAATCCTGGCAGGTTTCGCAGCTTGAAATTCGGGCTGCTCTCTACCCGGGGAGAGAACGTCGCCATAAGAGCAGCTCCACTTATTTTATTTTTTTTCTTTTCCTATCTGCAACGGTATTTGTTTCCCTATCAGAGTGTCTTTTTTTCTCTTAAATTTTTTTTTTTTTTTTTTTTTTTTTTTTTACAGAATGTTGCCAGGAACAACTCCCTTGTTGCCGTGGGTTCTTTCACCTGCGCTAAATAATATGTATAACACAGGGGACCTAGGTTTATCGTCTCATCCAAAAGACTAGCACCCAGACCATCACTCACGGTCTACTGGATGGGGGCAAACGTTTTGGGCACAAACAGGGACCACACACTTCGAACCGGACTTTTCGCTTTCTAGGTAGGTGCGTTACCACCATCCATAGAAAGCGGAAACTACTCTCTCTCTCTCTCTCCTCCTCTCTTCTCTTTCTCTCTCTCTCTCTCTCTCTCTCGCTCTCCCCTCTCTCTCTCTCTCTACAACACACAACAGACACATCACACAAACACACAACACACACATTGGCGCAAGAGAGAGAGAGAGAGAGAGAGAGAGAGAGAGAGAGAGAGAGAGAGAGAGAGAGAGAGGAGAGAGAGAAGAGAGAGAGAGAAGAAGATGCCACCCCCACACCCTTAAAAAACCACACACACACACACAACAAAACATAAAACCAGTCGCCATGGTGTAATGGTTAGCGCCTTAGATTTCTGACTGGAAGGTCGCGGGTTCGAATCCCATAAGAGTCAAAGGGATTTTTTAAGGCTTCGGCCGGCTCGTCCAAGAGTGAGTGTGCTGAGGGCTCAATGGGGAGACTGGGACTTCACAGTCGAGCTTCAACCACTTTAGGGATGCGAGTGTTTAGAGTGTTGCTCAAATTACCTGACCAACACTGCAGGTGTCTTGAGTACAACCCTGTCAAGAAGTCTCAAAGCACATGCACCTTCCATAGCAGGATCATTACATCATCCTCATTCTCATCTGTCATCATGCAATGAAAAAAAAATGCCTCTGATTATGTGGCCCCAGTTGCTCTGGTCTCATGGTGATCTTAGATTCGGTTTCACCATAGGCTTATGTGCCTGTAGTGAGTTTGTATCAAAGCCTTTGGGGTTGGAGGTTCGTGGGGGGGGGGGGGGGGGGGGGGGGGGGCGGTTGTTGGAGGGACGTTGTGGTGGCCCCAACTCGGGTGAGCGTCTTACTCAGTCTGGCTCCGCGACGGAGCTAATACTGTCGTTAGTAGGGGGTTCAGTAGGTAAAAAGAGAAAAGAAAAACAGGGGGCTTAGTAGGTGGTGTCCTGCGTATGTTGTAGCCCAGCGGCGGCCTAATATTGATGAGCTGCCTGTGGACTCCTGACCCTGAGGATGAGACATAACGAACCTGGGTATGGAATGGATGTGGTTGGGAGATTGAAACGAGCAGCGTGGGAACAGCAGGGATAGGAACGTCACGGAAGATGGGGCAGCAACCACCACCTACCCCCCCCCCAAAAAAAAAAAAAAAAAAAAAAAAAAGAAATCCCAAAACAAAAGCAACAACAACAAACAAACAAACAAAAACAACAATAAAAACCTCTGAACAAAAAAAAAAAGACCAGACCAAATTAAGTCACCTAGATAACCCTACAGACCAAGCTGTACGGCCCCACACGAGAGGAGCTGGAAAGGACATAACATGCCATTATTTTCTCCAGACACATCTGACAGTGTCAAGCGAACGAGAGAAGTAGAAGAAGAAGATGAAGAAGAAGAAGAAAAAGAAGAACAAGAACAAGAACAAGAACAAGACGACGACGACGCGACGACGACGACGACGAAGAACAAGAAGAACAAGAACAAGAACAAGAAATTAAGTCACCTGTTTACTGAAGCACTCAAACTGGGTCTGCAAGTGGCAGGGCGGGTGCTGACAGAAATTCTCATCACTGCTGTCGCTGCATTGGGGCCTGAAGTCACACACCAAAGGATAGGGCACCCGCTGCAAACTGTTGGAGCACAGGAAGGAGGGTGGAAGGGGATCCATGGGCGCCGAACAGGAAGAGGACCTCTGTCCCCAACAAGCGTTCTCCATGTCGCAGGCTAAGAAACGGTACGTCATGTGGCCTTCTGGACACCTTCAAATTCAAATCTTATGTATATATATATATATATATATATATATATATATATATATATATATATATATATAATATATATATATATATATATATAAGCCGCTGTAGTCTAGTGGTTACGGCGTTGGACTCGTAATCTAAAGGTTGCAGGTTCGATCCCAGCTTTCGGCTATGGCGTTGTGCCCTTGGAAAAGGCACTTTATGGCTATTTTCTCACCCCACCCAGGTGTAAAAGGGGTACCAACCTTGTGTTGGGGGTTAACCCTGCGATAGACTGGCGTCCTATCCAGGGGGGAGTCTATGACTCTCAGTCGCTTAACGCCACAGAAACCGGGATAAGCACCGGCCTGATGAGCCTTAGGCTCGGGACAGACTTTAACTTTATATATATATATATAATATATATATATATATATATATATATATATATATATATATATATACCAGTGAAGTTCGGATGTAGTGATAGCCCTGGGACCAATTTTTTATCACTACATCCGGATTATCATTATACCGGACGTCCGGTTATAGTGATATTTTGAAGGTTTTAATCACTACATCCGGACGTCCGGTTATAGTGATATTTTTGTAGGTTTTATCCTACATCCGGACGTCCTGTTATAGTGATATTTTTGTAGGTTTTATTACTACATCCGGCCAATCGCTTGTAGTTGTAGTGATATCTTCAAAGCTTTTATTGCTACATGCGGCGGCACATTTGTAAACTAGCCTCAAGGCAGTAACAAGGTGATTTTGGAATCACTACTGATTTCGTTTTGTGACGTTTCTTCTGTCATCTTTGTCAGGCTTGCATGTCCTGTGTTAACCTACCCCCGTCCTGGCAGTTCAACAGCCGGTGTGTGTGTGTGTGTGTGTGTGTGTGTGTGCGTGCGTGCGTGCGTGCGTGCGTGCGTGTGTGTTTTAGAGAGAGAGAGAGGAGAGAGAGAGAGAGAGAGAGAGAGAGAGAGAGAGAGAGAGAGAGAGAGAGAAGGGCCACTTAGAATAAGGGTTAAATGAAAAATTGTCAGATTTTTTAGGAATGAAATGTAGTCTTTAATCAGTAACAAATGAAAAAATAAAAATGTACACATGTACAAGTAAATGTACTTCCTTTTAACGCAAACACTATCCAATTCTTTGGATTGAAACTTCAAACACGGGCTAAAAGATACAACATGTAACTACATGTATTAAAATTGTTATGTCGAAAACAATAGTGATTAAGTAGATAAAACACAATGTCTGTATCAATCAATTTTAAATAATGACTTAGCTGAATGTTTTGTGCTAAAAAAAGAACAATGCTTTTTAATGCTTGTATTCCACAGACTGTGTGTAACTTAAATGGTAAGTAAAGCTTTATATGTACATGTGTATGTACACTGATTGTGAAACAGCATCTTAGTAGCTACTTCCAGTGTAGCCTATGTGACATAGTCTGAGCTTAGCGAACGCTGACAACACGTTCAAAGTGGCCGCATAGGTTTCTTAGATAAATGTTTTCCTGGCTGAACCCAATGGATGGAATTGGGAAGAGGGGCAGGTGATGGATCCATTCTCTCCGGACTCATTCACTGCCGTGTACACGACAATACCTGTTTGGAGAAGTGTTGCCGCAGCATAAATCTCTGCGTCAGTTCCCCATGTGCGCAACGGAAGGCTATGTTCCAAAACGTAACCGCCAATGCTTCTTCCTACATACCCTTCAAAGGTGTTTGGATTTTGAAGCATAATATCAACAGTTCTCGCCCTGATTTCCTCATGATAATTTTGCGTACCAGAAACTTCTAGACTGAGTGCCCGATATAAACAATTGCCATCGCCAATGACAAGGTCTACTTTACAAGGCTCACCCAAAGCAGACTTTGCCCGCCGTTCGGGCAACGTCAAAGGAGCGGGTAACCCCAGCTGAAAGGCATGCTCTCTTCGCCACTGGGACCCAGTTGGCGTAAAACTAAGTGAGTCCCGGTTCAACTTCTTGGATTTCGATATCCGTATCATATCACAGATCCCTGTCCATGTAGCTAGATCCCTGTTCTGGTGACTAGACCCTGTCTGTGTGACTAGACCCTGTCCTGTGTGACTAGACCCCTGTTCTGTGTGAGTAGGCCCCTGTCCTGTGGACTAGACCTGTCCTGTGTGACTAGACCCCTGTCCTGTGTGACTATACTTGTCCTTTGACTAGACCCTGTCCTGTGTGACTAAACCTGTCCTGTGTGACTAGACCTGTCCTGTGGACTAGACCCCTGCCCTGTGTGACTATAACCTGTCCTGTGTGACTAGGCCCCTGTCTGTGTGACTAGACCCTGTCCTGTGTGACAGACCCGTCTGTGTGACTAGACCCCTGTCCTGTGTGACATACCTGTCTGTGTGACTAGACCCCTGTCCTGTGTGACTATACCTTGTCCTGTGTGACTAGACCCTGTCCTGTGTGACTAGACCCTGTCCTGTGTGACTATACCTTGTCCTGTGTGACTAGACCCTGTCCTGTGTGACTAGACCCCTGTCCTGTGGACTAGGCCCTGTCCTGTGTGACTAGACCCCTGTCCTGTGTGACTATAACTGTCCTGTGTGACTAACCCCTGTCCTGTGTGACTAGACCCCTGTCCTGTGTGACTAGGCCCCTGTCCTGTGTGACTAGACCCCTGTCCTGTGTGACTAGACCCCTGTCGTATAACTAGACCCACTATAAAACTTCTGCTTTAATTGTTCACCATTTTTCACTATAGCGCATACTGTTGACTGTGCAACCTTGTAGTTCTTTGCAATTTCCGCCTGTGTACCTTGTTTTCCTTCAATGTCTTTCAAGAGATCAATTTTCCGCTTCAGAGTAAGCACAGTGCGTGGCTGGCTTTTGCTCGCCATTTTGGTAAAGGGAGATTACTCTCGAACATTATCACTACAGCCGGACTTTAGCTTCCCCCGGGACTTGAAAATAGTATCACTACCAGCGGACTTTCACTATATCCGGACTGAAAAATATCATATTAACCGGACCAAGTTAACAAAGAACATGAACAACTGGGACCGGGACCCAGAAATTCTATTACTACAGCCGGACTATCACTATATGGGTCTATCACTACAATGGTTCACTTTATGTATATATATATATATATATATATATATATATATATATATATATATACACTTCTACACCTTTACTTCATACCACACTGCAATACATTTCTACATCTTTACTTCATACTACACCATCAATAAATACACTTCAACATCTTTTTTTTTGTTTAATGAGCTTTTTTATATATATATTTTTTTTTACACTTCTACATCTTTACTTCACACCACACTGCAATCCACTTGTACATCTTTTTAAAATTCAAAATACGTTATTATCTCTAAAACAGAGAAACTCCAGTGAGTTACACGCCATATATAAGAACAAAATGAATAAAGAGAAGAAGAAGAAGAAGAAGAAAGAAGAAGAAGAGAAGAAGAAAAGAAGAGTAATAATAATAACAAACAACAACAACAACAACAACAATAAACAAACAAAAAAGACATTCACCTCATATAGTTGCCAGGATCTGTGGAGTTGCGGAACACAGGGTCAGCTATCTGCGTGGGAAGACAGTCAAAGACTCCCCTCTGTAGCTCCCATATGGCTGCAGTGCGGGGTTTCTTGGGGCTTCTGTTTCACAAACCAGATCCGAGGTGAAATCGATGTGACAGTTCTTGCTTGTAATCCTAGTTTCGAAGAGACTGGTTATGGCGACGGACATGCAGGCGGGTTTGACGATGGTAGACAGGGAGTAGATGTGTGCATTTTGAAAATAGAAGGCAGTACTGCCGTCCGAATTCTGCCAAGCGGAACTGTATCTGTAGGGGAAAAGAATCAACCACCGATAAACCAAGCAAGTATATCTATGTGTGTGTGGTGTGTATATATATATATATATATATATATATTTATATATATATATATATATAATATAAGTGTGTGGTGGTGTGTGTGTGTTGTGTGATGTGTGTGTTTTGTGTGTGTGTGTGTGTGTGTGTGTGTGTGTGTACATAATGAACATAAGGTACAAAGATTCAATCTCTCTCTCTCTCTCTCTCTCTCTCTCTCTCTCTCTCTCTCTCTCTCTCTCTCTCTCTCTCTCTCTTCTCTATTATATATATATATATATATATATACATATATATATATGATCCCCGAACATAAGGTATAACGATTCACTAGGTGAATATTTTCTTCTATATTCAAATTTTTTCTTTTTTACAACATTTTTCCCAACATATTCTCTTTTTCCTCCTATTTTAATCTTTTACTGGCAGCAGTGGTAAGCCCACAGGAATATTTACCTAATCTTAGGCCGAATTCAGTATGTGAACCAAGTTGTCTTACTCAAACATGCAACTGCCAGACCTCTGAAGTAGTGCTTCAACCAGGAGCCGAAACTCGAGTCAGGTCAGTCCAAAGCTTGGTCCTTACTCAATAATTCCCCAAATGCTGCCTTCAAAGACATTTATCTTATAGTGTTTTTTGTTTTGTTTTTGTTATTTTAATCTTTGACAAACATCAATTTGATGATGAGAGTGAAGTTGTAACTGGTTACCTGCACTTTTTCTGCACTATATTTTCTCATATATATATATATATATATATATATATATATATATATATATATATATATATATATATATATATATATATATATATATATATATATATATGGTTTTTGTCAAAGGGCTGGTATACTGGAATTAGTCCAAGACTTTAATTAAAGGTAGTGACAGCATATCTAGTGAACGCTTTTACACAGCGAAGTAGAATATACAACAAAAAAAAGTACAGTGCAACATCATGAAGTAACAATTCAGCACTGCATAATATAACATAGAACGGCGACACGGCATACAACAAAAATATGTAAGAATATAATAATAATAATAATAATAATAATAATAATAATAATAATAATAATATATAATAATAATAATAATAATACATGGAATTTACATAGCACTATATCTTGTAAAAACAAACCAAAGCGCTTGCATTCGACCCATACAATACACAAGCAATAATTATTAGTGCAATCGGTCTAAAAAAAAAAATCATAGTAGGTAGGCATCCTTCAGTCTCGAAAGAGTAGCGCTCTAGGTGTTAATTCTGGTACTGTGTTGGGTGTGGCTGGCCAGTCGGACAATGGAATGACATTCCCTATGGCAGAGGGCACAGATGAAGTCTGACGCTGGTCTGTCTGTCTGCCTGGTCTGCCGCCTTTCTTCTCATTCTCTTTGCCTCGTGCTGCTGAGCAAGTGTGTCTCCAAACTTGGAGAGATAAGACCTTTCTGCACAGTCTGCTCCAGGCTGACCGTTCGAGGGCTGTTGCTTCCCAGTTGTTCTGGTCGATGTTCAGGGCTTTTAAGTTCCTCTTGCACACGTCTTTGAATTGCAGCTGTGGTCTGCCTGTGGGATGTTTTCTCTGCACAAGTTCTCCACAGAGGAGGCCTTTCGGGATCCGTCCGTCGTCCATGCGTACGACATGGCCGAGCCAGAGCAATTGTCTCTGTTTCAGTCGCGTGTACTTGCTGGTGCATCCAGCTCTTTCCAGGACAGTGTTGTTTGGGACCTTGTCCTGCCAGGTAATGTTCAAGATGTGTCAGAGGCAACGCATTGACCTTTCGCTCTTGTCAGGTATGCAAAGTCCAGGACTGGCTGCCATACAGGAGGGTGCTCAGGACACAGGCTCTGTAGGTCTGGATCTTTGTATCCTCAGTCAGCTCGCTGTTGTTCCATGCTTTCTTTGTCAGTCTGGTCATGCTGGTAGCTGCTTTGCCGATACGCTTGCTGAGCTCTGCGTCAAGTTAGAGGGTGTCTGAGATAGGTGGGCTCAGATGCACAAAGTCGTGGATGACATCCAGTTCATGGTCATTGATGCTGATGGCTGGAGGAGAGTCAACACCTTGTCCCATGACTTGTGTTTTGTTCAGGCTAATGGTAAGCCCGAAGTATTGGCAGGCATTGCTGAAGCGAGTCATAAGCTGCTGTAGGTCCTCAGCTGAGTGGGCAGTTACTGCTGCATCGCCTGCAAAGAGGAAGTCACGAAGGCACCTCAGCTGGACTTAAGTCTCTGCTCTTGGTCTGAGAGGGTTAAAGAGCTTTCCATCTGACCTGGTTCGGAGGTAGATAGATACCTTCAGCTGTAGGGCAAAACGCGTGTTTCAGCATCACAGCAAAGAAGATTCCAAACAGGGTGGAAACCAGGACACAACCCTGTTTCACTTCGCTCTGTATGTTGAAGGCAGCTGATGTTGAGCCATCAAAGACGACGGTGGCTTTCATGTCTTCTTATAAGGATCTGATGATGCTGAGAAGTTTGGGCGGACATCCGATTTTGGGAAGGATCTTGAAGAGGCCATCCCTACTGACCAGATCGAAAGCCTTTGTGAGGTCTATGAAGGCAACGAAAAGTGGCTGCCTCTTTGCTCTCTACATTTCTCCTGGAGTTGTTTGAGGGGGAAGATCCAGAAACCGCACTGTGATTCAGGACAAACTTGCTCTTACTCATGAAAAGACCTGCCATCCCTCATGTCTTGTGGTACTTTGCCTTCACTCCAACTGAGGCAGAGCATTTCATGCAACTCAGTGATGAGTGTCTCTTTGCAGTACTTCAGTACTGCATCGGGCATACCGTCTTTCCCAGGTGCCTTGCCAGAGGCAAGAGAGTCCAAGGCTTCGCTGAGATCATCTCTGGTTGGTTCTCCGTCAAGCTCTTCCAGCTCTGGTAGGCCTCTATGGCGTTCAGGACGTCTTCTTTGACTATATTTTCCTTCGCATAAAGCTCAGTGTAGTGTTCTACCTGACGCTCTATTTGTTGTTCTCTGTCTTGAGTCACCTACCCAGTAGCTGATTTCACCGGGGCAGTTTTCTTTTGCATGGGGCCCAGTACAGTGGCGCCAACTAGACTACCAATCCACTGAGGGTAGAGTGGATCAGGCCACAAAGGTGACGCTCCACCAAATAAGGAGTCGCATTGCACGAGAGGTAAATTTTAGTTATTGACACGTTATTAATCTGCAATAAAAAGGCTACACAATACAAAAAACAGATTGAAAATCGGACAATTCTGTGTAAAGTGATTACAAATTGAAATGATAGGCTGCAGGATGTGACAAAATGCAAAACGGGCGAGTTTATTTTCGTAACAGGTTGTTCAGAATGAGGACTTGGATATTTTAAAAACACATTTGAAAGCAAAAGGAATAAAAATTATCCCTTGATATTTAATGATAAAGGTAGAATAACGGATATAGTTTGATAATCGACCAAAATCTCAAAATTGACAACTTGACCCCCACCTGCCTTTAATGGCTCCTTGCGCAAAATTGGGTAATGTACTAAGCGACTCATTT